>CM053590.1:56358264-56377641 GCA_028646515.1 Pseudochirops corinnae | reverse complement strand
CCAATAGTGATTTAGAGCATTTTTTTCATATGCTTATAGATATCTTTAATTTCTACCTCTGAAAATTACCTGTTCATATTCTTTGACCATTTATCAATTGGGGAATGACTTGTATTCTTATAGATTTTACTTAATTCCCTGCATATTTTAGAAATGAGCCCTTTATCAGAGACACTGATTATAAAAATTCTTTCCCAATTTCCAACTTCCCTCTTAATCTTAATTATGTTGGCTTTATTTGTACAGAAACTTTTCAATTTAATATAATTGAGTATCCATTTTGCATTTTATAATGCTCTCTAACTCTTCTTTGGTCACAAAGTCTTCCCCACTCCATAAAACTGACAGGTAAACTCTTCCTTGCTTCCCCAGATTAGTTACAGTATCAGCCTTTATATCTAGATCGTGCACACATTTAGATTTGATTTTGGTGTATGGTGTTAGATGATGGTCTATGTCCAGTTTCTGCCATACTATATTCCAATTTTCCCAGCAGTTTTTTTTTCAAATACTGAGTTCTTATCCCAAAAACTGGGGTCTTTGGGCTTATCAAACAGTATATTACTATAATCATTGACTACTAAGTCTTTTGCGCCCAGTCTGTTCCACTGATCCTCCAGTCTATTCCTCAGCCACTACCAGATAGTTTTGATGACTGCTGCTTTATAATACAGATTAAAATCTGGTACAGCTAGGCCACCTTCCCTCGTATTTCTTTTCATTATTTGCCTCGATATTCTGGACCTTTTGTTCTTCCAAATGAATTTTGCCACTATTTTTTCTAGATATATACAGCAATTTTTTTTGTAGATTGATTGGTATGGCACTACCTATGCAATTTAATTTAGGTAAAATTGTCATTTTTATTATATTAGCTCAACCCAGCCATGAGTAATTGATGTTTTTCCAAATAGTTAGATCTGATTTTTGGAGCCTATCTTAAAATGTTAAGTATTATCTACCTAAAACCATCAGCAAGCATTATATCTAATGGGGATAAACTAGATGCATTTCCAAAAAGATCTGGGAGGGAAACAAGGATCTCCATTGTCATCACTGTTATTCAATATCATACTGGAAATGTTGACTTTAGCAATAAGAAAAGAAAAGGAAATTGAAGGAATTAGAATAGGCAAAGAAGAAACTAAGTTTTAACTCTTTGTAGTTTATATGTTGATATACTAAGAGAATCCTAGAGAATCAAGTAAAAAACTACTTGAAATAAAAAACAACTTTAGCAAAGTTGCAGGTTATAAAATAAACTCATATAAATCTTTTGGCATTTCTCTATATTACTCACAAAGCCCAGCAGCAAGAGATAGAAGGATAAATTCCATTTAAAGTTACTGTAGACATTATAAAATATTTGGGAATATACCTGAAAAAACAAACCCAGGAACTATATGAAGACAGTTACAAAATGCTTTTTAGAGAAATTAAGTAAGATGTAAATAATTGGAAAAGACTTCAGTTGCTCATGGGTAGACTGAGCTAATAAAATAAAAATTACAATTCTACCTAAATTAATTTACTTATTCAGTGCCATACCTATCGAACTTTTATAAATTATTTTTACAGCTAGAAAAATATGTCAAAATTCATCTGGAAGAACAAAAGGTAGACATTTTGTTCTATAATATGGGAATTAATGAAAAGAAATGCTAAGCAAGGTGGCCAAGCCACACCAAAACTTAAATTGGGTTATAAAGCAGTAATTATCAAAACGTCTTGTTACTGGCTAGTAAATAGAAGGCCAGATCAGTGGAATAGGTTAGATTCACAAGATACAGTAGTCAATGATGATAGTAATCTACTCTTTGATAAATGCAAAGACCGCAGTTTCTGGTATAAGAACTCACTGTTTGACAAAAACTGCTAGGAAAACTGGAAAATAGCATGGCAGAAACTGGGGAAAAGACAAATGTCTGACAGTGTATACTGGAATAAAGTCCAAATGGGTACACAATCTAGATTTAAAGGCTGATAACTAAACACAAATTAGGGGAGCTAGAAGCAGAGCATCTGTTGGATTTATGGAGAATGGAGGAATTTATGACCAAAAAAAATTGATAGAGAACATCATAAAATGCAAAATGGATAATTTTGATTGCCTTAAATTGAAAAGTTTTTGCACAAACAAAGCCAATGCAACCAAGATTAGGAGGAAAGCAGAAAACTCAGAAAGAATTTTTCAGCCAGCATCTCTGATAAAGGCCTCATTTCTAAAATATATAGAGAACTAATTCCAATTTGCAAGAATGCAAGTCATTCCCCAATTGATAAATGGTCAAAGGATATTGTAATAGTAATGCAATTTGATGGTCTTCCATGCCCTTGATTGGCAAGTAAACAGGTACTTAGCACTTAGATTCAAATTAAGCCTCTGTTAAAAAACAGATGGTATAAACCCCTGTCACTTACATAACAGGATAGGAGCTAATACAGGGAAACTGAACAGGGAGGAGCTAATACCTTATGTAAGGAAAAGCCCCAGCTGGGAGAATCAGAACTTCTTGGGACAAGCATCATAGAGGCAGAGCAGCTATTACCAGAGAGAGAGAGAGAAAAGGAGAGAGAATTTCTCTCAGCAAGCAGCTGGAGGCTGGGCTGCTACTATTGGACTGAAGACTGAATTGAGAATTGAGAAGAACTAAGAAGAGAAGTGATAACTGAGAACTGAGACAGAATTTCTTAGAGCAAGCTGCATAGAGGCTGGAGGAAATGATTTTGATTTTGAGAATGGAGCTTCTGCTGAGACTTTTCTTCTAGGAACTTTTGCTGAGAGCTTCTGAGAACCAGGATGAGGGGCTACCAGCTTTTTCTGGTAGCTGCCAAAGACTTCCAAGGGCCAGCTGGAGCTGCCTAAGACTGGGGAAGCTTGATTATAGTGCCAGTACTTTGTATGAATGTTGTGGTTTTTTAATGTAAGTGAATATTGTTGTGGCTTTGTTAAGCCTTGTCTTCCCAGGAACAGAGACTGTGAGAGATTTGAGGTGGACTGGGCACTGTAAGCTTCAATGTGAAGCAGGAACTGCATGGAGAGCTGGAAAAGGAACTGGGAGCTGTTTGCCTTTGAACTCTGATGTCAGTTGGTTAGATTCAGATGGGAGCTGGGATTATGGAAGAAGAAAAATGGAAGCTGAGAGCCTGCCTCAAGTCAAGCTGAAAAGACCTCTCCATGAGTACTGAGTAATGACTGATGAAATTGTAACTTGCTTGTGACCAAGGGTTGGATGGCCTTTGTATTTTCCATTACCCCTTAAGAGGGTACTGAGTAGTGACTGATGAAATTGTAACTTAATTGCACCCTATGGGTGGAGCACTTTCACTTTTGTACTTTGTGATTGAATTAAGGACTTTGTGATTGAATAAATGAATGTACTTTGCTTAAAACTATGTGACCACTCTGATGAAAAATACACGGCCATTTTAGTGTTAAGTTGTTGAGTTGTGACATGGTCAATGCTTTTCTTTGATTTCTGTGAATGTTTTGTCTTAGTTTGTTACTGTATAAATAGAGAGTTTACTATACTGCGTAATCAGAACCTTGAAGCTGTTCACAGCAGCAATACTTTGTAAAGCTATTCATGCTTGGCTTTACAGATATGAAAAAGTAGTTTTCAGAGGGAAAAATTAAAGCTACCTACACTCAATTATTATCAATTTGATAGATGCAAATCAAAGCAACTCTGAGGCACCACATCACACCTATCAGATTGGCTAACATGGCAAAACAGGAAAATGATAAATTTTGGAAATGATGAGAGGACGATAGAACACTAATTTGTTGTTGTTGGAGCTGTGAACTAATCTAACCCTTATGGAGAGCAATTTGTAACTATGCCCAAAGGGCTATAAAAATGTACATAACCTTTGACCTAGCAATGCAACTTCCGGGGCTATATCTCAAAGAGATCACAAAAGTGGGAAAAGGACCCATATGTACAAAAATATTTATGGCAGCTCTTTTTTATGGTGGCCAAAACCTGGACATTGAGGGGATGTCCATCAATTGGTGAATGACTGAACAAGTCATGGTATATGAATGTAATGGAATATTATTGTTCTATAAGAAATGATGAACAAGTTTACAGAAACCTGGAAGGATTTACATGAATTGATGCTGAATGAGGGGAGCAGAATCAATAGAGCATTGAACACAGTAAGAGCCACAATGGGTGCAGACTGATTTTGATAGACTTAGCCCTTCTCTGTAGTTCAAGGACCTAAAACAATTCCAAAGGACACATGATGGAAAATGCCAGCCGCAATCAGAGAATGAAGAAAGAAGCAGACTATTTTTTGTTTTTTTTGTTTTCTTTTGTCTTTTTTTCTCTTTCTCATGGTTTTTCCCCTTTGTTATAATTCTTCTATGCAACATGACTAATGTGAAAATGTGTTTAATAAGAATGTATGTGTAGAATCTATATTAGATTGCAAGTCATCTTGGGAGGAAGAGGGAAGGGAAGGGGAGAAAATTTAAAATTAATGAGAGTGAATGTTGAAAACTAAAAATAAGTAATTGAATAAATTGGGAAAAATTTTTAAAAAGTATTGGCTGGATCCCACTCCCGGAAGATGATTATTGCTTTTCCATTGATCACCAGCTTTCCATTCTCAGTCTTGACAGTGCCCTTGAACTTGCCATGGGTGGAATCATATTGAAATGTATAAATCATGTGTTTGAGTTTGATGAAGAGGTCATTGATGGCCACAAAGTCTACTTTACCTGAGTTGAATACAGCCCTGCTCACCTCTGATTCTAAACCAATACTCTTTCTGTTACAAATGTTTGTTTCTTTTTTTGTTTTTTCAGCAGTCACTTTAAATTGAATTTACTTGAATCAGGACAGTGAAGTATTAATATTTCATACTTCAAGCAAGGATCATATGCTGTGCGTAGTAGCTAAATAAGCCTTTATTTGACTGCAAACTATAAATTCATTGATAGCAGGGAGAATTACATTCCTTATATTACTTCTAAACTAAAATTTTCACAGTGTCAAATGAAGATTAATTAATCTATTTGATGTTACTGAAACCTATTGACTGCCTTCGGATATTAAAGGTCATTAGTCAGAGGTTCATGTTGATTCTCCCTACTGACTATCAGAGGATATGAACATAGATTGATGACGTATAACTTAAAGCTATGTTAAGGGAAGCAAACAAACCAAAAACAAAACAAAACTTCTGACCTCTAAGTATGGAAAGGAAAGTGATTTCTTCTGAGAGAATAGGTATCATACTATTACAAGTTTTTAAAGAAAATTTAGTAACTCTTTCAAATCTCCAGAGGATCTCCATGCATTTCAAGGCTTGATTTTGCTACTAAATAAATAATAAATTCAAACACTGTGAACATTTCTTTTACATCTAACTTGATTGTCAGTAAGAAAATTAATGTTGGCAATTAATAACTTCAAAAAGTATGACCATGGAGCCCCATCAAAGCAGCATGCATTCTTTTTGAATAACAATGCTCTGTGACTATTTTCAATATATATGTGTGTAAAAAGTTTGAGTTAGAAAAGCCATTCAATTGGGCCAGGCTGAGATTAATATGATTTAAAGAAGTTCATTCACTCTTCAACACATTCATATTGTTTCCATTAGTGATAATAACAGTAATGCTATACATGGAGTAAAGAATAGACCCTCAAGAATGGCATGTTTGTCAAGCTTCATTTAAATATAAATTGGTATAAGCTTTTATGTCTGAGGATGCTGAGAAAGAAAAAAAGAAGAGGGTTGATTGAAGAAATGACTGAGCTAAATATAACCTGTATGCAGAAGACAATGAAAGAAAAATCTCTAACATAAACAGCATTGGAAAGTTGAATTGATATTCCCCTTCTCTCAGGAAACTCTAAACAAATCATCACTTGCATTATGTACCTTCTTCCAACCCACCACCACCCTAAAAAAAATGGCATTCTGTTATGCTTAGGAGATGTAGGATCAAGGTATGTGATGACCTATTCATAGGTCTAATTGCCATGTTAGCTGAATGTTTTTTTTTTTTTGCAGAACTGCCCTAAGAGGCTGTCCTTTCAGCAAGTGCTAAAAATATCAGCTAAAATATTGGACCAGTGAAAATAAAAGTCCTTGAGTAGCACACCTTGTTGATGTACAACATCTACAAAGGATATAAGAAATATTATGAGATGGCTGCAATTTAAGACTCCAAATGGAATGTTCAACAAATTGTGTTTCCCAAACTGAGAACATGGATCTATAATAGCTGTTTACCAGGCTCAGAGCATGACTTATTTAGAGGTAGCAGTCACTAATAAGTTTTCCTGAGCTATAGGAATACAGGACAGGAAAGTTGATTTCTTGGTTGCTCTTGTTAACTGTGTATACATCATTTGCTAGATACTACATTTCTTTTAATACACGTATATTTCTCAATAAACTCAAAGTTTTTTAAATATAATTTTCACACATTTTGTACTGAAAAAAGTGATTTAACACACATTGACTGAGAAAGCTAGTGACCATCAACAAAGAAGCAGAGATATTTCTTGAGGTCTGTAACAACAAGCACCCTAGCATTACCTATGGGTGCTATCATAGATTCTTTGATCTGCTTTTCTAAAGGAAAGCCACTCAAAAGAGGGTTAACAATTTTACTTTAAGCACACACATATTATTCATTTAGTTCAGAAGAAAAAGTCAGCACTCTGATCTTCAGAAAATACAAATAAAAATGACAAACAGTCAAAAAAAAAAAGAATATAACTCAATTCAGCAGACCAACAGACAGGGTTTCTAGCTGTCTGACCATTACATACATACAGTATTAGTTACCAGAGAGAAAAGCACTAACATCTGAACCTTTGTGACCCACTGCCTAATTACAAAGTAACAACAGGAAGGTCTTCCTGAAAAACAAACCTCTCCTAAGCAGGATTTTCTTGTTAGACTTCAAGTTAGGTCCATTAAGAAACAAGTAGAATCTTCAAATTCCCTAAGTCTATGGAGGGACAGGGAAGATCTTCAAATTCCCTTACCATTACAAGGTCCAAAACTAAAATTATATTTTCAGGAACTTTAATGCAGCATTATTTTTTTAAACTTCTTAAAAAACATAAACATTTTATTAGCTGACATTTCTTCTCAATCTAAAGTTGACCTAATGGCCAAGTGTTGCTGTGTTGTATGTTGCTCACTTGTCTCCACCCATGTGACATAAGTTATTAGAAGAACAATTATTGGTATGTTTTAGTCAATAAAATCTTGGTCAAAAGATAAGGTAAATGCAGAACTTAAGAATAAAAAGATCTATTCATGGATTTTCCCTTTCTGTTTTGGGAAGGTAGATTATTAAAATCACAAATATTTGTGGCATACCCTCTCCAGAGGAAACTAAATGCCCTTTGCCTGTCCACAAGCAGTAGTTATTACAGTTCATATATGAAGAAAACACTCTTTTCTGTTCTCTTCCTGTTTTTCCTCATTTGAACCACGCTTATGTTAGTTTAAAGAAAAGCATCTTTCCATCCTGTCTAATGGTTTGCAAAAATGGCAGCATGGGAACTATTTGAAGAGCACATAGATGACAATAGCAATCTGATAAGCCCACCAATCCATGCTTTTGGGGCAAGAAGTCATCACTGGGCAAAAATTTCCAAGAAAACTGGAAAGCAATTAGGCAGAAACTAGGTATACACCAACATTTCACATGGTAAACCAAAATAAGGTCAAAATGGGCACATGAAATACACATAGCAAGTAATATAAGAAGTAAATTAGATAGCATGGAAAATTTTGTTTTTACATGGACAGTTTTGCTCAGATCTACTATGGATGAGGGAAGAGTTTATGATGAAATGAGATAGAGTGGATCAGAAGAAGTAAAATGATTTTGGTTTTGTGTTTGCAGAAATAAAAACAAGGCAGCAAAAATTAGAAGGAAAGAAGGAAAATGGGGGGCATGATAGGTAATTACTCTAATGAAGGCTTCATTTCTTAAATGTACGAGGAACTGAGTCAAATTTATATACAAAAGCTATTTCCCTTTTAACAAATGGTCAACGAATATGAACAGGCATTTTTCAGAAAAAATCAAAGTTGTCCATAGTTCCAAGAAAAATGTTGTAACTCACTATTGATTAGTAAAATTCAAATTAAAACAACTCAGATACAATTCACACCTAATAAGATTGGATAACACGATCAAAAAGAAAAATAATGAAAGCTGTAGGGAAAGTAGAAAAAAAAAGCACACAATGCATTATTGGTGGAGTAAAAAACTGGTACAATCATTCTGGAGAATAGTTTGGAACTATTCCCAAAGGCCTATAAATCCAGACATACTCTTTGATCAAGAAAATTCACTATTAGTTGTACATTCCAAAAAGATCAAAGAAAAAGGAAAATGACCATTCATCTCAAAATATTTATAGCAGTCTTTCTTTGTGGATGCAGAAAATTGGAAATTGAGGGGATGTACATGTTGTAATATCTAATTGTGATAGAATTCTATTGTGCTATAAGAAATGACATGCAGGATTGTTTCAGATAAAAATGCTAAGATGTATATGAACTGTACTAAAGTGAACATAACAAAGAGAACCTTGTACATAGTAACAACAATATGATAATAATAGCAACTGTGAAAGATTCAGCTACTGTAAATTCTAGATTCTTTCCCTTCCTCCCTCATCACCCATACCCACTGGAAGGATAAGCAATTAAATACAGGCTGTACATATAATCAAATGTTAAAAATATATTATTATTATTATTATTATTATTGTTAATTATTATTATTATTATTATTATTATTATTAAACTATATCCAACTAGGGATTAAGATATACAGGCACTGTGGTAGGGAGATCCATCCTGCCCTACCAGAAAGTGAGAGGGGCAAGGTGGAAGACATAGGAGACAGCAGATTGGGGGAGGGGTTATACAGTGGGATGGCTGTTTTGAGGTGTTGGGTAGGGGAAAGATGGGGAGAAAATTTGTAACTCAAAATCTGATGAAAATGAATGATGTAAACAAGAAAATAAATAAATTAATTTATTTTTTAAAAAAAGATTTAGCCACTGTAATCTACACAACGATTCAAGACAATTCCAAAGGTCCCAGGATGAAAAAAAAGCTAAACAGTTAAACTTTGAATAGAGATTGAAGCATACTATTTTACACTTTTAAAATATTTTCTCACTTTTTTTGGCAACAGGGTTAATATAGAAATATTTTGTATTACTTCATATGTATAATTCATATCACATTGCTTGTCTTCTCACTGAATGGGGTATGAGACTGTGGTACTTTCAATATCTATAAGCCAAATCCCTACAACTTAACAAGCAATAGTTATTACACCTGTTCTTCCTACTAGAGCTGTTCTTCCTACCCCCATTAACAATGCCAACTGGGGTTCTCATTGGGTTGATACTACATCTTCTCCATTCTTCTAAGGGATCCTAAAGACATGATGATATGGTATTATTAGCTATAGCTAAAGGACACCTATCAATTTGCTTCTCTGGTTGATAGTTTATATCAATTTCCAAAGAATTAGTCACCTTTATCAAGAGATATTTACTAAGATTGCATGAAAAGGATAGTTGACACAACCTTCATTGTCTTCTTAAACAAGGCATACTCTTTCCCACGAGTACATACCATATGCAAGGAAAAGTGGGCTCAAGCTTAGAGTATATGATATAGTGAAGGTAGTAATGTTCAGCTCCTAGAATTCCATTTGTTGAGAGTCCTTTTCTCCCTCTCACAAGGCTTTCAAGAATTTTATAGGTATAGCTTTCTGCTACATGAAGGTTAGGGTGTAGTTTTCTCTTGAGGTCCTTAAAGCCCTAAAGCTGCCTTTCCTCAATGTGTTTAGATTTAGATTTAGATAATTTATGTCCTCAGATCCCAGTGAAATCATTGTCAGTTGTCAATACTGTTCCAATGACACTACTCAGATATGGATATATTCAAACCATTTGACTCTCCAAAGTTTATTGGATCTAATTCTCATCAAGGAGGAGGTAGAGATTCAGTTTTCCCCTCCCTGCTCCCTTTCCCAATCAATTCCTTCTCAGAGATTCTTGAGCTGGAACTGTTTATTTTTCCTGGCTTGGCACTGGAATGAAGGAATCCAAAATAATTTTTAATTTTATCAAAGACCCAACATGGGTGACAGAACATACATTCATTTAATAACTCTGATTGAGCACAGAGATCTTCTTACTTGGTAGTGTTATCAAAGCTACAGCATCTTTTTAGTTACTTTAAGAAGAATAGAGTGATAGATTCAATCCACTCCAATTCTTAAACCAGAAAATTGATTAATGCTTATTGAATTGAATATATATGTATGTATAGATGCATATATACACACATATACATATACACACATCCATATTTCTCAATGAGTACATACACACATATGCACATATACACACATTCATATCCCCCCATGTGCATATACACAATCCATACTTCCCTATGTGCACACACACACACACACACACACACACACACACACACACATACACTTTTAATTTAGTTCCTACAACCTGTTCATTTGGAAAGAGGACAATAATAATGATAATACTGACAATGATGATGATAACAATGATAACTATTATTACTATTTGATATTTGAATGAAACTGTGATTTCTTCAGGATATGTGTTCTCTCAACTTCTAAATTATTTCCTCACCTTGCCTTCCCCAGCTGTGTGATTCTTGTCCTGAAATAATATTGTTGGGAAAACCCCAGGAGCAGAAAAGGTTCCCCCATTTATTTACCTTTGAGACTTGTAATGTGGTAACCATAGCTACCAGTGCTCTCACAGTTCTGTACATAGTCACTTTCATGGGACCAGGCCAATGCAAGACAACAGGGGTGCTGTCTCAATACTAATTAAATTACTGGTCACAGTCAAAGACACTATGACAACAATTGCTAATTAATTACCAGATTCCTATCTCAGTTGTTGCAAAATAGTATTAAAAACAATTGACATTTACCAACTATGTAATTGCAAGTTTCCAAAATTTCAAAATAGTTGCTCTTAAAGTAGTTTTTGTAAGCCACAAATTAGGAATAAAGATAATTTATTATAATTACTTATTCGACTAAAGCCACCATTTTCCATTGCATCTGGATCAATTAAAAGCATAGCAAAAACAAGTACTTTTCTCATTCCTCCATTTAGTTTAGAAATTGTCACACTGGCCTCTGTCCTGTCACAATTAGAAACAAGAAAAAGAATGATTTGCAAAGCCATCTTGTGGAGATCAATAATTAATCATTTTTGCTTTTAAAGTTATTAAATCAAATATAGGAAGCTTGTTTCTCAAAAGAGACATAAGTATCTCTAGAAGTTCCTAAATTCTATTGAATCAGAAAAGATTGAATACGATGTATTTTCCATGTGCCAATAGTTGTTTATACAATAACAAAAATTTTTGTATGCTACACAGATAAGGAGATGGTCTAAAAATAAAATAAAATAAACTCATAAGTAATTTTTCTAAGATGTCTGTGATATATATATATATATATATATATATATATATATATATACATATACACACACACAATGTCATTAAGAACATTTACAGAAGGAGAAAATAATAATGAAAAACAAATACTTCAAAAATCTTATGATTTCCTAGAAAACAATTCAAAAACCATTACTTTAGCTATTGAGATACATGCTTCAGTATGAGCAGTATTTATTTCCTGAAGTGTTTTCTGGGCTAAATGTATAGAGGATTGAAGACAACAGGATAGTCAGGTAACCAGAAGGGCAAAAAGAAAGAATTTTAGAGACAATCTGAAGGGCGACTTCAGTACTTCTGGTACAGTAACATTAATCTGGGGAAAAGAAGCAAGGATTAGGTCATCTACCTGAAAATTAATCATGACGGATGTTGTATAAGGTAATTACAAAAAAAAAATCCATTAAAAATTTATAAACTATATCACAGGAATATTCTTATTCTTTTGCATTTCAGAAAGATAGGAATCAGGAGATTGTGGTTGAAATGTTTCTGAGATGGAGTTAATAAAACCCTGTCTAATCCCAAATGCCTTCTGATAATGTCAATGTTGGTGAATAAGAAGTCCAGGATAGGGGATAGAGAATCTCTCAAAAGATCATCAGATACTTAGCATAGTTAGATTAATGGATTTGGAGTCTGGAACACCTGAGATAAATTACTATCTCCTAGCTCTATGACACTGAGTAATCCTGATTTTTCATATCTCTGATGTATGTAGGCAATAATAGCTTTGGACTCCTTATCTATAAATGGGTATAATCACCGTTTCTACCAAGTTTGCTGTGAGGATCAAATAACAGTGCGAAGATAAAGTGCTTTGCAAAACTTAATGTGTTAATTAGATGACATCTTCTATCATTATTATTATTATTATTAGATAACATTGGGATTTATGAGAAGATAATGAGATTTAGAACTATTTTAATTGCTCAGATATAATAAATAATAATAATAATAATAATTTGTTTAACTATACAATAGACCACAGATAGAACATTGAATGGAAAGAAATAATAGCAAGATAGTGACTTGTTTCACAGCTATTTGTGTCTGATGCCCATCAAAAAAGGAATAAGGTAATAATGCTACATAATTATAAAGTATTTTAAACTGCAGTTTAAAAACACTTTCCAAATATCTTCAACATTACCTAATTGTATGCAACAACCTCCCACTAAGGTCATTAGTGGCTTCCTTTCTGTTGATCATTTCCTATTTATTCTATTTATATGTTGTTACTAAATAGATATTGTGCATTTTGTTTTGCTGGGTTCAAGTGTGATCTCCTTAAGAGCACAGAACATCTTTTGCCTTTCTTTTTATCCCAAGCACTTAGCATGGTGCTTGACATGTGCTTAATAAATCGTTATTGACTAATACTACAGGTATTAAAGCACTAAACACAAGTAAGGAGACCGATTACTGAAGAAGGCATTTTGCTAACTTGGCTAGAAGTAGAGCCTGAAACTTCATTATAGGGAGAGCTTTAATAGCATTTGTAAACACCAACACAAACTTTCTTCTAGTTCCTTTATAGCCCTTTTTTAGTTCTCTTAAAGTAACATCTTTTGAAACATGGCACTCACAGATCCCAGATCTCTTAATCACCACTTGCAATTCTTCTTTAATTTATTCTCTTAGGGATCCTGCAGAGCTGACCTAAGCTTTGAGGCCTATTGATTTCAAAAGGAATTTATTCTCACATCATCTCCATAGGATGTATGCCAAGATGATAGAATGGCCCTTAGATGCTCACCTACTTAAATATCTTAATTAGAATGATTAATGAAAGGAAATATATTGAAACTTGCTCAAATCAGATTTCAAAGAAAGGGAAAATGAAACAGGGGTGTATGAGAATCTCCTCTGTGGGTTGGTAGAAAATTTCCTGGTGCCACAGGAAGCCTAACTAGATTGTATTGACAAAAGACAGAGACTTATGATTTCCTAGAAAATAATTCAAAAACCATTACTTTAGCTATTAAGATACATGCTTAAGTATGAGCAGTGTTTATTTCCTGAAGTGTTTTCTTGGCTAAATGCATAGAGGATTGAAGACAACAGGATAGTCAGGTAACCAGAAGGGCAGAAAGAAAGAATTTTAGAGACAATCTGAAGGGTGACTTCAGACCTTCTGGTATAGTAACAGTACCAGTTTTTCTAACTTCATTTACTTCATATATTTTCTAACTTCAAATACTCTGCTTCTAATCTTATGAAATTTTTGGCTATGTCTTTTCATAAATACATTAAGGAGCAGGTGACCAAAGTCCTGGAAGCTTCCCCTCTTTCTTGTAATATCACAAAGGGATCAGAACATCCCTCAGGCTATCACTTTGCTGTCTGTTTCCCACTGTTTCTGTTTAGTCATTTTTGATATTATCTTTTGCATCATTCAGAGCCAATGCAATCATTAATAATGCACTATAAGCTGCATGCAACTGACATATTTATTTCCATTGGCCTTGGGTTTCTTTGGCATTTTGATTCCATTCAAGATTATAGCAATTCTTGATTTGTAATCACGCAGAATTACTGGGAAGTACCAGTGTCAAGACACGTACTTTTGTGGCAAGTAGAAGTTTCAGATAATTGGAAACCCTGTGTAATTTTGTGAAATGTTAGCTAAACAGATCCTTTTCTCTGATTCAGTTCCTGAGATCATGTACTACTTTTCAGCAATTGCACAAACGTACACACACACACACACACACACACACACACACACACACACACCCCTGAAGCTTTCTTCTTTTGTTTTTCCACCCTGGGTAATTAGAGTACAGTAATGCCTTTCAGATTCCTGTGGATTTCACTAATGAGACTTTCTAGGCTTACATAGCTTGAGTTTAGTTCTTTGAGAGCAGAGATAGTTTCTTCATACATACATACATACATATATATATATATATATATATCCCCATCATCTTGCACAGTTCCTCACACTTGTGTATAACAAATGTTTGGTGATTGGTCATCAACAATATGTCCTGATGTCTGTTGATTGATTGGAGAATTTTTCCACAGGGTTTCCATTTCGAGGTGATCTTGAGTCACGCTATACATTTTACTCCCGGCTCATTTCACTCTGTGGACTGCTAGACTTTTCCCCAACTGCCCTCCATTTTACAGTTCCCCTTAATATTTTATCTTTCCCTATTTAGAATGTAAGATCTTTAACAGTAATTTCTGTTTTAAACATTTTTTAAGCTTGTAACTGTTTTCCTAGTACTTATCAGTGCCTGACACAAAATAATTTCTTAATCAATGTTTTATCCTTCTAAATGTGGTCTACAAATAAGAGGTTTTGGAAGAATGTACTATCAATAAGCAATCCTCCTCTTGTCTGTACTTTTCATAAGACAGCCCCCATGACAACGGTGAACACTTTGTATGAGTTTATATCACCCTACTTTACTCCTAGAACACAGTTCTCTTGACGATCACTTCTGTCCTATTGTCTTGTAAGTTTTTATTGCATGCATGGGAAATGTCCTGTTTAAGCAGAAGGTCGTTAGTTTCAGTTTTCATAAATATACATATATTTTTTTAATAGAAAGATCAGTGTATAGGGAAATTGTATAAATGCCTTATATCTAACCATATTCCTTTGGAACATAACTATACAGTTGAATCCTTGCTTAATACACTTGGACTGAAAATGCCCATCCTCAATCTGAGCTTTATTAAAGGATCTCAAAACTGCCATCATTTTATAAGTTTAGCTTTACCTAGACCTCTGAGGTTGTTGGCTTATTAGTTGGATAAACTGCTCCTAGGTAGAAAACAATGCTTGCTCTTGGATCCTGCCATAGGAAACTAGGACAGAGACTGCTATTTTTCTCTTCTCTTTTTTTTTGTTTACTTAACTGCGATTTTTAAATCTTTAAGATAGTTTGTTATTAAAATTATAAAGGCCATAGATGAGAATCACTTTTCTTTATATTTAAATGACACACGTATTAGAGTAAGATTTTCCAGAACTACCTAGACACACGGATTGTTAACCTTCATCTCTTCTTCACCACTGCTTGATTTACCAATACTTTCTGAATAGATTTTTCAAACCTCCCTTCTCTTAGGGTCAGCCTTATGGGAAAGGAATAAGTTGCTTGCTATAATATAAGGGAAGATGCATCTCTGATGAAATATCTCCCAAAGGCGAGGGGATTAGAACTTGAACAGGACTCTGATTTCCTTTTGGTATAGTGAACTTACAAATGAATAAATTTTCTTTTTCACTGAAAGTTGGCATCTACTCTGTAATTTATACAAAGTTGCTTAAAACGTGTATCAATTAAATGATAAGCCCAGGGGAACAAAACCAGTCTGTGTCAAAAGCAAAACTTGAACCCATAGCTACTTAAGTTTGAGGAGGTCTCTTTAAGCATTAAGCTATGAAGCCTCTCATCTCTCCCCCATAGTAAAAAAAAAAAAAATGTTGCAATGAATGTCATGGTAATTTTAATATCAATTACCTCTTTGGGGCAGAAACCTCATGGCGAAATCTTTGCTTCAAAGAGATTAAGACGATTTAGTCACTTTATTTGCCAAATTCCAAACTGCTTTCTGCAGTAGTTGTAATGATTCACAACTTCACAAACAATGGAATAATTTGCTTATATCCTTCTCTTTACCTTTTCAGTTGGAATATTCTTATATTTTGTCATTTTGGCTACTATGCTGGTGTAAAATAAAACCTCAGGCTTATTTTGATTTGAATTTTTATTATGCAAAATTATTTAAAGCATTATTTCAAGTGATATTTAATAGTTTGCAGGTCTTTTGAGAACTGTTTAATTCTTTGATCACTTTTGTACTCAGGGGTTCCTTGTCATCATGTGTATATACATGCATACATAAATATATAAATATTTTATAAGATATGTATCTTCATATGTACATATGTGTATTTATTTGTCCTATATCTATATATGTATATATGCCTATATAGCTATCTAGTTGTTTTCTGTATCTTGGGTACCAAACTTATTTGAACTATTTGACAAAAAGAATTTTCTTCACATTCCAGAATTTCCTTTCTTGACCTAGATTCATCAATTTTGGTTGCACAAGAGTGCTCCATTTTGATGCAATAAAAGTAGACTATTCTATCTTTTGCAATTAATTCTTATCTTGATTCATTAAAAACAATATTCTACCCATAATTGTGAAAACTATATGGTCTGCTTCTCTTTTATTTTGTATTAGAAGTTGCTCATATCCACCTTGAATTTTTATGAAATATGGTATAAAATTTTGGTCTCAGCATAATTTCTGCAAGACTGTTTTCCGGATTTTCTAACTTTTAAATGTTGAATTCAGAGTTATTTCCTAACTAATTTGTTTTCATGTTTATTGAACTCTATTGTGCATTGATGACAAGTACCAGAACTTAAAACTTCTTGAGTGCCATAGACTTCTTTCAAGGATTCATCCTATCAATTGATCAGTTTGATCGGTTTGGTGTGTTAGCATTCAGATGATACATTGTGAAGCCAATTTAACCTCAATTGTTTTAAACAAGAAAACCAGAATGATTTTTTTAAAAACTAGGCAAAACCTGGGGTTATAGAAAGATTGAGGAGCTATTTCAGGTTTAGTAGTAATAAAAACATTATCTCAATGGACTTAGAATTAAACAAACAGAAAATTCTTGAGTTTGAGTTCTGACTTTACCAAGTATATGAGCTTCAGCAAGGCTATTAAACTTGAAGACCTAGGTTTCTTCCTTGATTAAGTTAGTGAAATAATACTAGTCTTGACTACTTAACAGTGTTCTCAGATTCAAACAAGATAATTAATGAGTGTGAAAAGTACCTTATAAAAACTGCAAATACAAGGAGATATAATTGTAATGCACCAAACATTTGCTATTAATGTAAGTTACTAAATGGTTCTTTTTGGTTTGAAAGATTTCTGTTGGAGTATATTACTTCTTCTGTATATATACAGAATATATACAGTATATCTACACTTCTTCTGAGTGCCCAGAAGCACATGGTATATTGTGTAAGGAATACTTGGAACAGTTCTATCCCCAAACTCAGATGAATTATTACTTCTATTACATAAGCTCTCTTCCCTCACTACTAATACTTACAAAGTCCTCCAACCATATCCCACCCCCTAGTGCTAATGTGGGCACTGAAGTGGATGTTGGCTAAAAAGTGTTCCTACCTTCTGTCCTGCTGGGAGCCTGATTTCCTGTTGTTCCTTAATGATTTTATAGAACATGATTTTCTGGAAGCCCCTTATTTGTTTGTTCTGTTTGTTTTTAATTCTCCTAGTTGCTGAATCATCTCACATTCGCATTGCACCTGGCTAAGGTGAAATCACTTCTCAAGATCTAATAGCTTTTTGCAGAATACAATTTTCTGACAGATTTTCATTCATAGAAAGAAAAGTATCATGAACTGGGAACATGAACAGAACATCCGTAGGTGAAACATGTGCAGGTAATTATAGATATTTATATTCTGGTTAGCAGATTTGTGGTGCTGCTATAATTTAAAATCTCTCCTTCAAAATAGTCAAGTATAAGCACCCAAATTATATGGTGGTGCTTGTAGGAATTGAAGGCTGCTTGGCAAATATCCAACCTTGCCCACACATCCTGAATACAACGCATTTCAATTGAAAAGAGTGCACCACTTGTTCCTTTAAATGCCACCCCATTTCACATGTTAATTTCTAAAGAGAGGCATAGATCTTTCCAGTGCTTTAGTATCTTCTCTTTTATATCCAAAGGAGTTGCCTGTATTCTTTCAGTATTTTATACATATAGACATTCTTATTTACATTCATGCCTACATATATACGTGTACATACATACATATATTCATATATCTATATGTATTTTTTTCGAAAAACTCTTTATTTTTTTTTAACATATTGATCCCTTAGTAACACTACTGACCTTCACAGTAACAAAGTTTTTGAAGTGATATGCCTAAGATTCTCAGAATGAAGGAATTTGGACTTTTTTTTTTTAGAGAAGGCTTTTCATTTTTCCCCCTCAAGCCTACTTGCAGCAAAGTCCCCTTAAAATAAAAGTTGGGAGTCTTGAAAAGGGAATCAGCCTTCTTTGTGATGGAATGTCATCAGTCCTATAAAATAGTCAGAACTTCTGATTTGACAATATCTTGCTATCTTCTGTGTCAGCCATTACACAGATTTTCTTGATTAAATAGGTCAAATAGTACTGGTATTGCCTACCTCACAGTGCTGCTGGGAGATTCAAATTAGATAATCAATATGTATGAAAACACCTTATAAATTTGCAAATGAAGGCAGATTATTATTATAATATACTGTATGATATTATTAATACAAATTAAGCCACAACACCCCCCCAAATAAAAATAAAATGAAAAGGCAAGAAATAAAAAGGAATCCATTTCATGGGTGATCATGACCATTTTAGTATCTACATTTCACCAATCTGTGGGTTCTCCTCTACCACTAAAAATTCAAAATTTTCTAGCCCTGATATGGTCTTTTAAGTGTTATAAAAAAATCCATTACACAACAACTGATCTAGTAAAAAGTTTGTTCGAATATAACTAGGCAGGTTTTCAGATAACAAAGAGTTTATCTTAGAACAGTTTGGTGGCAACCTACTGAGCTTGTATTCATTGAGAAAGTATTTGAAAATCTAACTTATTTGCATACTGCAATATGACAGAGTTATAGTATTTTAGTAGAGATTTTATAAAAACACATAATACAATAGGCCTATATACAAACATCCCAAATAAAGCTGATATAATACCCATCTATTATGTTTTACAGATAGATAGATAGATAGATAGATAGATAGATAGATAGATAGATAGA
>CM053590.1:56334265-56357764 GCA_028646515.1 Pseudochirops corinnae | reverse complement strand
CATGCATTTAACTTATCTTGGTTACAAAATTTTGCTGCAGGGAAACCAACTTTTAAATATATTAATATCAATTTATACACATATATGTGTATATATACATATGTATCTACATAAACCTGTGAACATACTTTGTAAGGGCAAATAAGTTTTCTGTCTAAACAATAAAAATGGTACTATAACTGAATTCTAAAGAAGTGCCTAGTTAATATAGTTCTTTTCTTTGCAAAAGATGGGAGGAAATGCTGTTTTGGAAAAAAATATTCATTTATAATTTTTATTACACTCTAAAATCATGATTTCTGAAATGGCAAAGTATTTTGAATAGTCTTGTAGAAATGCTAATGGAATAATTATAACTAAAATAATTTATTTCTACCCTTGCACAATGTTGTAAAAAAAGTGATTATATTTTCACCAAATTGAAAAAAAAAAAGGTCTTAATAATTGTTACTTACACCATTGAATTGTTGCCATAATACATAGATTCCATTGTAGTATGTAACTTTTTGACAATTAACATCATACGCCAAATAACCAGTTTTGTGTTTGTTCAGATATGATTAACAATTGAGGATACATGTTATTTTTACCATTTAAATGATGGCCTTGTCATTATAGTTAGTCATTAATTAGTGCTCTGTCTTCCTGTTATGATATCTAGCATTTGCATAACACCTCAAGTTTTGCAGAGTGCTTTACAAATATCTCATTTTATCCCCACAAAACTATGGGATTCAAATTTAGGTCTTTTTTGAATCCAGTTACCATCACTCTATACCCTGTGCAACCCAGCTGCCTCTCTGTGATGGTATATCAGATATCTTTGAATGTACTTCATGGGACCAAAAGAAAATTAAAGTAAACAGTAAAATATTCTGTTATTACTATGTGTACCTGTTTAACTCTCACCCTAATCATTGTGTGCACTTTAAGTAAAGAAAACAGAACTTTCTCTTATTTTTAATTTTATTATTGCTACAACTGAAAGTTTTTATTGGGAGGATTCCTGTGTACCAAGTACTGATAGAGAAGATTTCTCAGGAATAATCTCAGCTGAAGTTTTCAAAGTCATATTGGATTGGAGTAGAAAGTAGAAACATGGATGGCTTTATAACAACACTACTTCATTATTTTACAAACTTTATAAGAAATTAACAGAGCTTTTCCCTTTTTCCCTCTTAAAACATATATCAGAGACCTTATATAAACTAAATTAATATAGGTCTTTATTATTTACATGCTATATACACTGTTCTCCAGATGACTGTAACAAAGAGTAAGCCTCTCCAAGTTCCAGATACTAACTTCTTTCTGCAACTTGAAGAGTGCAATGTTTGATTAACCCTTTGGCTTTGATGAGAATTGGCCCAGAATATTTTCATTCTATTTTCATGGATAGTGTAAAGTTTTGTGCAAAGAAATTATTTTTTTTTCAGTTGAAAAAATTTTTTAAAAATGTCCATTGGTGTTGATGTGTTTTAATCCTATGATTATGCTGATACAAAGGAAGAGCAGAAGAGGATAACTTCATTTAATTTACTAGGGTACTGAATAATTGCCAGGATTAAGCAGTGATGTGAATAAGATTCTTGTAAATATTCTGGCTGCAATGGGAAGACTAAGGAGATTAGAAATTATCAGCAATGACATGAAAGTCATATGTCACAAATGGAAAGTGTCCCTTGAAAAATTGGAAGATGAAATTGGATTGCTTTGGAGTTTTGACAAATTTGTTCATAAAGGTAGCATTATGAATACCATGAAAGAATGGCTTGATTGACTAAAGAAATTGTATCGATTTTCCCCCTTGTTGTGGGGTACTTAAAATGTATTTAATCTTCTGTAATTTTTTCTGTTAGAAGGGTTTCCTATGAAAGAGAGTTTGAGAAACTAGTGCATGTGAAAAACAAAGCATGAAATCTCATTATTTCTATTACAAATTGAACAAGAATTAGCACCATTACTTAATTACAATGATATGGCAGCAGAATTTGAATCAATAATACCTAGTGAGTAATACATCATTCTCTAGCATTGGTAGGTGAAGAAGTCTTAATCTCTTTTGCTTAAACTGAGTTATTGAATTATTTGGTTACCAATAATTATCATAAAATTGCTGGCATATTTATTAATGGCTGGTCATCACTAAACAAAAATTTCCCATTTTTGTTTAATTTTTAAAGTTGAATTTTTGAAATTTAGCTTTGCTTTAAAAATTATATATGAATTTCAGTTTATTTAGCTGAATAAGTAAAATGTCCTTTATGATTGATAAATCAATGTTTGCCTTTAAAATAAAATGTTTAATTCCTGGTGCATACCCTAATAAAATATGCTGTGTACACCTAGGACTCTAATGTGATCATGAAGTCTGTAGTGACACTGCAAAACATCTGGTTTCAGGCAGCATTCCACTTTCTATGCCAACATAGCAACAGTTCTAGTTCTTAAAAGTGGAGGAAGGAAATAAAAATACTAGAATGAGCTCTGCTCACAGTTTTTAGTGGCTTCAAATCAGACTTTGCAGAAAACAAAGTAATTGATGCCACAGGAGCATTTACTTGGTCTGAGCTACTAGACAAACTGAATTGAGAGAATATAGAAATAACTGGCGATCTTACTCCAGCCAGCAGTAAGACATACAATCAGACCATCTCCCTCGCAACAGATGGATTCACAGCAGAGGCAAAACTGCAGCTGTACAGTACATTTCAACAAAAAGCCTGGGTGGTTCATTTTATGTCTTCCAGCTAACTGACAAGGAGAACAGTTGTGGCACAGCTAGGAAAAGTACTTCACTGCCTACTCAAGTCTAATCATCTGAGGTGTTAATTTACAGGGACAGATGTAAAACCTTTGATGATTTTCCAGATTCATTTTTAGTGAAGAGCAGTTAATGAACAGAGCTTTGCCAGACTCTTGGGATGGGAGATAGAAAAGGAAGTTGTTTGTTGCTTTGTTTTCGGTTTTGGCTCACATTTACAATAGTGGTCTGATTTTGAAGATGCTATGCTATGTACAAAAGTAGTGGGGAAAGGGCATTGATCTTAGAATAGGGAAAAAACGTGTTCTTAGTACTATTGATGCAGTGGGTAGAGTGTTGGGACTAGTATTAGAAAGACTGGAGTTCAAATCTAGTCTCAGACACCTAAACAAACTATTAAGTGTTGATCCTGGGCAAGTCACTTAATCTCTGCCTGCCTCAATTTCTTCAACTATAAAATAGAAATAATAATACCTAACTCTCACAGTTGTGAGGATCAAATGAGATGATATTTTAAATCACTTAGCACAAGGCCTGGCATATTGAGAGTGCTATATAAATGCTTGCTTCCTTCTCCTTTGCTTCCCTTCCCTTTCCCATCCCCCCAAAATGCTATTGTCATTATTATGATTACTATTCATTAGCATTGCTATTATTACAATTGCCATCAATAGTATCAGTATTATTATTAATTACCTGTGTTGTGGCTCAGTGCCAATAACTATTGGCCTCTTCATCATGCAATTTGCAGAATGGAACCAGACACAGAATGCTCAAAAGTCAAGGTGATTTTATTACTCATCATCCTGACTTTCTGGAAGCAGCCTTCAAAACTCTTCCCCTATCAATACACTGACATAGTGTATGGAGATCAGTAACTATTGTCTCTAATAATCTTAAGGAATTATCTATGTCATTAAGAGGTAAAGTATTTGCACAAGGTTGTTCAGTAAGTATAGGTCAGAGTCAAGCCTTAGAGTCAAGCAGTGTTTATGTCCCTTTTGTTTGTATATTCTAGTGCTTACTAGAATATCTGGCACCTAGATGGATGGAGCTTAACAAAATCTCATTGAATTGAATTGGATATTGCCCTTCTGGCTTCCATGGACACACTGCCTCTCTACTAAATCCCTCTATGTTGTTGTAGTCCTTCAGTGGCCCTGAATTTAAGAAGACTATGCCAGTAGGGTACAATCTCTGAAAGGCCTTCAAAAACTAAAAATATTTCAAGAAGGGTATACTCAATGATCTCTGTGTATAACCTCCAAATGATAGCCTATCTAAGTGTAGAAAGACTCAGAAAGCAAACCAAGAGAATCTTCTTTGTGTGATGAGGAATTACAAAAATGTGTGAATGACTTTTATTTGTTGAGTGAATGAATGAATTGGCTTCTCAGTGTGAATTATTTCAATATTTTTCTTGAAATTGGGTTTGACAAAGAGGAGAATGAGTCAAAATTGATTTTATCACAGATTTTAGAATTGTTAGGGTATCTTAAAATATGAAAAAAATTTGATAATGACAAAGATGATGATGATGACAGTAGTGATGGTGGTGGTGGTAGTGGTAGTAGTGTTTAAGATCAAATCATACTACTATCAATCCATGGACTAGCACTAACCCATTGAAAATTCTTATAATTCCAGGAATGCTAGTATTATAAATTGAGAAACGGAAGGGAAAAAAAGGCCTTATTTTTTAGAAGAAAATACTGAGGCCTGGATTAGCCAAGTGACTTCTCAAGCACCAGGGAGTGAGCAATCCACAGAACTGAGATTAGAACCTATGACCATATCCATTAATATTCACACTCTACTTATCTGCTTCCTAACAGATATCCTAAAATATTTAATTTTACTAGACTAGTTCTCATCCTTTCTTTTGCTTATCTAATTCTAAATCTCTTCTTTCTGTTCCATCTGTATTTGCTGAGAATCATGTACATGTTCTGGAAGACTGAATGATGCTTCATAGAACATTCCTAGATAGTTTGGTCTACAAAACATGGATATGGCATAGCTCTTTAATTTTCTGGCAAGGATGCAGTACACTGAAATGACTTACCTTGTGTTATTTAACAAGTTAGTAACATAACAAAAACTTAAACCTAAATTGACCTAATGCCCTCTGGGCCTAGTACTAAATGATTTAGACCAGAGGTATCAAACACACAGTCAATAGACCACTTGAATGCCTTAAGACACCTGAGTGCTGGTCCAACCAAATAAAATATAATTAGCAAATATTTGACAAAATAAAGAATAATACAATAAAACAAAAATGGTGATAATTTGTGACTGATTATGGGTCAATAGGGATCCTTACACAAGGTTTAATAACCCAGTTTCTATTTGAATAAGACAATACTTCTTCAGAAGACTTTACTGCTGTGCATCCTATGGGATCACAGTTTTCATTACCTTATAGTGCCCTGGCACTAAGTCCAATGTTCTTTTTGATGAAACACTATCTATGATACAATTTCATACTGTAATGTTATGTTCTGATTTACTTGTGAATCTAAATTCACTTTTGTACTATACAGAATCTATACTTTCCTGCATAAATCTACCACCCAAGCTATCACAAAGCAATATCTAGTTTGAAAGTGTACTTCCTAATATATTTGAATAAAAATGCTGTGCTTGCTTCTGGGTCAAGGGAAAACTACTTGTAAGTAATTGAAATCAAAAGGTGAATTTAATGTTACAGAAAAGTTGCTTGTAAGACAATACTCTGTACATTGATTCCTTTTTTCCACATGGATTTCCATTACAAAATTGAAATTGTGCTCTCTTGGCAAAAAATGTAGCCCAAAGTCATAATAAAATCACAGTTAAGAATTCAGAAAGCCTTCAAATTATATATGTATGCCTACTTGCCTACCTATATACATATATGTATATATGTACATATTTAGCTATAATAAAATATCATATGCTTTAACTTATAAAATATTAATATTAACGCAATCACATTTTATATTCTGCATAGTAATGTCTATAGATATTACTATGTCTAATAGAATACTATTTACAATAAAGAAATTCAAATTTTCTCAAAAATCTAAAAAACATTCACATAAGCACCATCCCCTCCAGCCCCATATTAGGACTATTTCTCAATTCTATCTCTCAAAACATCCAATACTCTATACTTTCACAAAGTATACAAGTACATTAAAACTTCAGTTTACTGTAATAAATTTTGTGGTCAATCCACATCTTTCCAGATTTCAATTTTCTGTTACCTCGTGGGAATACCTATAATTCTTCTCAGCTATTTTTTTCTTTCTTTCTCCTCTCTTTGACTCTAGCACATTCTCTACCAAAACAAGGTTGGAAAAGATATTGAAAATAAGTTTTCAAAACTATCAGATCTAAGACACTTATGGCCCAGGCTTCCTTTTTTTTTTTTATCCCAATCCTTAATGAGTTTAATTCTTTACCTACCACAATAGCAATAATTTAAAATGTGACCATAATGGAAGAAATAGGAGTAAAGACAATGTTGATATAGATTTAAACTTCAGAGGGCAGAGTCAAAATGGTGAAATAGGGGAAACAATCAAGCTCTCCCAACATTCCCCTCCAGACAAATTTAAAATAATGTCTCAATTTAGATTCTGGAGTGGCAGAGCCACCACAAGGTTAGGGTAAAACCTTTTTCCAGCCCAGGACATTTTAGAAGGTTGGAAAGAGTGCTTTTTGACAAGGGGAGAGGTGGAGAAGGAGATCTGTTACTGACCTGGAGTTCACATGGCGGCAATATTGGCTGGGGTGCTTAGAGGCAATAGCCAACGCAGCAGCAGCTTTAGGAACTCTCAGATCAGGGACAAAGAGGATTTGGCAACTATTCATACAGATATTACAGGGGATCCCTGTTCAAGGACTGGGTGCAGGACAAGGCAGTGTTTGGCAATTATTTGTTACATGCAGTTCTAGGTCATAGTTTCAGTGTGGAGGGGAATACTTTCAATAACAACAGATGAGAGGTCCTGAAGGGGCCTTACTTTTAGTCCCAAGGGAGCACGGACCATTCCTGGGTAAGGACCAGAATTCAGACCACAAGAGCAGTGACCACACCTTTCCCCATATCACACCACCACAGAAGCAATAAAACTTCCAAACCACTAAAAGTAGCCCTGAAAACAGCAGCACTGAAAAGTCTGAATATTAAAAGTGCCCTTTCTCAGCACCCATATCAACATAAAATTCAAAGTCAAGAAATAGGTTAGGGGGAAAAATAAGGAAAAGAAAACAAACAAAAAAAAAACCAGCCCAAACTGACCATGTAAGGTCAAAGTCACAGTGATGATCAAAGACACAATGCACAAGCCAACTCTATTTCAAATGTTCATAGAGACTATGCATGCCTGCCTTGTGATAGAGCCTTCTCAGCTTGTTTTGGTATGATAAGCCACACCTAGACATACTGTACATTATCCCCAACATAGTGATGTCATTTTGGTCCTCAATTAGCAAGAAAATCAAAACAAATGAACCTGAAAATTCTTCCTGTAAGGAGTGTTTTTTTTTCTTCAGTGAATTTTTGTTCCTCTTTTACCCATTTGACCAATTCCATTTTTTGAGGTATTATGTTCTTTAGCATATTTTTCTGCTTCCTATACCAACCTGGTAATTGTCCTTTCATAATTTTCTTTATAATTGTTCTCTTTTCTTTTCCCAATTTTCCATGAACTACTCTTATTTGATTTTGAAATTTGTTATTTAGCTCTTTCAGGAATTCTTGTTGTTCTTGTGTCTTTGCTTGGAGATGTTTTGATATTGTTTTCTTCTTCTGAGTTTGTGTCTTGATCTTCCCTGTCACCATAAGCTTTGCATAGTCAGAATTGTTTTAAAGAAAAGCAAAGGACATTGCTCAGACCTATTATATTGGTTTCTCATCCCTGTGGCCATCGGTGAAGCTCAGTTTGGAAAAAAAAAATTTGATATCTTGAAGTGAATGATTCTAGAGCAGATGGGGGCTCAAAAGAAGTAATAAGACAGAAAGGAGAGTATACCAAGTAGGAGAAGAAGGTATGGTTATGGAATAGAGAGATTTTTGGACAAAAAAAAATACACAATATGCTAGATTAACTACATTTGTTTTGTCCCCGAAAGCTATAATGGGTACTGTGTACAAATTTCACTAAATATTTTGTCTTGGAGCAGTTTTTGTTGGGACCCATTGTTTTTTGATGAATAATTTATTGGGAAGACTTTTTTTTAAAGTTGACCTTGTAAGAGGTCAGTAAAAATCATTCATTTCCTTACCCTGCCATCTGTGACATATATATTCCCTTTACCTTCATGTCCTTTCACCAATTCAATCTACAGTCTTCACCAAAAGTCATATTAAGAAATGTACTAAGGTCAAAGAACCAAGGACAATTTATTTTCTACTATTTCATCCAATTATGAGTAAATGGCTTTCTTGAGAACTCACCATAGAAATTTCTTTTTTTTCCCCTCAGCTATGAGATAATCAGTGCCATCCTTTCAGGGAAATGCTGGTTGGAGTAGACTTTTCAGTTCTTCAGACACATAAAAGGTCAAGGTTTGAAAGAGTGGAACATAAAGTACATTCCTGAGGAAGGAAGAAACTTCTGCAATATAGTATATCAGCAATTATACCCTCAGGCATAAAAACTTTAAGATCAGTACATCATGTAACCTAAAGGCATAGCTTAGAGCTACCTACCATCTAGGTCACTACTGCTGGTGTTGTTAGCCAAGGGGAAAAATGTTTAAAACAAGAGAAACAGGAAAGTGTCTGGGTATGGAAAATCTTCCTGGATGGCATTCCCCTATTATATTTTCTGAATAAGCTCATTTTAAAGTGAATTTTCATAAGCCAGCACTGGTTTCCATATATGGCTCTTCAGGGACAGGCTAATTCAGACTGTCACATTTCAACACATTGCTTCAGTGGAAAAAGGTTTGAGATTATACTGTAAGAATGATGTGTGTATAATAAAACTCACTTGAAAGGCAACAATAAAATGAATTTTTATTTAAATGTCAGTATTCAGAAACTATGACAGAAAGAAAAGTAATAGAAAGAAAAATTAACTTGATTCATTTTTATGACAATTCAGAAATGCAAATACTTAAGACTTTTCATAGTATTTCCATGTCTTAAAAGGGTTGGGTACCTCACATAGGATATGTATGAATGCATTACGAAAATAATTATCAAACAATAGGCATTCATTAAGTTCTTATAATACATTAGGCACTTTGCTAACTGTAATACTGGTAAATGGAATAGATAACCCACACTGTAGCACTTCCTGTCTCCCACCTAAGCATTTAGACACATATTTCCTCTCTGGGTTACCTTATTCCCTTTTGCTTCTGCACTTTGGGGTTTATATTCCCAGAGACAGAACACATCCACATGAGTAAACTCAAATTCTTTAAATGTGTTAGGGGTAACCCTGTTGAACGGGAATGAGCTCTAGATACTCATAGCTCTAGTTCTTGAGTCCCACCTATACTTCTAATTTACACAAACAAATCACTCGTAATAATGACACTTTTAGACATTAAATATAACCATTTACTTAACAAAAAGGTAAAATAAGTAATACTATTATAGGCACTTATAAAATATAGCAAGGGCACAGATAATGCAGTACATCACAACTCATATAAAAAACGGCTCCATATTCTGCCACCAATGAATTTAATAACTGTAGAGTGTATGGGTCTACTCTTACAGAAACCTAGAAAAGAAGTACATGAGGAAAATTCATGTATTTAATTATGGAAGAATAATGAAGAGAAGCTACCAGCAACTTTGTGGCTCTGACCCTGATACTGGCTCATACATTCAGCCTGATGACTCATGCTAGAGCCTAGAGCTTAATTATTGTGGCAGGAAACTCCTAACAGTTTTTACTCTGAACTAATAGGGCCTCCCAGGTAGCTGAGAGAAGTTGGGGCCAGTAGCAATCTGCTGGTACTAAAGCCAGGACAAGCCTGCATTGGTGTCATGTAGATCCCAAACTGGGGTGAGACATGAAGTTATTCATAAGATTTCACACTAAATCAGATTGCTTAGGGTACATTGGAAGTTTGTACTCTGTCACCTGAGGCACCTCTGAGATCCTTGAAGGTATGATTAATAACCTGAGAAAGTAGAAGGCTGCAGAGAATACAAATCAGGACACACACAAAAAAGGATACCAAACATATCTTGAGAAGTCCACAGAGTTTGGCCTAACATGAAGTTTCAATTAGGAAAAATTAAAGATGTGCTTAATATTTCTGATTTTCTGCATTGTTTGAATGCTGTTGGGTTTTTTTTTTTTTAATGTACCAACATAAGGTCATTTTTTTTTCTAAAGTTGTCATGCATAGTTAAAAATATTTATGCTTCCATTTGGAACTATGCACAAAGAGCTATAAAACTGTGCATACCCTTTGATCCAACAATACCAGTACTAGTATGTATCTCAAAGAGATCATAAAAAAAGGAAAAGGACTCATATGTCCAAAAATGTTTATAGCAGCTCTTCTTTGTGTGGTTTCAGAAAATTGGAAATTGAAGGGATGTCAATCAGTTAGGGAATGGCTGAACACATTGTGATATATGCTTGTGATGGAATACTATTGTACTATAAGAAATGATGAGCAGGGGGCAGCTAGGTGGTGCAGTGAATAGAGCACTGGCCCTGGAATCAGGCGGACCAGAGTTCAAATCTGACCTCAGACACTTAATACTTACTAGCCATGTGACCTTGGGTGAGTCACTTAACCCCAATTGCCTACCCTCCCCCCTCCAAAAAGAAAAAGAAATGATGAGCAGGATACTCTCAGGAAAAAAAAAATATGGGAAGACTTATATGAACTGATACAGAGTGAAGTGAGGAGAACTAGGAGAATATTGTCTATAGTAATGGCAATATTGTGTGGTGATTGGCTATGAATGACATCCATTCTTACTAATACAATGATCCAAGATAATTCCAAAGGACTTATGATGAAAAACCACTATCCATCTCCAGAGAAAGAACTAATGGAGTCTGAATACAGTCAAAACATACTTTTACACCCACACACCCCACACACACATACATACATACACCAATTGTGTTTGAGGTACTTTACAAATATTTCATTTCAGCCTCACCACACTGAGAGATAGGTGTTATTGTTATTTGTGTTTTACAGTTGAAGACACTGAGTCACACAAAGGTTTAGTTACTTGCCCAGGGGTACAGCAAGGTGGTACAATGAATACAGCATCATCCCTAGAGTCAGGAGGACCTGAGTTCAAATTCAGCCTCAGACACTTGACACATTTACTAGCTTTGTGCCTTTGGGCAAGTCACTTAACCCCAATTGCTTTGCCTTTCCTCCCTACAAAAAAAAGTCACTTGCCCAAGACAACATAGCTAGTAAAATTTCTGAAGCTGGATTCAAACTCAAGTCTTCCTGACTCTAGTCTCAATCCTTTATCCAATCTGCACACTAGCTACTTTATTCCTGATCTTATCAGAAACACCTCTAATTTATATCCTTTTAGATATAATGATGAATTCCTGGTTTAGACAGATACTAAAGGAAAGGCCCATTTCTTTCCATTTTTCTATTTTTTAAAAAGAAATTGGTGTTATTTTTGTCAAAATTTTTTTTTCTATAACTATATAATTACATTGTTTTTGTTGTTCTTGCTATTGATTTGGTCTATTCCATTTATCTTTAGGGGTGAGCTGGTAAACATTTAACTTCTGTGGAAAAAACTGAATAGATGACACACTTTTAAGCTTAAACTGCATTATTAATGTTTTCTTCATCAATTTCTTAAGTCTAGACAATCAACAAGATAATCAATAAAGTTGTGATTTGTAGTATTGAAAATGTCCAAGGTATAGTGTTCAGCATAAAAATTTAACAATAATTTCTTATGAGCTGGTTCAAGCTGACTGCCACATACTATTGTATGGCATTTTGATACTGAGTCAACTCTGCATTATTGGTATGAAGGAAACTTTGAGTATATCATCTTTTGTATATATTTCTATAGCCTTTTTATAATATTTTATTTAAAATTTTTTAAAATTAAAATGTTGATTAGGAATATTGGTCTATACATTGCATTCTCTCTCAATTGTCATTGCTGTAGGTATCAAGATCATCTTGTAAGGAACTTAGTAGGATGACTTTTCCTCTTTGTGAAACTTTATGTAATATTGAAATTTATTGTTCTTCGAATATTTAATAGTACTTACTTATATATCCATCTGGTTCTGTTTTTTTATTTTATATTATTTGAAACTTCATTTATAATTTCGTCATTTTTTTACCCTGAATCATTTAAATTCTCTCTTTTTTACGTTCTGATAATCTGGACATTTTATATTTTTGCAAATATTTATCCATTTCATTTAAATTGTCAGTTAAATTGGCATATGATTTGGTGAAATGGTTTCTAATAATTTCCCTAAAGTCAACTATAATTAATTGAAACAATTTCAGCAAAGTTGTGAGATTAAAAAAAAAACAAATTCCCTCTTTTCCTTCTGATAATCTGGACATTTTATATTTTGTAAATATTCATCCATTTCATTTAAGTTGTCCCTTTAATTGGCATAATGATTTGACAAAATAGTTTTTAATAATTTCCCTAGAGTCAACAAAAATTCATTGAAACAATGATTTTAGCAAAGTGGTTAGATAAATAAAATCCATATAACCCTTCAACCCTTCTGCTTATTACAAACAAAAATCCAACAGAAATAAAAACAAAGGCCAATTGTTTTTCATTTAAAATAAATACAGAAGATCTGACATTCATGGAGTCCACTTACCAAGACATACACATCCATAGGAATTACAGGAAATCAGCTATGAAACAATCTTTATGTAAATGTCACATAGAAAGTTCAGAAAAAGAACAACATAGCCACACAGGGTTAGAAGTTAAAAAAAAAAATAAAACAAAACAACTTTTGTTTTTTCTCACAAGGGGACAAGGAGGACAGATATCAACTGCTAATAGTCTCAGTGTGTGGTCTCCATTGTCCCCATTCCCTCCAGAGGGCAGTGCGCAATGGGGACTAATGTCTTTCATACTCTAAAATTTATATATTAAGTTTTAGGCAAAGCCACTCCTTTTCAATAGGAACTTGACTTATCATCCATAAGGAAGTACTGTTGGAAACAGTAAAATGAGGGTATTACCTAGAAGTGCAAAAAAGGGGCGGGATGTAGGGACTCTATGTCAATCCAGAAAGATAAATGAATGGGGTTTGGGAGTGGGTAGTAGTTAATATCTAGGTTCTGAATTTATTAGGCTTGTATTATCATCATTTCTCAGGAAATAGACAATTTGTGATACAAAGAAGTAAGGTATTTTCCCAAGATCACCCTGCAGACAAAAGAGGACTCAAATATAGGTTTTCCTGACTCCAAATCCAGCAAAATTCACCTCTTCAAATATCTACTTACTTATTTCATTGATATGTAGTTAGCAAAATATCCATAGGAATTCTCATTACCACACCTTTACAATGAATTAGTTCTTGTTGTCAGAGTAACTGACCTTCTGATTGAATATATATCTTAGTCATTAATGTATTTCTATCAGCCCCTAAATCTAAAATGCACATGTAAAAAAGGTTCTAGTATTCCTCCAGACATACTACTTGGCCGGTAAAACATCATTAATACGGGGTAATGTGGACTATATATACCTGAAAAAATAAGCTCTTAGAAATTGGTTTAAAGCATTTCTTCCTAAATAATGTGTTTTCACTTTTCTCTAGGGATGGCTTATTTCTTCTACTTGCACTGTGTTTCAGATTTAGAGATAGAGTATATTATTTAGTGGAATCCAAATGGCACAGGCAAGAAGATAAATGGCCCATGAGGAACAGGAAGCCATGTCTGTATATCTGAAAGTTCATTACACTGAGGTGTAATTCCTAACATTTGTCGATTTTGTGCAATTCATCATTTTGTGGTTTCTCAATTTGTGATGTCCTGCACAAAAGCACCATTTTTACATAAAGTGCTAACCCCTGATATGCAGACCATTTTTAAAAATTTAATTTTTGTTCAATTCACTTTATAATTCCCACATGAGAATTTCCAAGATCATTCCTGAGAGATCATAAACCCAAAGTCTTGCTAGCTGGGGAAAATCTGCATGAGTTTGTTTTTTTTTTTACTGTATTAGGAAGTACCCTAGCACACCCAGGATGGCCTGCTAGCACAGGTTCTTTGATCTGCTTTGATAAAGGAAAGACAACTTTTAAAGGACTCAACAACCTTACTTTAATTACCGATAAGTAGAAAATACAAGCAAAGAAATCGGCAGAGCGATTCAACAGCCTGGCTCCTACTATCTGAACAAAGTAATACAACCACCTACACTACATAAACCATGGGATCCAGAGAGCATAAACTTCTGAATAGTCCAGGGTCTCTTAACAAATGGCTACCTATAGACCTGTCCAGGGAACCAAAAGTCCTTCTCATAAGGAAACCCTGCAAAGTAAAATAACAATCTCCCACTATATAATGTTTTCAACTAATAGGCTTAGAGTCAGAAGGCATCACAACCCTCCTGACTCAGTGCCTAATTAGCTTAGTACCAAAAGGTATCAAAGCCCTCCTATAAGCAGCAAGCCTCCCCTAAGCAAGCTCCTCCTTAGGCAAGTGCCTCTCCATTGGGCTCTAAGCGACTCCATATGTATCACAGCTGGACCAGAGTTCAAAGCTGCAAGACATCAATGATCACATAGGCCTAGGCCTATTAATGGATGGGGAAAATCTTCCTATTCCATTAACATTACACCTACATAGAATTCACTTCACAGAGTCACTTAGATCAATCAACCTAGTAATTGCATGGAGTACATAGACAGAAACACACATAGAACCAAACCTTTTCATTTTTAAATTCTTGTCATCTCCCTGAAATGTTTTTTCCTTCTGTTTCTCTGTCAATCTTGATCTCTGTCTGTGTCTGTCTCTCTGTCTCTGTCTCTGTCTTTGTCTCTGTCTCTGTCTCTCTGTCTCTCTCTCTGTCTCTTTCTCTCTCTGTCTCTCTGTCTCTCTCTGCCTCTCTGTCTTTTTCACTCTCTCTCTTGAGGTTGGTGGTTGTGGAACTATGATTTCATTGATTCAATGATCTTCATTGAGGAAACTCCCTCTACCAAAAAAATTGGTAGTTTTACTACAATTTAGATTTAGAGAGCTTCCTGGGATTATTCAGAGATAAGGCAGAAGCAAAATTTGAATGTTAGTTTTCCAGTCTATCAGGTTGGCTAGCCACTCCCAGACTATCACCACTGTATTTCAAGAAACTTAACAGAAGCTTATCTTTTCAAAGACACTACCTTCCCCACTTTCACAGTTACATTAATTTACATAACGGACAAATTGTAAATTATTCCAGCACAAAGAAAAAAACATTTCCTTGCCTTAAAAACATGTGTGAAGCTGTTTTATTGTATGAAACCCTAGAGGATAATAACTCAGAGGGTCTTTTCAAAGACTAAGTCATTTAGCATTTTGACACATGAGTAATCTGATTTATGCCATGTGGAGTTTCCTCTCAGATCACACCACAAGAAGGAATATAGATAAACTAAAAATCTAGCTGACTTGTGACAAGGGGGCATAGATTAAAGGAGGGGATCCATATTTAGAGGCAAGGAAAACAGCTGGTGTTACTTTATCCCACGAAAGAAATAATGCTGTCTTGAATGTCTTGCAGATAATTCACTTTCACAGAAAAAAAAAAAAAAGTCATCTTAACTCTGACATCTTCCACATTGGAAAACCTGTACTTGGATAAGAAATAGAATGCAGTATGAAGCAGTGGAAAGTATTTCATTTCGAATAAAATCCTGATTCTACCACTTACTATCTGGGTGACCTTGGGCAAATCATTTCACATTTATGACCCTTAACTTCCTTATGTGTATAATGGAAGAGGGGGTATAAACTCCTTCATAGCTCTAGATCCTATTAAGAAAATAGTACTGGCATTAAACTTCTTGAACAAAATTTGCTTTCCCATAAAAAAAATTAACAGTCATAATGATGATAACACATACACACATACACACACACGTTACCAAACCTGAGCCACACAAGAAGCTTAAGAAAGCCTAAAGTTGTGAAAGGACCTCTGGATTTAGAATAATGGAATGTAGCCTTAAATGGTGATCACTTTAAATCACCTTTTGAGCCTCAGCTGGTTACACCTAGTTTCAGGATTTCAGTTTGCTCACCTATAAAATGAAGTGGTTTTATTAGATGACTTCTAAGTCTCCATCCAACCTGAAATCAATGCATCTAGGACCTCTAAGATGTCTTCAAGATCTAAGTCTACAATTTTGGGACATGCTACCCACTTTTCTGAAAGTAGGCTCCAAGTCCCTACATTTATACCATACTGTGGCAATAAGAAAGTGAAATATTTGTGGGTATAGAGGAAAGTGAAGGAGATAGTGAGGAGATGGCAGATGGAATTAAGAAAAGAGGGGAAAAAACAAGTTAGAGACCCTGATTTACCCAGTGAATAAAATTGAAGACTTATCTGCTCCCAATCATTCCTCCTCAATCTAAATCCTTAAACCTGGTATTGGGAATTCTGTAGTTCACAATCCAATCCAAACAGAAGTGATAGGTCCCCACTAGTCCATTAAAAAAAAAATTGGATTAGGACTCCTGACTCCTAATTCAGTGATTTTTAGCATTATACATAACAATAGTTCCTTATACATCATAAACTGACCAAAACAAAACTCAATCTCTCCCCCTCAAAATCAAAAGAATTCATAGTAACATCAATGATATAAAATCAATTTTGAAGACTTTTATAAAGTGATAAAGCATGAAATAAGCAGAACCAAGGAAATAATGGATATAACAATAGCAATTGTAAAAATGAAAAATAAAAATAAAAAATTGAAAGTTATCACAACCATAGTCAGTACAATGACAATCCATGATTATGGTCATTAAAGAAACTATCTCCTCAAAAGCAGGTGACAGATTTATTGCACACAAAGAGACATATATTGATACCAACATATACACACATGCATGCATACATACAAATATATACACAGGTATATATGTTTTTATGTCTGTATCTGTGTATGAATGAATGAATATATGTATGAATGTATATATGTGTGTGTATGTATGTATGTATGTATTTGTACAGGACAACTAGTGCAGTAGATAGAGTGCTAGCCCTGGAGTCAGGAAGACACATGTTCTTGCTTCAATAGTTGAGCTTTCTGATAACTCAGCTCATCACTAGTATACTCTTTACATGTAGGAATTCAGTTAACCTCCCCACCTCACATAAAGCAGCTGAATGCAGCCTCTCCTTGTGTGTGAAAGAGGAATGAATAAAATATATTATAATATATATAATTTGTAATAAAACTAAACTCTTTTTTTCAACATGGTAGAAATAGGTTTCCACCTAAAATAATAATAGAAGTACAATTAGCATTGATTAAATATCTGCTATGTGCCAGATTGCATGAGATATAGTAGATATAAAGACAAAAATAAAAATAAAATCTTTCCCTCTCAGGAAGAAGCTTAGTCTCCACACAATCCCCTAACCCTGGGGGGAAACTTAAATACAAAGAAGGAAATTTAAGCACAAATTGGTACAAAGGCACTAATAATTGAGGGAGGGGATCAAGAAATACCACATGTGGGTCTTAAGTTAAATTATAACAGCCACTGTAGCACAAATGTGATATTCACAGCACTTACAGCAGCTATGAATATGCCAGAGTAATTCTGAATCACAAATTATAACAGATTCTCCACATATAAGACAGAACCAAAACATTATTCAAACACCAGAAAGCCAAAACCATTATAGCAACAAAGAAATGTGTACACAATAACAATACAGGGGGCACCATCATCCCCAATTGTTCCCCCTGCTAGGGTCTTCCCACAAATGAACACTCATAGCTTGCTACCTGCTTCCTCTCTCTCCCTCAGTTCTAACTACTCTGACCAACTTTCTCTGGGCTCTGTTCCACCCTTCCTGCTCCACGTGTTCAGCAAGCTCCTCCCACCACAGGTTTCATGTGACTCAGGCTTCCATGTGACTCAAGCAGGTCACATGGTTCTATTAATGGATAGGAAAGATCTTTCCATTTACATTATCATTATAGCTGCTAACCTTGCTTCTATCTCTCCTAGAATCACTGAAATACTCTGATACAGTTTTCATATAACATTGGCCCTGGAATGTTTTTGGTTTTTTCCAATATACATGTATCTTGAAAAAAAATTCCACATGCAAGATATAACATTTTAGATGAGACTTGAAAAAATATTGGAGTTTCAAGAAATTGAGATGAGAAAAAATAAAGCCTTATAGGAATGGAAAATATTGGGAAAAGGTATGTAGGCCAGAGATGGAATTTCATTTATGTAAACTGCAAACAAACTAACCTGTTTGGATTGTAGACTGTGTGAGGGAGAATAATATGTACTAATTCTGGACAGATAGGTTTTCTCTCTCTCTCTCTCTCTCTCTCTCTCTCTCTTTCTCTCTCTCTCTCTTTCTCTTACTTCCTGAATATGCTTATCTAGGTATATATACATGACTAACTAATGTATATTGTTATTAATTATTTATGAACTTAGTTTTATCACTTATTAACTAAATATAAATTATTTCCCTCTAGTACTGAAGAAAAAGGAATCATGAAAGTTACTAAAGTAAAATTTTTGAGCAAATGTTTCCTATTACTTTCTTCTTAAAATCTTATTTAATATTTTATTTTTTCCAATTCCATGTAAAAAACAATTTTAGTATTTTTTTTTCAAGTTCTGGATTCCAAATTCTCTCCACCCTGCCCTTTACCCCCTCCTTGAAAAGGCAAGCAATTTGACATACATTATGCATGTGTAGTTAGGAAAAACAAATTTCCATGTAAGTCATTCTGTGAAAGACAAAATAAACAAAATAAAAGAAAAAGAAAAAGTATCTTTGATCTACATTCAGGCTTTACCAGTTCTTTTCATGGAGTTGGACAGCACCTGTCATCATAAGTCCTACTTAATTGTCTTAGATCGTAATACTGTTTAGAAGAGCTAAGTTATTCTTAGTAGATCATCATACAATTTTCTTGTTTCTGTGTATAATGTTCTCCCGTTCTGACCATTTCACTTTGCATCAGTTCAGGTAAGTCTTTATAGGTTTGTTGTTTTTTTTTGGGGGGGTGCCTCTCACTCATCGTTTCTTAAAGGAGAATAGTATTCCTCTTTCACCCTGGTGCAACAGACCTTTCTTGCCCACCTCATAAATTGTCTTGGGCTAGAAAGTTTTTCACTCCATCTTTTTGTGAGTTGTGCCACTCTAGAATTTGTTAAGAGGCATTATGCAAACTTATTTGGAGGGGCTTGAGGGAGAACTCAGACAAGTCCCTACCTTTCCTCTTGGCTCCACTTCTTTATTACGTCTTTTCCATTTAAAATTTGAAAGTATTCTTTAAATAGATTTAAAACAGTTACAACTATTAGGGTGGGTATTTTAAGTAGATTATGTGTAAGTCTTCCCATTTTCTTTATGTAGACCTTATGTGGAATAGAATTCAGTCCTTTCAACATCCTGTTCATGAATCTCTTGGGGTACTTCAGACCATGTCTTTGAAAAAAAAAAAGAAATTTCACTGGAAATTGAAGGGTTTGCCTATATGGCAAGCCCAATTTCAACTACCTTTTGAAGAGAATCTTTATTATATTGTGAGGTTGGGTAGTTTGTTTTTTTGTTGTTAATCTGTTTTCTTTTGTTTTTGCCTAAGGGATTGGGTACCTGTTTATGGGCTCCAGTGCATCCTTTCTCATCTTTTCTATTTTTTGTGTGGTGACACAAAGGTTGTCCTCTACCTATATCAATATATTACCTTGAGTGCTTGTACAAGAGTCCCTACTAGCTGCATTTATGGAAATAAAATTATAAGTACAGTTTTCTAATGTTTAGAGATTTTTCAAATAAGAAAAAAAAACTATGGGTAGAGAAAATAAAAGGGAGTGGAATGAAGGTAGAAGAAGAATAAAATACTGAGCCAAGGTTTAAAGGAGTAATTAAAGCCTTTTATAATTATTTCCAACCTCTTTCCAGACAATAGTTTTCTCTCTCACACATTCTACATTCCAACTAGGCTGGTCTACTTGCAATTTGCATGATGATATTCTGCTTCTGGTCTCCATTCCACTGTAAAATTGCTTTCCATGCATTTGAGGCTTTCTTCACCCCAACTTCTTAGAACACCTACAGACTTTCATGTCTCATCTAAAATGTTGCATATGACATGATATATATATATATATATATATATATATATATTTACATAAATAAATATATATATATATATATTTAGCTCCTTCACCAATGATTAGTGTTTCTGCCCAAATCACTGTGAATCAATCTCTACTCATATTGTATTTCCTTCTTTGCTAGTATGTTTCTCTAAAAATGGTGGAGAGTTTTTTGTTTGTTCATATCCATGTGTCTCATGCATGTAATAGATATCAGAAGTGTATATTTAATCAATACTAATTTAATTGAATTTAAATGAGGTTCCAAGAAATGAACACAAATACAGTTGTTTCTCCTGTCCTCATGGAGTTTTCAATCTAATTAAATTAAAATAATTAAATCAAGCCCATTAAAGCCAGAAAGCTAAAACCTTTTCACAGAAGCACTTTAGCAACATCAGAAACATTTTCACCAAGTTCTTGTTGAGAGAGTAGCAAGAATAAGTACTCTCACACTAGGAGAGCATACTGAGATATTGCAGTCAGGCATGGCATGCCTCTTTTGAAGAAAACCAAGCTCTGGGGGCTGGTTGAACTAGGCCATAGAGAACAAAAAGCTTTTCACATAATTCTCTTTTGATGATTTCAAAAGGACAGAACACAGTCATCAAACCACTGTGAAAACCACTACTAGACTCATTATCTTATAAAATGACAACTGTATGTGTAGGCAGGGAATCCTAAACTTTGAAAGCTAGAAGGACCTCTGACAATATCTTAATCCTTTAATATACAAATGTAGAAGTTGAGCCCTTGTTGGGTCAAATGAGTTGCCTGAAGTCACCCAGGGCACCCTGATAATTCAGAATCACTTACAATCAGTGAGCATATGTGACTATTTTTTTGTGTATACTATATGTATGTTTGCATATACATAAACATGTATATGTATATATATATACATATATGTATGTATGTATATAATATGTGTGTGTATATATACATACTAACATGCATAAGCATATTGTTGTATGGGTATTCATGTTAAAGAAAAGCTACCAATCTGAAGGCTTGAATCCTGTGTTAAAATTTTGTCTCTGACACATATGAGCTATTCGCTGACCCACTCAGTGTCCCAGATTGCTCTTTTAGACTGCAAATTACACAGTCCCACCATTGAGCAGAAATAGGCATTTAGTGATTTGTATGTACATATACTATCCTGCTATATATGCACAGTATGTGAATAGGTATGCAGATATGCATGTTTTTGGCTATATAAATATATATATATATATATTTGCATATATATATATATATTTACATATATATATATTTACATATATATATATGTATATGGGTATACATGCATTTCAGATTTAAGTGACACTGTTTATGTATGTCTGTGTGACATACACACTGTTCATATAGAGGAGTACTGTGTCACACAGACATATATATAGGTACACATAAACAGTATCAATAAAAGTTGACATTCTCACTGTAATTTATAGCTTAGAATATTATCTGGGTCCCTGAAAGTGTTGAATGTGTGTGTGTGTGTGCATACATACATATACCCATATACAAAGATATACATACATGAATGTATGTATGTGAATTTATACATGTGCATGTGCTCATGTGCATTGTAGGCATATGTGTATTCAAGTGTGTATATATGCACATGCATATGCATGTGTATACAGACATGCACACATGTATATATTATTATGTGTGTAGGCATGTGTATATATGGATATGTGTGCATTGACATATACATACGTATCACACATAAATCTATGTGAATACATGTATACATGAATGCATGTGTGTACACATGTATGCCCATTTATAGATGCATGTCCATATGCACCTATGTGTGTAGATGTGTGTATATATTTGTTATATATTACTTTCTATTGCTCTATTTAGCTATGAGTATGTATATCTCATAAAAGATCCCAACTGTTCCCTTGCCTTATATTTAGGACTCTTTCCTATCTCATACACATTCATTGAACATTCATTCAAAACATATGTATAAAATACGTAAGGGTTGGCTTCAAGTTTGGGATTCTGTAAAGATAGTAACAATTATGTTCCATTAAAGGTGAAAGTAACTTACTTCCCTTACAGTGACAGAGAAAAAGGAAGATGTGCAGGCAAAGGATACCAGAGTAGGCTGTGAAAGGGCACTGCCCCCCTGAGACTTGTTTGTGTCTCTAGATTTCTAGGGTATAAAAATACTGTTCTCTTGTTAGTTGTTGCATGCTCTTTGCATAACAAATTCCATGAATCCCAAAATTTGAAGAGACTTCTTCAATTTCTGTACCGAAACAGTAGCTGACAAGCAGGTGCAATGAATTTGTTATAAAACTTGGGACATAGGAGCCTATTATCCAAGCACTCCTTGGTTCTCATTATAAGTACCTGTTTGTTCCCTTTGGGAAAGGAATTTTTTTTTTTTTGAAATAGCACTGATGCTTTTGTCAGCTTGGTGAGAGTTGTGGATCCCTTCTCAAACTAATGTTTTAAATATCTAATTTTAAAATGCATAGTATTACAAAGGAATCCAATTACATTGAAATGCATTTAAATTTAAATTTGTGAATCCCAGGTGAAGAACACTGCTGTAGAGCATAACCTATCCCATGCAAAATTAGCTTGGCTCAATTTTATTATTTTCCATTTTGCATAAGCAGCTGCAAGATTTAGGTATATTGACCTCATACAACCTCATAAAAGAGGGACTCAAGGATTTATTGCATTATGTCCTACTATGTGCAAGACTTTATACAAAGATGATATAAGGAGAGATACTATAGAGACTGTGATTTCAAGTTTAAAAGTTGATTTAAAAAAAATAAGAAGCATGTGCAGACCAATAACTATGATGAGAGGTAGAATGGGATAACTATAAGGGGGAGACATTGACATTCAGAGGAGTTCTAGTCAGAATGATTTGAGAAATCTGAGAAAACAGAACTTATTTCCCAGGGAGGTGGGGGCGAAGCATGCCCATAGCAGGCTCCACAGAGAAACAAGTTTTTCCTTGAAAAAAGGGAAAGAGGACCTCATGAATAAAGGATATTAAGGGCAAGATCAAGAATGAGGGATAAAGAATAGAATAATTTAGAAATAGCCAAGAAGGGTTACAGTCATAGATACCACTGGAAATATAATTTGGAGTCACATTTTTAAGAACTTTTGAATGCCAATTCAAGTTTCTACACTTGGTAGTCAATGGGAAATCACTGAAAGAATTTGAGCAGAGTGGCTCCATAGGATATCTGGTCCTTGAAGCTAGTGGCTCTCTTTCTTTTTCCTTATATTTGCATTCCCAATATTTAACATGTTACCTGGCACATAGTAAGAGAAACAATTTATTGGATACTTATTTTATACCAAACAGTATTAATTAGTTCAGTGTGACTTCAAAGGGGCATCAATGGTTAGAA
>CM053590.1:56308880-56333765 GCA_028646515.1 Pseudochirops corinnae | reverse complement strand
TGTTTTTCTGTTTGTTTGTAACTTCTGTTTGTATTCTCTGAAGTTCAGGGTGCTGACTTTTCCCCCTGAACTAGGTAAATGATATGTTTGATTAAAGTGAGATTGTTAACCCATTTTGAGTTGCTTTCCTTTAGAAAAGCAGATCTAAGAACCTGTGCTAGTAGCCGCCCTAGGTATGCTAGGGTGCTTGCTGTTACACATAGCTGGCTTTATTTCAGCCTTAAACACATTGCTACTTCTTGGTTTTCCATAGTTATTGTTGAACATATTAAGTAGAGATGCAGAGAATTGTATTCCTCCTCTCTGAAACTTTGAATCTAATATTATAATCATGTAATTTGTTTTATTTTTGTTATTAGTATAGACCATGATATTTACATGCATAGTTTCCAAAATATTGAACCAACTCTGAATTCCTTGCATAAATATACTAGGGTCCCAGTAAATAATATTTTGAGCAGGTTACTAAAGCCTCCTTGCTAATATTATATTTAATATTGTTTCTCAATATTTATTATGTGTGTGGGTGCATGTGTACACAAAAATATCTTCATTTCTCCTAGGTTAAGGCATTAGTTTCATATTTATTTCTTAGAAGGAGTTTGGTAAAATATTTTGCTTCTTATTTTCTTCCTTCCTCCCTCCTTCTTTCCCTCCCTCCCTTTCTCCTTTTTTCCTTCCTTTGTTCCTTCCTTCCTTTCTTCATTCCTCTTTTCCCTTTCCTTTCCTTTCCTTTCCTTTCCTTTCCTTTCCTTTCCTTTCCTTTCCTTTCCTTCCCTTCCCTTCCCTTCCTTTCCTTTTCTCCCTCCTTCCTTCCTTGCTTCCTTCCTTCCTTGCTTCCTTCCTTCCTTTCTTCATTATTTCCTTCCTTTTAAAAAAAAATTATGAAGTTGTTTATGCCCTAGGGGATAATCATTTTTGTCATAAAGGTATCAAGTAAAGCTGAGAAATGCTTATATGCCTTAGGGAGCCCAGAAATTCAGCTCTTGTGAGAGATGATTGTGTTTTCTAAAATTTGAACATGATGAAGTTTAGTAGAGATAATGACCTTCTTCTACTAATATATAAGAATTTAGTCATTATTTAGCCCATTCAAATGGGTGAAAATGAGTCTGTGTTTCTAAAATTTTCTTGCCTCTGACTGGTTTTACAAGTGTTCTATTAAGTTTTTCAGCAGAACTATTTAAATGTGCTCTATTAAATTAATGGTTAATTTCTACCTTAACTCCTCATATAATTTTATTCAGTTTTATAGTACATATTATTTTGGCTTGTAGATTTTTCTCTATTGCTAATGTTTATCATTACATATATATAGATATATATGTATATGTATATGCATATGTATATATGTAAGTATGTATGTATGTACTTTTCTTTACACTGACTACCTACTCTTTTGTTATTCTTCCTTGAGTGCATTGGTCCTTTTGCTGTTTGCTTTTCCCTGTCTCGTTTTAAGAGTTCCATACAGTTTTCTTTTATGATTTCTTGAAATACAATACCCACTTTTGTGTTTCTTTGTTTTCTGTTATGGTCTTAGAGAAGTCCATGGAATATTAAATTTATCTGTCTTTATAACATTTTCTAGATAAATTATTATTGTTATAATATACTTCTTTTGCTTTTATCTTTGTCCTAACGTGTCTTATTGATTTATTGAAGGAGTAAGTTTTGTTTGCTGCATTATGTTTTTTTCAGGAAGTCTAATACTTAGACAGTTCTACTCCCCACCCCCACTACATGTATTAGTCTGAAGTTTATGTTCTCTTTCGAAATGCTGTTTTCATTCTCCTTTTATTTCAGATTTATCTACATCTCTTCATTCTTGTCCTGAAAATCCTTGTGGACAATCTATTGTTTTTTTTTTTTTTTTAACTAGGTTTCTATCTGAAATACATATTGTTCTTTTTCTCATTCTTAAGTATTATCTTGGGATTCTTTTAGTCCAGAATATTTCTTCCTTGTGATAGGAGTTTTTTTTTCTTTCTTTCTATTTATTCAAGTCTCCAACTTCCATTTCTGCATAAGGATTTTGTTTCAGGCTCAGGCTCTTTTCTTTTACATTTGTGTTGGCCATTTCCCTGATCTTGAAAATGATTCTTCTATCTTTCTGCTTTTGAAACAATTCTCTTTTTTCAAGACCTACATTGTTGTTACTGGTCAGTCACATAAGTCATTCTCCTAGTGACCCCCACTTGGAGTTTTCTTTGCAAAGATACTAAAGTGGCTTGCCATTTCCTCCTCCAGTTTATTTTACAGATGAAGAAATTGAGGCAGATGAGGGTGAAATGACTTATACTTAATAAGGCTGGATTTGTATGCAGGTTCTCCTGAGTCTAGGGTCAGAGCTCTATCCACTGTACCACTTAGCTTCCCCTAAGTCCTACATTAGGTGTTTCATCTTATAGACCAAGTTTTTCCTGAACCTTTTGTCTCCCTCAGCTAAAAGTATTCTCTCCATCTTCAAAAACTCTTACACATTTTATCTTGATTTTTCTTTACTGTATTCTACCAGATAGCACACTATATATATGCCCCTCCCCCTCCTATCCTGGTCAATTTATAATCTTATATGGAATAGAAAATGTGTTGTTCTTAATTTTTTTTATTTTCTAGCTTATTACAGTCCTATGAATGCAACTTATTTTTTTCCCTTTTTTTGAGGGAATTAGAGTTCAGTGATTTACCCAAGATAACACAGCTTATAAGTGTCTGAGGCCAGATTGAATTCAAGGTTCTCCTGACTCCAGGACCCATGCTCTATCCATTGTACTACCCAGCTACTACTAACAATAGGTTCTTAATCTATCTATCTATCTATCTGTCTATCTATCTATCTATCTATCTATCTATCTATCTATCTATCTATCAATCTATCTATTCAATTGTATCAAATTGAGAGGTAATCAAATAATCCCACTGAGCTATCTAATCCTGCACAGTCCTAGTGTGGTCTCATTTTTCCTTCATCTAAACTCATTTGAAACATTCTAGATTTTTCTTACTGTTATTTCATGTTCTCTGTGGAGTCCACTGAATTTTCTCTTTCATCAGGAATATATATATATATTTTTTTTTTTTCCTTTGTATTAGAATTTTTTATAGTGTTAATAATTTTTTGTCTGCTTTTTAAAGTATCATCTCTACTGGTTTATCTGCTTCTAAACCAGAATTTTATCTTGATTTTTTTCTCTTAATATTTTGAGATATACATTTAAAAAAAATTCTTAGAATCCCTGACATTCAGCTTTCATACTTTTCCTTCCTCTGATTTACAAACTCCTGAGTCTTGGAGGCTAGATAATTTGAGCTTCCTTTCTTTGGATGATATTGGCATTAGGTAGGCAGTGTCCCAGGATAAAGTAAACTCTGAGGGCTGGGGAGGAGAGAGAAAACTGCCTTCCTGGAGGGATTTCTATTCCCTTTTTTGTGAGGCCCAAAATCCCTTTCCACTTCAGGTAGGGACTGTGAATGGAACACGTGGTATCTTTTCTTCCGTTTCCAATTCCTCTGTGCCCTCTCATCCTTTCCTTCATGTGTGAATGGGCAAAATTAAAGTCTTCTTGTTCTTATAGGGCTAAGAAGGGATAACGTGGGAAAAACCCTATAGCTGAACATTCATTCATAAGTCTATAAATTAATTTATACTCATACAGGATGGATGCTGATTGAGATCTCTTAGTATGAATATTCTCTAGGCTTATCTTGAGATACCATTTTTTAACTTCATGTGGGGCTTTGGGTTCTTATTTTGTGGAATCATTTGGAATGTTTCCAAATATAGCACATACTTTCTTCTAAGGTTTGGTGGCTAGACAATTCTACAAAAAGTGAGTAGATATCTCTCTATTCTCTTACTTAACAAACCTCATTGGAAGGTACTTATTAATTGATCTGAAATCTGGATGCTTTCCTCCTTCTTCTAAATGTTCCTCAGATTTTCAGAAGCTTTGTTTTGGTTTTCCCTTGGGCATTTCATTACATTCTGGATATATCTTGTTGCTAGCACTATCAGAAAGACTAAGCTACTTACAGTGTGACTGACTTAATCCTTGAACATTTTTTGATAAATGCTTTTAAACTGTGGCAGACCTTGGCAGACAAGACTGCTAGAACTTTATGGGATTCTACTTATCAGGCTCAATCTAAAGACTCCATCTATTCTCTTTAAAAAAATGAAATGGTAAATAGAGGAGATATTGTGACTTGGATAAGGAAAGACTGTGATGTATTAACAGTTCTAGTGAAAGTGGCAGACTGTTTGAGGTTTGAGCTGGCAAATATAAGTGTGAAATGGAAACAAAATCAATCGTGGATTATACAGAGGATTTCATACCAGCAATAGCAGCAAAATAAGGGAAGCCATCGTTAAAAATATATCAAGACCTGACATCAGAAATATTGGGTGGTGAATAAAGAAAACAAAATGCAAAGTCATAAATGTGGGAGGAAACAAAAATATTATAGTGTTGATGTTAAAAAATAAAATTTATATTTTTTCTCTACCAATAAAAAACCTTAGTGTATACTCTGGCTGGGAAATAGTTGTGTATGTATACATATATGTAGATGTGCTTACATGTGTGCATATATATGCACAGTGCAATATAATTGTATATATATATGGAATATATAATGTGGTATATATTATTATGTGTCTTCTCTCTCTCCCTGCCTCTGTCTCTCTTGTCCTCCCCCCTTCACCCTATCTTTTTCTGTCTCTGTCTTTCTGTCTCTTTCTCTGTTTCTCTGCCTCTCTCATACACACACAGGGCATACACTAAAAACTGCCTCAAGATTTTTGGACCATCATATGAATATAATGTGTGTGTATTCTTGTCTGTATCACATTACATGTTTATATGCATGTGCTATGATTATGAACCTATTGATGTATATACAAATTTTTACGTATATGTATAAATGTGCTTACATATGTATCTATACATAAACATATTCAATTCTCCTCTAAAATTAAATGAGTACTCACAACTTAAAATGATTAAACTATAGGGTAATTATGTGAAATTTTATTTTGACTCTAAAGAATAATGGGGAGGAAAGCACTTAGAATATAGTGGAGAGACAAGAAATGCTCAGTGGTGTCTCTCTTTATAGAAATCAATCACCAAGCATGTTTGAAGATGCATGAGGCACTGTATTTGGTTCTAGGGAGACAGAGAAAAAAATGAAATAGTTTTGCTTTTAAGTAGCTTGCATTCTAAGGGACAGACAATATCTATCTATCTATCTATAGATATAGATAGATATATTTAAAATAGATATGAGTTTAATTGTCAGGGTGGGCACTAATGATTGAAGAAAGAGAAGATTTCATGTGGATGATGAAACATGAATTAAAGCTTTATGGAAACAAGGGACTTTAGGAGGCCCAGGTGAGGTGGGAGTACAGTCTACTTCAGGAAAGAGAGTTAGTTTAAAACTACAGAGACTTTTCATTTTTTTACTATCAGCAATGAGAAAGAAGAAGACAATAGTTGAAATATAAATGTCCATGTTTTACTCATGTTCAGAGTGTGGTGGGAAGACTACTAATCAAAATAAATTGTTTTTTTTTTAAATTAGGAAAGGACTAGTTTACTTCTTGTGGTAAAGAAGACAATAGAGATTGAACCACACTGTAGAGGTTAATAAGCCCCAGCTCTCATTTACAAATGAGGAAACCAAAACTCAGCAAGAGAAAATGACTTGCACCAGGTCATAAGAATAGGTGGTAGAAGTAGGATTTAAGCACTACTTTATTCACTTCAAATGTATGACTTTTTTTTTTTAACATACCATGCCAAAGATGCATGAAGGGATACAACAATAAAAAGAAATTCAAAGGAAGAGTACAATCAATTTGAACATGAAAACATTAAAAATATTTTTATGAAACAAAAACAAATATCCCGTTTTTGCCTAAAGAGAAATATGGTGACAGCTTTCACTTCCAAACTGCTATTATATTCTGTGACCATGTTCAAGCCATATCAGAAAAGATCTTCAGTTCTTTTCTTTCATCTTAGTTGAATTTCTGAAAATTTTCATTGCATGTCCAGGAACTTAAAAAAAAATCCATTGCAATCATTTAAATCTCATGGGAATCCACCATAATAAACATAATTAACTATGATTAACCATAATTAAATAGACTTGGCTGGAGTTTTCAGAATACAGAATGGACATTTGGCCATTCTCCATTTAATTTGGTCAGTGTAGACATTGAAATCAAGCAATTCAGACTACAAATCCACTCTGGCATCTGAACTAATACAGCTGTCAACATTTATCACATTAGCTACCAGTTCACTCTAATGCTATATTTAGAGTTTGTGTCATGAGATTATTTTAGTAAAAGGGCTCCTTGGGACATGAAACTATACTCTCTTGGATAGTTTTGCCTTACAATCCAGTCTATATAAACATACATTTACTAAGCTCATTACATGGGGCTGAGGATGCAAAATAGAAATGAAAACAATCCTTGTTCTCAAGGGGCTTATATTCTGCTGGGATGATACAACATGCAAAAATGGATACACACACACGTGTGTGTGTGTGTGTGTGTGTGTGTGTGTGTGTGCAAACATGCTTGGTGATTGATTTCTAGGAAGAGAGACACCACTGAGCATTTCTTGGCTCCCCACTATATTCTAAGTGCTTTCCTTCCTATTATTCTTTAGAGTCCAAATAAAATTTCACAAAATTATCCTATAGTTTAATCATTTTACATTCTGAATAGTCAGCAAATTTTAGAGGAGAATTGTATATGTGTGTGTGTGTGTGTGTGTATGTGTGATGAACAAAGAATTCTTATAGGATGTGCTAAATGCTTTGTGCCTTCAATAAAGCTAGGAAATCTAAAAGCAAGAAGTAAGAGAGGGGAAACAACCTAGGCAAGGCACAACAGCAGGAAGTTTATGAGTTAAAGAGGAAAATAAGTACTCATTTGACTGGCCCTTGCAGTATATGAATGGGAATAATATGGAATAATCCTAAAATGGTAGAGTGAAACCATGATATTGACTTTAAATGCCAAACTGAAGCATTTGCATTTAATCCAAGAGACAAGAGAGAACCAGAAAGTCACTGAAGTTCTTGTGTAGTGATGGTTGAACTTATGCTTTTTGAACATTATTTTTGCGACTTGTGTGGATGATAGGTTAGAGAAGAATGAGACTAGTAAAGTGAATGACTTTGTCTCATACTAAGTTTGTTCTTCAGTATGTAATTTATACAGAAGTGCCTAAATTGAATCTAAACTGATTTTGGGGGCAATGGAGAGATAAGATTGGCTTAGTCATATTTTCAGGAAGTCAGTAAAATGGACTATGACCCACTAAGTCTAGTCAGTCTCTTCACTATGCTTAACCTTCATGACTAATAAGCTTTGCCCTAGTGATATTTCTGTTATACCAGTACAAATCTTTTGTAGGAAAACTCCATGATGCTCAATGTCTCTTTTTCAATGGTTTGGTGATGGGAAAAGTTCTAGTGCTCTGAAGCAGTGATTTTTAATCTGGGTTCCATGGACTCCCAAGAGGTCTGTAGATTGCAGAGGGTCTATAAATTTTCATGAAAAAAATATATTTAGATTGATTTTGAAATACATTTAGATAGAAACATTTAGATTTGTTTTGTGTGCATGTGTGTGTATGTATGTTTGTATGTATGTGTATATACACACACACTAACTTTTGGTTCTTTTATAATTCTATTTATTATTCATTTTAAAAATTATTCTCAGAATAGGTTCATAGGTTTCCTCCAACTGCTTTGTTATGAGGATCAAATGAGATAATACTTTAAAAATGTATATCATGGTACCTGGGACATAGTTGGTATTTAACAAATGCTTCTCATCTTCCCAAGGGGTCAATGTTGCAAAAATAGATTAAGAACCCCAGATCTAAAGGTACATCTTAATAGAGCCTCAAAAATATATAATTTACATGCAAGTGTAGAAATTGGCCTTAACCATATGTTCTTGATGCAAATGTTTGCTGGAGCCAACTCAAACCTATGCTTGAGAACTGATTGGTCTGAGCATTTACACCTTGAGAAAAGACAAATTACAAATCAGAGCTTGATTGATTGATGTTTTGATTGCCCAGACTTAAGAAAGTGATGGAGAAAACACTAATGAAGCAATGTAAGCTTTAAATGTACTTTTTTTGGGTGGGAGGGAAGGGAAGGAGAGGAAAGGCAATTACTAAAAATTTACCACCATACCCCTGCCTTGACCACTAGTAACTTAATGGAATCAGAAGCTATTTCAGGGTCTCTAGAGAAATACGCAATCAAGGAAGTATAGTTTAAGCTGCTTCTCTGTGAATAGGATTGTGTTAGGTGCTAGTGATGATGCAAAAATAATATATACACATATATGTATATGTATATACACATATATGTATACATACACACATAGCACATGCACACACATATACATATATGTGCATGTGTTCATAGTAAAACAAATACTAGATAATATAGGGCAAGAGGACACTACCTGTTGAGAGGATCAGAAAAGACTTCATGAAGGAGCCACTGCTTGAATTGAGTCTTGGGATAGCCCCTGAAGAGATATTGACATGAGAGATGGGGTACTAGATGTGAAGAATAGTAAGAAAGCCAAACAAGCAGATATACACTAGGAAAATTCATTCTTCCAGGGTCAAAGCCATAACAGTTCTAGTTTCCTAAGAAAAGGTAGCTAGGCTTTTCCAGAAATGCAGTTACACTAGCATTTATCTAACATTGGGACCCAGAGCTATTACCCTGAATCAAACCTTCCCAGTTACAGTGGGAGAGTGCTCAGGGTGGAAATAGCAAGGCCAGAATCGAACTTCTTCCTAAGACAACATGACAAGTAGCAAAAAAGATCATGGTTACAAGGGGTAATCAGCTACTGTGGTCTGTTGGGCATAGCTTCCTTTTAGATTTTAGTCTTTTTCCTGTTAGTCTTTCCACATTTCATTTTCAATACAGCACCAGCTCTAGGGGGGAAAAGAAGTATTCTAAATATTGGGTCTATGAAAAATACACACACATATACACACACACACACACACACACGATATTTCAAAATAATTGGTTTCCTTTGCTGAGCTATATATTTTATTTTATTTGTTTAAAAACTTCATCTAAGAACACATCTATAGATTTTGCCAATCTGCCAAAGCTGTGTATAACACAGAAAACATTCAGAAATTCTATTCAAAACTATTAAAGATCTTTCAGGATGACAAATTTAGAGGAGGAAGGGATGTTAAAGGCCATTCAGTCTAATTCCTTCATTTTCAAGTGAAACAAACAGTAACCCAAAGAGGCAAAGCCATTTTCCAAGGTCACCTACATAGTAAGTGAAGAAGTTGGATTCTGAGCACAGTCCTCTGACTCCATCTACATGCAGTGTGTGTTCCAATATGCCATGTCTCTTCCTTGGAATTTGATTCTTGCAATTTGAACACCCTCACCATTCTAGGTAGTAATAACTATCAGAAAGAAATAATAATAATAACCATTTTAAGTGTACATGGCACTTTTCAGTGTCAATGGCAGGGGTAAAAATAAGAAATGGAAGAATTATAGAGTTGGGTTTAGTGTGCATGAAAATAAACCATTTCCCCTGCTTAGTCATAAACAATCATTCTGTCATAACATCACCAGAAGAGAGGAAGGTCAAATCTAGATGAATCATAGTTCTAAGAGCCATGTAACTAAACATATTTTTTGTGCTGAAATGAAAAATAACTTTTGTACAATCCAGTGGCATGTTTTTAATACTTTAGAGGGCAAAGGGGCTGGAGTTTTGAAAATTGTTTTAGAATGATTCTTAGGACACCAGTGCCCTCACTGACATAGCCATATGACTAGAATCAGGAAAGTTTCAGCATGTTTGGAGATGTCAATAAATGAAAACTGTTTAATCTATTATTAACCCAGATGAAGTTTAGCTAAAAGAAACGGACTGTAATATGAAATAGTTCATTTTGGGACATAAATAGCCTTGGTTCAGCAATTGGATTATATGAAGTTCTGCCTTTGTGTTCTCTTAACAATGTAAATGCTTCTCTAGATTGCTGAGTGCTTAGAAATATTCTGTTCCTATAATTACCTTGGTTAATACATGGTTTTTAGGCTTTGTGCCAATTTCTCACCAAGATGGCAGAAGTACAGGGAATCAGATCAACAGAGGTTGATCATCTCAATTCTATTTTTTGTACACTTAAAAATTTAATACAACCTAAGTATATACTTAGGAGAAAGGCAGTAAATGCTACCAAACTTTATTTAGACACTTAAGCCATTTATGTGCCAAACAATGTGCTAAGCACTGGGTATAAAAAAGAAAGGCAAAAAAAGCCCCCCCACCCCCCCAAACAAAACAAAGGAAAAACAAAGAAACAAAAAATGAACCACCTGCCCTCAAGGTCGATACATTCTAGTGAGAGAAATGATGTATAAACAACTATTTAGAATATAGATATGTACAAAGGCGATACAATGTAAGCTGAAAGAGAAAGTCAGCAGCTGAAGAGACCAGGAAAGGCCCCCTTGCATAAAGTGGTATTTGAGCTGAGTCTCAAAGGAAACAAGGTGGGGGAATGAGGGGAAGGAAAAATATTCTAAGTATAAAGGAAAGGCCCAGAAATGGGAGATGGAGTGTCCCACTTGAAGACTGTCAAATAGGCCTTTATGTCTGGATGTGGAGGAGGGTAAAGTATAAAGAGGCTGGAAATATAGCAAGGAGCCAGATTATGAAGAGCATTAAATGCTAAAGAAAAGGAGTTTACATCTAATCCTGGAGTCACTGGCAATCCCCTGGGTATCTCTGAAGGGTATGTGTAAGAGCAGACGTAAATTTTATCAGATTTATACTTTAGAAAAATCAATTTGGCAGTTAATTAAAGGATGGATTGGAATGGGGAGAGAGTAAGATTATTGCAATGGTCTAAGAGAAATGAAATGAGTGTTTAAACTAGAACGAGGCCTGTCTATAGAGACACATATAGAAAGAAGAGAGGAATGTGTTCTCTGCGTGATGAAATCAACTTCTGCTCCACTGCCTTTTTTCTTCTCTTCACCTAGGCTCTGGTGAGAGGTTCTATCTTTTTTCTTTTTTTTCTCTTTTATATTCTTTTCCTATCTTCTCTCTCAGTTTATTTTGTTTTGTTTATGGCTAATCCCTCCTTGAATTTACCTTCTCTCTTATTCTTCCATCCCCCATTTCTCCCTTTTTTAATGCTGTAGATCAAAATGTTAAAAAGGGCTTATGATAGAACCTTGTAGAATACCTATGACTAGTAATCATGATATAGATGAAGAATTAGTAAATACTTAGAAGGGATGTTCAGACAGGTAGGAGGGAAATCAGGAGAACACATTGTCATGAAGATCCAGGAGGAGATAATATTGAGGAGGAGAGAGCGATCAACCATGTTAAATACAATTTCAATAAGAATTAAAGATGAGAATTGAGAACAGACTATTTAACCTGTCAACAAAGAGATCAATGGATGATTTTTAGATGCAGCAGTATCAGTCAAACAGTACAATTAGAAGCTAGATTTCAAAGGAAAGAAAGAGGCATAGAGTATACAATACTTTTTCAAGGACTTTAAGACTGAAGATTAGAAGAGTAATAGTATAATAGCTAAGTGGATGGTAGGATCAAAGGATTTTGTTGTTTTTTTAAGGATGGAGAGACAGGTATTTTTGTTGGCGGTAGGGAAGGAGCTGAGATATATACATATATATATATATATATATATGTATATATATGTATATTGAAAATTTAAGAGAATTGGTTAGTGGGAAAGATTCCCTGGAGAAGTCAGGAGGAAGTGGGATCAAGGAAATATGTAGGAGAGTTAACATTGTCAGGGAAAGGGGACATCTCTCCATCTAAGTCAACCAGTGTCTGGGTCATTGAAGGAATTATATTGTCTCTTTCCAATGGGATCTGACTTTTTAGAAATAAGTTTCTTTCCATTTTTTTGAGAACAGAGGATAGTTCTGCATTTAGAGAGAGACAGTTGCCCGAGAAGCAGGAAGTTTGAAGAGTCAAAGAGAGAAAGGTATAAGAAGTCAGAAGTAGATTGTTCTAGCAGAGAGCATACAATACATAAAGGTGCCCCATAATCATATATGAGGAATAAAGAATTATAGATGTAGAAAAAGCAAATAAAAATGTAAGTATAGATATAGATTCATAGATGATAGATGTAGATTGTGTAGATATGTGTGTATATTTGTGTGCATGGATGAATTCTGGCACAAATTTCATAAAAAGATAAAGTGATATATATATAAACAGAATAAATGTTTTATAACAAAGAAGATTCTTTTAATCTTAAAACTAAGAGGGACCTCAGGATTCATTTAGTCCAATTACGAAATTTTACAAATGAAAATAATGAAACTCAGATAAGGGAAGAGACTTTCTTGTGTAAGGTGACAAACTAATTATACTTATGTTGGTGCTGAAAAGGTCAGAAGATTTGTGTGTGTGTGTGTGTGTGTGTGTGTGTGTGTGTGTGTGTGCTATCAGCATATATCATCACTAATTGGTGGAGAGGAAAAATTAGAAATCGGAAGAATTCTCTGTGCGTGCATATGAGTGAGTGTGAGTGCCTGCGTATGTGTGCATGTGTGTGTGTATGTTTGTATGGGTGTGTATGTACATGAGCAACAGAGAGAAAGAGGGGATAGATAATGTGACAATGTACAGAAGAGTCTGTTTTCGAAAAATGGGAATTAATAAATGGATTTAAAAAATTAATGGAATGAAGATGGAGCCATGAGAGCACAGAAAATAGTTTTTAGCAAAGTTTCCCAATGGAGAGCAGACATAAGAAGATAAAGAATTAAGAAGCTCAAATGAAGGAGGAGTAGGAATTGGGTGGGTATAAGGCAAGGGGATGATGTCTCCAGGATAGGGAGAGCCTGGGAAAACATAGATACTGTTTTCCTATTTCTAGCTATCTCAAAGGGAGATTGTATTTACTTCCATCACTACAACTATCACACTTATTCCTTATGACCCTCTAATACATTTTCAGATTATTTAGAAATATCTTAGAATACTTACTGAAGGGAGGATAGATATAGAGATATAATTTGATGCCTGCTTGACACATAAGATCTTATATTCTAGTGGGGGAGACAAGATAAATACACAAAAATGCCTAATCTCTTGTGGTGGAGGTAGGCCAGATGGTGTAAATTTGATTAAGTCAGAGGTGACCAAATCAGGACAATATAGGTTGGGTCAGACAGTTAGGAATGGAATGGGGAACAATTGATTGTAGTCAAGGTTACACCATCGTTTGACTAGATATTTCTGAGTCCTGTAGCTAGTGACTAGAACAGAGAACATTACTAGACTAAGATAGAAAGCAGAAGGTAGGAAGGGACAGGTTTAGAGACACTGGAAGAGTAAGTACTTTGCATGTAATGTCAAGATCCAAATGGGAGTAAAACCCACTGAATCCTAGGTCACTTAGGGCCTATCTAATTCATCTTTCAAGGCCAAAAGCATGTGGGTTGTGGTCCCTCATGCCTTAAAAACTACATGTATTATAGGAAGATGTCCCAAGAGCCAAGTCAATGCCATAGTCAACAAAAGTTACAGAAATGATCACTCAAGTGATCATAGGAAGAAATGATCACTCTATCATCAAGGGGGCTTTTTGGAGTATACAGAACTTGATTTCATCATGGTATTGATATTTAGGAGGGATCTTAGGGATAATCCCATCCAATCATCTGATTTCACAGATTAGACAAGTGAAGGCAAAGTGATTTCATAAAATTACACACAAAGTAGCAGAGACTTGATTCAAACACATGTTTCTGGACCCCTTCCCCCCAAAAAATAAATCCAGTGCTTTTTCTAATATGCCTTTATACCAAGGGCATGAGTAGGACTCAGAAAGGCAGAGAAGGAAAAGAAAAATATTCTCAGCTGAGTAAACACTGTTCATAAATGTACAGAGGCAGAAATACTCATGTTATTTGGAGAGAGTAATGAAATAACTAGCTTGACTGAATGAGGGATTGCATGAATACACAGTGTGAGATAAAGGAAGGTAGAAGGGACCAGCATATGAAGGACCTTGAATTGATTAAAGAGTCTTGATTTTTTTTTTCCTCAGGGTTTTTGAGAAGGTAGCTAGTGTCTGTAAAGTAGATTTTGTGTTAATTATCATTAGCCCTAGTTCATTTTAGTTCACCAAGGACTTTCCCTTACAATAAACCAAGCAGTAAGTTGTTCAAGTGTGATTTTCCAAATTTTACAGAAATGGAAATGTTAATTCATTTAATGTGACTTCTTCAATATTACAATACTAGTAAATGGGAGACCCAGGATTTTTAATTCAAAACTAAATCTTGTAACTCTGAGTGTCTTTGCATTATGCTTGCTACCAATTAACCTCCTAACAACATGATTATTGGTTTGGAGTTTGGAGAGACGTGGGCAAATGATTAATAAGAATTGCAACATTCTAGGTAGAAAAAATGATGAAGGATAGGAGCAAGTAGAAGTACTACCCGGAAAAATGAATTGGATTTAGAGTCAGAGGACCTGGGGTTGAAATGTGATCTTGGATACATTTCTGAGCTTCAGTTTCTTCATCCATAAACTGAAGAGGTTGGTCAATATTATCTCTCAGATATCTTCTGGCTTTAATTCTATGATCCAAAGGTGATGGTATTAGGAATGGGATGAACAGAGTAGATTAAAAATATACTAGAATAGAAAAAATCATAGAATGTGGTGAACGATTGGATATAGGTGGAAGGGAAGCATGACAGGAAGAATATAAATGGGGACGATTTGGAAAAGTATGGTGTCATTGAGAAAAGTGGGGCTTGAGGCTCCGGAGGAGGAGGAAGACTTCAGTTTACTGGTGTTAAGAAATGACAGTCAGACTAGTCTGGGAGAGAGGCTAGGGTCTGATAAAATATTGTAGTTACTTGTAAAGGGTTAGACCACATGGACACTGAGATCCCTTTTAAAATCAAGTTCTGTCATCTATATTGCTGCTGGAAATGTAATCAGGATAGCTCCCAATTGGGAAAAGTTGATCTAGTTTGGATTGAGCAAGAAAACCTTGCTCTAGGAAAACACAAACAAAAACACAAAACAACAACAACCTTGAGGTTAAAAGTAGTCAGTGGTGGAAATCAAACTGTAAATTGCATATTGAAATAACTATTCAAAAATTCAAGTGCTAAACTTTTACTCTAAAGTGAAGTTATTTAAAGACACTAGGTGGTGTTGATTGTTCCATGCCTACTCTCAAACTAAGACTAAAATGTCGAATCAATGTCATGGATTTTATAGCTGATAGAGTTTCAGTGTTGTGTGATTATTCAGATCTCCTTCATCTTTGCCCCTCCTTACGATGCAATGTTACACATTTTCTTTGTTACTATTGTTCATCCGTTTCAGTCGATCCTTTTGACTCTATTTGGGATTTTCTTAGAAGACACACTGGAGTTGCAATTTCCTTCTTTCCTTTATTATACACATGAGAAAACTGAGTTAAATACAGTTGAGTGACTTGATCAGGGTCACACAGCTAGTAAGTTTCTCAGGTTGGATTTGAGCTCATGAAGAAACTTGATGACTCAGATTCCATCCACTGTGCCATTAAACTGCCCAACACATTGTCTAGGGATATGCAAATTTCCAAATCTACTCAAGTATAATGTAACTATGAGATTTCCCCAACTACTGACTAATCCTTCCTTTTTTTTTTAAATTGATGCTGCCCCACTGAACCCTGATGCCCTCCAAAGTTTATAAATAAAAAGCTCTCAAAACATAAAGACCTAGAAGAAGAAATCAAAGGGAAAGGGGATGGAGATGGAAAATTCAGAGAATAAAAAAACTGTAGTACAAATGGAATGTAATCTGGAGAAGGGACTGAGGGACAGTTTGGGAAAAGCCTCCTGCAAAAAATGGGTGACTAGACTTCTAGTTTTCTACAAAAATATAAAGGAACAGCAGAACTAGGTGACTCAGCTGTTTCTCAGGGCTGCATGAATTATAAGCAAAGAACTTTACCGACTTCCTTCCAGATACAACAGAAAGCATCTCATACTTATTACCAGAAGATGAAAATTCCATGTCCACTCCAAATATGTCAATTACATTTCTATACATATGATAGAGGGCAATTGCTAAATGGAAGAAGCCAGGGATCACGGTTTTGGAAAGTGACACTGAATTATAACAGAAGTGTTTGTTCCGTGACTTAGAGCATGCAACAGACATTCCAGAGCTGGTCAGCTACTCATGTGACAAAGAGAAGGGCTTTTCTTTGGTTATGATGCTGGAAATAGAATGTATTCAAAAGATACTAGTCAGACAAAGGGAACTTGGTCTCATTCTTGTCTGACAACTTAAGACTCAACCTTTTGCAAGAGAAGAGGCTTCAATTCTTTATCTCCCCTTTGGGGCCATCATGTGAGGTTGAAAGCACATATGGCACTGCTATTACTTGTCTCTGTTGTTGTTATTGTTGTTGTCTTTCTTCTTATTCTTCCTCCTCCCTCCTCCATTCCATTCCATCCCATCCCATCCCATCCCATCCCATTCCATCCCATCCCATCCCATTCCATTCCATTCCTTTCCATCCCATTCCATTCCATTCCATTCCATTCCATTTCATTCCATTCCATTCCATTCCTTCCCCTTTCCCTCCCCCCTTTCCTTTTTTCACCTCCTTCCTTTACTTTCCTTCCTTGCTCTCTCCCTCCCTCTCTTTGTTCTTTCCTTCCCCTTCCCTCCCTCTGTCTCTTTCTCTCTCCTTTCTCCATTTTTCTCTCGCCTTTCTCTCTTTCTGTTTTCCTTCCTCTTTTTATATCTTCCTTCCTTCCTTCTTTCCTTTTACTCTTTCTTTTTTTCTTTTCTCTTTCTTTCTTTCCTTCTCTTTCTTTCTCTCTCTCTCTCTCTTTCTTTCTTTCTTTCTTTCTTTCTTTCTTTCTTTCTTTCTTTCTTTCTTTCTTTCTCTCTTTTCCTTTCTCCCTGATATCTATGAGTTTGACAGCTTTAAAAGATTAGAATTATGAGCCCAAAGATTTCTGGCAGCAAGAATCTTTGCCAGGATTTTTAGTCAACCATTCCAAACTAAGGCTCTGGATAATTACATGAGATGTCCTGCTCAGCAGCAGAATAGAATCTGGCTCAGCTACTTGCTATGGAGCATTTGAAAGAGAATTTGGTAAGGTGAATGCCATGTAGGAACTGTGTTTGGCTCACTGGAATTCACCTGCAGGCCTAAGATGGTACTAGGGGAAGTATGCCCCAAGTTAGTGGGGGAAGATATTTGTCACTTCTGTTCTTACTACATCTTCATAGTAAATATCCCTTTGTCAAATTATTATTGACTCCCTAATTATTGAACAATCTTCTCCAAAGCATCCTATCATATAATACAGTGGTTGATTGTAACATTGCTTCAACTTAGTTCTTGTCCTATGGCATATTCATGTACCATAAATTTAAACAAACTCAAGTATAGGGAGAATTGAAGATAATTTGATTTCTACCACCATAGAAAATTTTTCTCTATTTTAAACATTCCACCAGCTCAATCAAGGGTAATTGATAAAAGGCAAGACATTTCTCAGGTAGACAACTTAAGCTCATTATTCTTCTGACTAGTCTTAATTCATTATCATGCCCTATAACAGAAATACAGGGGGCTTCTGAGGTAGTCAAATGACAATATTGTATTAATAAGTTGGAGCACATGGATGGCAACAAGTTTTATACCTCCACTGGGGGGAGGTGGAAACAGAAACAAACACTTCCTCTGTAGTATCTCTCTCCAGTGATATGAAAATGTCATTTGGCCTTCATCAGTTCCTGTACCAAGCCTCTCCCCTCCACCACTCCTACTTGGAAGCTAGCCCACAACCTTGAAAGTTGATTATCTTGAATTCAAAGTACTCTGTGGTTCCACAATATGAAATAATAGCTCACAAGCCAGTGTAATTCCTTTTAATAGTCAGTCATAAGACACAATTAGCTCCAAGCAAAGACATTTGTTGAAATGTCATAGTAAGAATAGTGCCTGGAAAAAAAAAAAAATTCCTTCAGTAATTCAGGGCACACTCTCCTGCAAATACATATAGCATCAGTGAGAAGAGTTGGCATACACAGGAAATGCACTGTTAAAGAGGCATATTTAGAAGGAAAATATGTGGTATGGGAAAGTCATATTTCCAGTGTTGAGGGGCTTATATACTTTTTCTTCTCAAAGTATCCTCATGTAACTCACCCCTGTATATAGCATGCCTGCTAAGTAGATTGCTGCTGCAAGATACAATGACTAATTGAAGATTTTGGGGAAAATGAAGCCATCTTCTTCCTGACCTGCTGTCCTGTGGTAGAAGACCTTATCTGGTAAATAGTGGCAGATGTTTGTCTATGCCTAATTTTTTTTTTCCAAACTGCTTTCCAGTTTTTTCAACTTTTTTTTTTTTTTTTTTGGTCAAATGTGCAGTTCCTGCCCCCAAAGCTTGGATCTTTGGGTTTATTAATCTCTATAGTTTCCTATGGTCCTTTACTACTATATATTGTGTACCAAATACATTCCACTGATTCACCACTCTATTTCTTAACCAGTGCCAGATTGTTTTCACAATTACTGATTTCAATTTTGTTGCAAACTGGTCTTGCCAGGCCACCTTGTTTTTCAATGATTAAAAAAAAAATCAATTTCCTTGACATTCTAGATCTTTTGTTCTTCCAGATGAAGCTTTGGTAGTTTGCTTGATATAGCATTGAAATGAGCAAATACATTAAGATAGAATTGTCATAGTTATGTCTTATTCAATTTCTTTTTCTAAGATCACATTATTTAATTAGTCTATTTCCTCTTCTGTTCATCTGGGCGACTTCATCTTTATTGTTGGTGTATTCAACCTTCTTAATTTTTGATACTAGTAGTTTGGTTTTCTTCTTTTTGAAATCTAATTAATCAATATTTCTATTTTATTGTTTTTATCATATAGTTGGCTCTTAGTTTCATTTATTAGATCAATGTTTGTTGTTGTTGTTGTTGTTTTACTTTTCATTTTTATCAATCTTTCCTTTGATTTTTTAGGATTTCTATTTTGGTCTTATTTGAGCATTTCTGATGTTCCCCCCCCCCCCCAAGATATTTTAGCTGCAAAACCAAATCAATGCTCTTTCTCTCTTTTATTGATGTAAGCATTGAGAAATATTAATTTTCCCCTAAGTATTGTTTGACTGCATCCCACAACTTTTGGAATGTTGTCTCATGGTTGTTATTCTCTTAAAATAAATTATTGATTATTTCTATGACTTATTCTTTTATGTCCTCATTCTTTAGATTTGGATTATTTAGTTTCTAATTAATTTTTAATCAATGCTTACAAAGTCCTTTATTGATTGTGGTTTTTATTGTATTGTGGTCAGAAAAGAACTAATTTAATAGTTCTCCTTTTATGCATTTGCTTTGGAGGTTTTTATGCTCTAGTTCATACTCAGTTTTTGGGAAGATGTATACAGTTGAGAAAAAGGCACACTCCTTTCCATTTTCATCCAATTTTCTCCAGAGGTCTATCATATCCAGCTTTTCTAAAATTCTGTTCATCTCCTTTCACTTTTTCTTCTTTATTTTATGGTTGTATTTTTCAGGCTTTGAAAGAGGAAAGTTGAGATCCTCCACCAGTATAGTTTTACTATCTGTTTCCTCCCATTATTTATTCAATATTGCTTTTACAGATTTGCATGCTATGCCATTTGGTACACATATGATTAGTATTGATATTGCTTCATTGTCTGTGATACTTTTAGCAAGATGTAATTTTCCTCCTTATCTCTTTTAATTAGGTCTTTTTTGCTTTTGCTTGATCTAAGTGCATGATTGTTACCCTTGCCACTTTTACTTCAGCTAATGCACAAAGATTCTACTCCAGCCCCTTATTTTAACTTTCTGCTTCTTGCTATTTCAAATGTGTTTCTTGTAAGGAACAGGTTTCTGGATTCTGTTTTCTAATGCACTTTGCTATCTACTTCATTCTTGTGGGTGAAATCATACCAGTCATATTCACAATTATGATTACTGACTGCATTTCCCTTCAAACAATTTGCTTCTGTTTAACCTTTTCTTTCTTTTTATATCCTATTTCAGAATTTCTTGTTGAACTTTATTCTGATTTACATTTTTTCTTTGAGCCTTAGCTGTTTTGATATGATTGTCTTCTTCACAATTTGTGTTTTGATCTTCTCTATACTTATTGTAAATTATGTATTATAAAAAGACAGGTTCCTTTTGATTGTTTGCTCATTTTTTTTCCAGCCTTTATCTCTATTGTGAACTTCATGTTAATTTGGGCTGTTCCCAGAGGTTGTAGTTTTGGGGGAGGCAAGGAGGGCACCATCCCAAACTACTGAAGGGTTTTGAACTGATGTTTTTAGATACAGTTTTGGGGGTTTGAAATTTTTATACTTCCTAGGTGGTCTGATCAAGGGAGAGGTGAGTTCATGGGGATCCATTTCCTTGGACAACTGATACTCCTCAGGGTGCCTTTTGTCTCTTGAGACCAAAAATGAAACTGCTTCTTAGTGTCCCTGCTCCATCAAGAGTACTCCTTCCTACTCTTGAACCTGCAAGTGTGTATAGGCAACAAAATCACCAAACAGTGCTTGGTCCTTACACCCAATGCTGGCACAGATCTCTTCTGTAATCTTTTTTCTGACTAGTTGCTAAATTATCTTACTATCTCCAGCTTGAGAGCCCATGAAGCTGCCGCTGCTGTTACCCTTACCAAGTTCTACCAGTGGTATTGCATCCACATGGCCTCTAGGTTGGACCCCACCCCAGTGTCACAGACTTTTCTTTGTATCTTTTCTTCACACCTCTTATTTAGATCTAATTTGTCTTGGGCTGGAAGAATGTCATATTGTGACTTTTTGTCTGTTTGTCATCTCCAGAATTCAATTTGAGGGATTATTTTACTGCTTTTTGGAGGGGAATGTTGCAAGTACTCAGCTGTCATGCTTCCTCTACTCTGTCATCTTGGCTCTGACCCTGGAAGTCCCCACAGAAATGCTTTTAAGAATAACCAGACATTCTATACCAAACAACAGTCAAGACTGATGCAGGTGCACAGTATTATATTGTTTAAATATAATCAAAAGTGACTTACCTAGAGATAAAATCTATGAAACATTTCAAATCTGAGAATGGAATCAAGAGTGCCTCCAGAGGCAACCTCCATCTCAACAAACCCTACAATTTTTCACTGAAGAAATGTAATAAAATAACTAAACCACTTTTTATGGTTGAAATAGAAGTGTTTATAATGACAATAAAGACCAGTTTATTGCGACCAGAAATTAAGACAGGATTGAGTTTAAGGAGTTTAGCCCATTTTGACCATGCAAAGAAATGGTAGAGGCTCTGCAACAGATCACTGCAGATTGCAAACAGCATATCACCCATATGCACTTAGCAAGATGTATGTCTAGGTATCTAGGCAAGTTTAATTTAAAATCAGAAGCTCACTGTATTTAATGAATTAGAAGCAGTTAAATTCCTGTACTACTAAAACAAACCCACAAGTGCCCTTTAATTTAGTAAATAAATATACTATATTGTAGAATCATTGTAGATAGAAATTTTGCCCACAAGTACCTGGACATAAAAGTGATCTTATAAGAGGAAACTATGTTTTGTTCTTTCTTTTCTTTTTAGATTCCTCCGTATCAGATACAAATAATCTGTATAATACATATAATGAATGACTTTCAAAACAGAGAGATGCAGAAGAAATCAAAGAGTTATATGTAATTCCTGTTCTTATGTCTACTTCTGGAATTGTCCTATTGATACTTTCATGGATTTACAAAGGAATTGTTAGGCAAGTATTCTTATTTAATTGCAAAAAGCAGTCATTTGAGCTACCTCTTCAATGGTTAATAGAACATTAAATTTACCAAAATAATTCCTTGATATCATTTTATTCTTGAACCATTTCTATCTGAATACTATTAAAATGACAAATACAAATGTATATATATATACACATACATAGACACATTTATACTATCTATCTATCTATCTATAATGTTTACACATATATATGTTATATCTGTTCCTGTGATTTCACTGGAATAGAACAGAGGTGTGATGTATGCCTGAGTGTGACATAAATCAGATATAACTCTTAACTGGAAAATGTTTAACAATATAACATAGGTAAAATTACATTTTAAAATTAATTTAGAATGTATCCCACAGGGATCCTTATGTATGGGTTAGTGGCCCCATTTCTTTTCTGGTTTGACACCACTGGTTTAAAGAACATTCAACTGTGTAAACTTTCTCCAACAAATCAGATTGGCAATTTATCTTTACTTTATAATATAAATGAATGAAAACAATATCAGTGAGATATAAGTAACAAAATTTTTGCTGAGTTGTGTGAATACAAATAGAACTGTGAGATTATCCCTTACCTCCAAGAGTTTATACTCTAATGAGAGAAGACAGCACATGAAGAGAGTATTACCAGGGAAAGGTGGTGCAATGGGTAGAGGACTGGACTTGGAGCCTGAAAGACCTGAGTTCAAATTTGGCCTTGGAAACTTATGATCTTTATGTCCCTGAGCAAATCATTTAACCTGTCTGTCTCAGTTTTCTTATCAGTAAAACTGAGATAGTCATGACACCTACTTTCTAGAATTGTTGTGAGGGGAAAAAATATTAGGTAATATGAAATAATGTTCAATGTATTTCTCCATTTGGGGACACTCTTTTCTAAGAGTGAACTCTGTATACTTTCACTTTTCAAATATTTACTATTTTGGGAAATGTAAAGTCATGATTTTTCCTCTTCAAAGTTATCTTGTGACTTCTAAAATTTGAAAACACATGTCACACTTTTTCACCTGATAAATTACTTTTCCAATATCCAGAAAAGTTAGACAGATAAGACAATTTTATAGGAAAAAAAAAGATTCTAAAGAGCTTTCTGAAAGCTTCATCTTTTAATAGTGTGTGAATTACACCTCTTAGTGAAAGTCTATGTTGAAGTAAATAAAGAAAGGCCCAGATTGTCTTTAGAAAATGTTATCAGCATCAATGCTGGATTTTTTTAAAAATAAAAGTGAAATCAGAGAAAGAAAAACAAAATTGATATGTTACATTGTTTGTATTAGGGGAAGTTTTGTTTTGTTTTGTTTCCAATCCAGTGCACTCTTTCATACATAATCACAAAAACTCAGGTTGATGAGAGGAAAATTAAGCCCCTATCCATATTCTCTTCAGCATGCTTACCAAAATATAGATATTTAGAAACAACTTTATGTCTTTAGACAGGTTACACTATATTTTAAAAGAACCCCCTATTCTCTTTCTAGTTTCTCTCTGTCTCTCTCTGTCTCTCTCTCTGTCTTTATCTCTGTCTCTCTGTCTCTATCTCTTTCTGTTTCTCTGTCTTTTTCTCAGTCTCTCTCATCACCTTTCTCTTTCTCTCTCTCCCATTTTACCTTCCTTCCTTTTTTTATTCTTTCTTTCTTCTGTCTTTCTTCCTTTGCCATGTAATCTTCCTTCTTTTTTTCCTCTGGCATGCAATCATGCGGACTCATAGAATCCATTTTCCAGTCATTACTATTGAAATATTCAATGAACAATGGAGTCATTTTGCCAATGATTTTCTTCTTCATCATCATCATCATCATTGTCATCATCATCATCATCATTATCATCATCACTGCTGTCATCATTATGCTTCCCAAAGGGCAAAGTTCTTCCATGTAAGATATAGTCTTTTTTCTTTTATTGTCAGCATGAAAAGATTTTTCAAAATAATTAAGATAATATTATAAGCATAATACTTAGCAGATATTTATATAATCACTTCAAAATTAATGTCAAAAAATTACTTCTATAACACCTTATTATTTGGTTTACTATGCCCTCTTCAATCTGTTTATATTTTATTCAATGTATCTCTATATCTGTGTATTTTTTTCATATTTTGAATTCTAGCAGTACAAAAGAAATTTACAGAAATGTTTTTGCCCTTTTTGGTCACTCAGGGTTTCTTTTAAATTATGGATGCATGATATTAAAAAGAAGGGGAAAAGCTATCTATTTAACTGAATATTTAATTTCAAAAATAATTTAATTAATTAAATTTAATTTCAAACATTTATTTTAATAAATACACATATTTATATATACATACAAATGTATGTATACATATGTAGATGTGAGGGGCCAAGTCTAATGGATTCTTGAACTTGTGTCCAGAGACTTGTGACTTGCTCCAGGTTCAAGGACTTGTTGAGCTATGTCTGAGTCTGGACTTGTTTGAAACCGGGAGGGTGCAAAGACCCCTCTGGACAGGTGTGCCATATGTTTTCCGAAGAAGAATATTTGGCAATCAATATCAAGAAATATTGCTGTGTTTCCTACAAGCAGTCTGGGCATGCAAGAAGCAGCTTGGTAGTTGTTATGGGAATCTGAAGATCTTCCCTGCCCCTAGGCCCTTTGCTAAAGTGGCTACGTGACTCTGAAGACCCTTGGATATTTGAAAGTATACTCTGTTCCCTAATAGGCTGAATGTGGTCACATGGAGCCTGTGGCGCCAGGCTTGTTTTCCAGGAATGCCCGTGCCTTGTAGCTTTGTGATTGGGCAGTGGGTCTAGAGGGCTGTGACATTCTCGAAGCCAGGAGAAGGCTATATATACGCCCTGATGTTAGGTTTTGGTTTGGGGCTCACTTTGAGAAGAGTTGTGTGATTTGGCCAGAAGAGACTCTGGGCAGCCCTTGAGCCCCCTGGCTGTGAAAAACCCAGATGTTGGTGCTTCCCTCTCTGGTA
>CM053590.1:56283209-56300860 GCA_028646515.1 Pseudochirops corinnae | reverse complement strand
CAAGCCTGGCGCCACAGGCTCCACGTGACCACATTCAGCCTATTAGGGAACAGAGTATACTTTCAAATATCCAAGGGTCCTCAGAGTCACATAGCCACTTTAGCAAAGGGCCTAGGGGCAGGGAAGATCTTTAGATTCCCATAACACTATGACAATAAGATTTAGGATAAAACAAACATATCCATTGTCACCAATACTATTTAATATAGACTAAAAATGTTAGCTCTAACTATAAAAAAGGAAAAAAAAAAAGTAATTGAAAGAATAAGCATAGGTAAAGAGAAAACAAAATGACCGCTGTTTACATATGATTTATTTGGAGAATCTTAGAAATTCAACAAAGGTTAATTGAAGCAATAATTTCAGTAAAGTAGTAAAAAAATAAAATAAACCCAATAGATATTACTAACAAAACGCAAAAGACAGATGAAGGCTTAAAATAAATATGCCTTCAATATTACTATAAAAGATATTAACTATTTGGAAGTTCACCTTTAAACATCTTCCCAACATGCTAAAATAAGACTCAAATATTCAGAGATAGATGAGTTAATCAGAGTAAGGCCAGATCAACATAATTTAAGTGGCGATATACCCCAAATTAATTTACCAATTTAGTGCCACACCGAACTACAAAGAAGTTATTTCATGGAATTAGACAAAAGTGTAGTGAAGCTCATCTGAATGAATTAAAAGTCAAGACTATCAAGGGGAAAAAAAGTTAAAAATAAAGGAATGTCACTGTTGTTCAGCCCTTTCTGACTCTGTGGCTCGTTTTGGATGTTTTTGGCAAACGTACTGGAGAGATTGGCCATTTCCTTCTCAAGCTGATTTTACAGATTAGGAATAGAGGCAAACAGGGCTAAGTCACTTTTACAGACTCACAACTAGTAAGTGTCTGAGGCCACATTTGAACTCAGGAAAATGAGTCATTCTGACTTCAGGCCTGACATTCTATATAGTGTGTCACCTAATTTCTATATCTCAATCTATACTACAAAGCAATTATTATCAAAGCTAGATAGTACTAGTTTCTAACAATGGAAAAGGTGGTCAATGACAGAGATTCGGTGAGAAAAACCCAACATTACCTAGCAAAGTAACAATATCTGCTGAACTCTAAGATTCTAGCAGTGGATAGAATGCCAGGTTTGGAGTCAGAAAAAAGTGTGTTCAAATCTGGACTAAGAAATTTATTAGCTGAGTGACCCTGGGCAAGTCATTTGACTCTCTGTCTCAATTTCATCATCTGTAAAATGAGTTGGAGAAGGAAATTGCAAGTCACTATGGTATCTTTGCCAGGAAAACCCCAAATGGAGTCATGAAGAATTGAACATGACTGAAATGACTGAACAATAACAAGACTCCAACAACAATATAATTACTACCTATTTGAAAAAAAAAAATCTAGGAAAACAGGTAAGCATTTGGAAAAATACGTTGGTTTAGAAGAATAACTTATGCTATATGTCAAAACAAACCCAAAATGAATGTGTGAACTGAGAAGATGAAAGTACATATCTTTATATTAAGAAGGAAGAAGGAGGAGGAGGAATAAAGGAAAGAGAAGGAGGTTAAGGAGGAGGAGCGAGCATGGAGTTATCTTTCACAATGATGGTTGGAGGGTGAGCTCTTACTTAAGGGATAGAGATGAGCATAAAGATAAAGCAGGAAATTGTGAATACACATTTTTTGCAAAACTGCAAAATGAATATAATTAGAGTTATGTGAGAAATAATTAATGTGAAAAATCTTCATTATAGTTTGTCCTTGATAAAGGGCAATTAATAAACATTTAAAAGCACCTACTATGTGCCAGGCACTGTGCTGTTGCCTCATATTTGCTGTTTGTCCTTGTTCTTGAAGAGGACCATCACATCAGGAAGGTGATGCCATGATGTTCAAGTGAATTGGATTTATGTGAGGAAGGGCTGTGCAAAGTCACCAGCCTCTCTTTCTCCTCCTGAACCATATGGGTCCAGTGGCATGTTATAGATGAGGAAGGCTGGAGATGGCCCAGGGGGAGTGGGAGACCTTGGCCTTTTAAAGCTAAGGTCTTTCCCAGGTGTCAGTTTTACTAAAGTGACAGCCACTCTTCATTAAGGTTTGGTAAGAAATGAGTTAAAAAAAAAAAAAATCAATCTGGGAGGGTGAAACTCTCAGGGTCTCTGGCCAAAACAGAAACAATTGCTATTTACATTCACTCTGAGTCAATCTGGACACAAACAGTGACCAAGTAGGGTTTGACTTGGGACCTATTGTTGGCCAATCAATGAGAACCAGAGTGATTTGGGTTTAAGGAATGGTCCTTAAGAAAGAAATTTGGCCCATAAACCCCAAGATATACAAAAAGAAGCAAAAGGCAAACCCTACCCTCAAGGAGCTAACATAATGGAGAAAAGAACAGGCAAACAAATACACACAAAGCAGTCCTTTCACATCATTTTAGTGGTTTTATACTTCCTCCCTTACATGTATATACAATCCAACTATACTGGCATTTGTGCTGTTGCTCATACCTGACTCTGTCTCTGGGCTCAGTACCTTTTCATAGGGTGTTCAGAATACCTGGGATGATCTCCTTCCTCATCTCTTTACTTTCTTGGATTACTTCAAACCTAAGTGAGATCTAAATCTCTCTTGCTGCAGAAGACTTCCAGCCACCCCCTTCTCAGTTCCTTCCTTTGAGGTTATCTTCCATTTATAAGGTTTATATCTTGTATGGCCATAATCATGTCTCCCCCATCCCCATTAGAAGGTGAGCTTTTCAATAAAGAAATTATACTTTTGTTTTTCTTTCTATCCCCAACAAGTAGGACTGTGCATGGTATATGGTGATCGCTTAATAAATTCTTAATTTATTATAGATAAGGAATATATTATAAATATATTCTATATTTATTATAATGTACTCTATATATTATAATAAATTATAAACTCATGAAGATATGACTCCTACTTAATGATTTTTGGTACAATAAATTATAATCATAATTAGCATCAGTTCTGAGGCATCTGCATTATTAATATATGCACCAAACCAGGTAACAGGAGTGAGGAGGATAGAGCTGGGGTCAAACCTTAGGAGCCTGTGCCATCTGTCTTCTCCCAGCCCATGGCCAACTGTGCAGTCACTTATGGGATGGGAATTTGAACAAGGCCTTTTGAAGAACAGAGTAGAGGCAGTTTTAGGTGGGTTAATAAATGTGTTTTATACTGAAGTAATTGAAGTAAATATATATTATGGAAATATTCACCTTAAAGGCCAGAATGAATCAGTCCATCAATAAGTACTTATCCAGTGGTTATTAAGGGACTAGTTTGAATCCATTCTGAAAATAATGGAAGCAAGCTCTAAAAGGTTCACTCTGATCTCACCAAGGAGCCATCAGCTCCAAAGTGCCACTGTCAAACCTCATCATTCCTTTTAGACTGCAGAAACTTGAGGCACTCCGGATAGTAAACAATGCCAATCTTTATTATTCAGCAAAGCACTGCCCTAGTCTCTGTGAGGGGAACAGTGCAAAAGGAGATTTTTCTGCTCTATATTCCTTAAGGAAGATAGAGAATAAGAAAGTAGTAACTGTGTAGTCCTCGCCATACATTCAACAGAAATTGAGAGAACACATACACACACACACATACACACACACACACACACACACACAAAACACACATGTGTATATCTATCTATAAACAGAGCTATCATACCCATTTATGCATTTGTCTGTATATATATATATGTGTGTGTATAAGCATATATGTGTATATTTGTGTATATATTTACATATACATACATATGTGTATATATGTATATACTTGTGCATAGGTATATATGGAGATATGCATGTGTATGTGTGTATATGTATATACATGATTATGCATAGATATGCATGTACATACATATGTATGTGTGTGTGTTTGTGTGTGTATTATACCCTAGTGTCCCTCCTCAAAAACAAATGTAAACTCAAAGTCATGGTCTTTTTTTTCTTTTTGTCATTGGATCCCTTAATAAATATTGACTTTATTGAATTAAATTCTAAAAATAATTAAAAATGAATCTCAGATAAGATTAAATGATTTGCCCAAAATCGAATGTTCAATTATTGTCAGCTCTTACATTGAACATCATTCTCTTGATTCCAGGATTCAAGCTCTTTTCTATTTCAATTAATTGGAATGAGTGAAAGGAAGTTATCCTCCGAAGGATAACTTCTATTTTATTTTTATGGTCAAGTTTCATGGTTCTGTGCTTACTGTTTCTAAAATACAATATGAAACCTGGACTCAAGAGTCAGGTAGGACTTATTTTTTAATTGCAATAAACTGTCCCCTAAAGAAAAACAAAACCATTCATGAGACCTTTTGTATGTGTTCAGTTCTTTGATTTATATCCAACTCTATATAACCTATTTGAGGTTTTCTTAGTAGATATCGGAGTGATCTGCCATTTCCTTTTCCTGTTCATTTTACAGAAAAGGAACTTAGGCAAATGCTATTAAGTGACTTGCTCAGGGTTACACAGTTCGTAAGTGTCTAAGGTCAGTTTTAAACTCAGGAAGGTGAGTCTTTCTGACTTCAGGCACTGCACTCTATCCAGTGTAACGCCTAGCTGCCCTCATAAAATGTGCTTCATTTTAAAATTAATTCCTCCAATTGCAATAGCATTTGGTATCAAAATACAAATTTATGGGAACAGGATTCTGAAATTTGCAGGCTAAAGTTAATAACAGACAACTGAAAAGAAACATTTACTTCTACAAAAGACAAAAAGCATCAAAAACCACTTTAGAATCTAAAAGCCGTTTTGTCCTTGAGAAAAAATAATTACAATTTTCTTAACTGACGCTTATTTGTTTAACCCAGTAGAATACATTGAGCCTTTAACTATATGCTGCTCTTAATCAAGAGTTCTAAAAATGTCTATGTTTTAATTTGTTCTTCTTGTTATGGAAGTATGAGGACAGTAGAAGTCAATGTTACAGTTTGCATTCCAAACAGACTTTCTTTTTTTTCCTATAGCACTCAAGGTAGAGTTATTTCTGCTTCCCTGATTAATAACAGGCTTGCTGTAGAGATTTTCCTGACCTTGTCCCCATAATTCTAGTGCCTTCCCTCTGTTGATATCTCTAATTTATGCCATAGATAGCTTGTTTGCATGCTGTCTTCCCCTTGTAAGTCCCTCAAGAGCTAGGAATATTTGCCTTTCTTTGTATACCCAGCTTTTAGTTCAGTGATTGGCATATAACAAGTGCTTAATAAATGCTTATTGACCTGATAGAGATGTTTCAAGTGTTGTTTCTCCAAATAATTGTTTATCTCTGCATGATATTTGGGAAGACTTTGAAGGCGCTAATAGCTATGCCTACTATATTTGCATAGGCTTACCATATTTTGCCCTGATGATTAATAGAAACAACAACGATGTAAAACCAGAAGCTCTCCACCAGTCAGCATCACATCATTCATATGTGGAACCACTGGTTACAGCAAATGGAGAGATTTTAAATGTTGTGGATAAGTTCGCTTACCTTGGCAGTGAACTTTCCAGAGATGTAAACACAGATGATGAGGTTGACTTACACATTACTAGACCTAACTCAGTATTTGGGAGACTCCAAGGAAAAGTGTGGGGGAAGAGAAGAGATACTAAGATGCTTACCAAACTTAAGGTCTATAGAGCCATTTGTTCTCACCCCATTACTGTATGCCTGTGAAACCTGGACACTATACAAGTGCCATGCCAGGAAATTGAACCACTTCCAATTGAATTGTCTTAGGAAGATCCTGAAGATCACTTGACAAAATTAGGTACAAAACGTTGAGGTCCTTTCTCGAGCTGAATTGTGAACCATTCAAACGCTATTGCATTGAGCATAGCTTTGATAAACTGGCCACGGGTTGGAATGTCAAACACATATTTGCCTAAAAGATTCTTTTAAGGAGAACTCATACAAGGTAAGAGCTCAAAGGGAGATCAGAGGAAGTGATACAAGGGCACTCTTAAGGTCTCTCTGAATAACTTAGTAATTGATTGTGAGACCTGGGAGACACTAGCACAGGACTGCCCAGCATGACATCAAAAAAGTGATTGTGGTATAAGAGCAAAACAGAGTTGTAGTAGTTGAAAAAAAGTGTGAGATGCACAAATTTAGAGACATTTTCATTCCAAATGTTCATATAGACTATTTGTGCCTGACCCGTGGTAGAGCTTTCTGAACTCATATTAGATTGATCAGCCACAGTCAGGCACACTGTACATTGCCCCAGTATAGTGATGTCATTTTGGTCCTCTTCAAATATGAAGCACAACAATCAGCTACCATATCGGCAGCTCCATGTAAGTTCTCTGATTGACTTTGAAACATAGTTAGATCATATGTTCAGCCAGGACATATTGTTTCTATTTTTCTTCATCCTTGGTTAGGCATTGCAGAATACACTTATGTCTACTTTTATCTGTTGGAAAGGAGATTTGTGGACTTTTAAAATGAATGATACATTTCATGGCAAATGATACATTTGTGTGGCACAAATGATAGAATGCGTGATTTGAAATGGGGTTGACATAGGATTGACTCCTACCTCAGATCTTTATTAGGTACATGACCCTGGAAACTCATTTATATTATCTAAACCTCAGTCTTTTAAATCTGTAAAATGGGAATAATAATAACACCTACTTCACATGATTGTTGAAAGGATTAAATAACATGCAAAATCTTTGTAAATATTAAACTCTCTATATAATTTCTTTTACTTTTTTTAAAAAATCACGTACTACAATAGTGACAGAATAGTAGAGTGGAAAGAATGTTGAACTTGAAGGCAGAGGACCTGAGTTCAAATCTCTGCTTTCTTATTTACTACATTTCTGTTGTGACAGTTGTTATTTACCTAAATCCTCAGTTTCCTGATCTGTAAAATAAGGAGGTTAGATCATATTGTCTCGGAGTTCCTTTTCCATTCTAAATCTATACTCCTAGGACATCTATCAAGGAAATGAATGAAAAAAGGCAGGCAATTTTGAAAGAAATATTTGGGGGAAAGAAGTGGAACTGAAGAATTCAAGGATGGAAGGGGAAGAGAAAAAGTGTCTCAAGGAGCAGGTAAGACAGAGTTAAAATATGAGAGTTAGTCTATCTGGGATGCAAGAAGAAAGAAAATTCAGTGAGTGAGGATATAATAGCAGAGACTTCTTGGCAGCCCTCAGAGTATGGAGGAGGAAGTTACAGAACTGAGTATCATGATTAAAAGATAAAGTTTGCAAATGAGTTTCCCCATTTCCCCTTTTTTTTCTTATCAAGGGTCAAATACATTTGAACCCTGAGGACCACAGACATGAAGAGTTTGGTTATTACTTAGTTGACCTGATATATTTCTGGAGCCAAAGAAGACTTAACTCCCAAGATCTCTGGTCCTAGAAGAAATAAATATGCTTGCTTAATAAGTGCTGATTGGGATCATTATTGCTTTCTACTTTTGTTTTGAACAAAAGACATAAATGAAAATATATCTAAATGTCTAGATTTCTCTCCTGGATGAATAGAGACTTAGGATGGTCTATAGAACTAGAGCTACATAAACTAAATCTACATACTAGATACTATATACATACTACTTACTAGAGCTACATAAGCATAAATCTATCTATAGACGGAAGTTTTCTTTTATGCATATTTGAATCACCTGAAATACTGTTCAGATAATTAACTACTTTCATGACGTTGTGTTCATCCATCCAACTCTCTACTTTATATCTCACTTAAATCACTAATAAGATAATCATAAAACAATTATTTCTGTGATTGCATTTGTTAAGGAACTTTTCATGATCTTAAAACATGCACGAAAAAATCTTTATTAGCAAAGAGTATTTAAAGCTAAATTTATCTAACCAGTAAAACGAGGATTTTTTTTTCCTGTATTCACTGAACTTTTCAGCAAAATTGTGTGTGAGGACATAAGCTGCTGGAGAAAATCATTTATGAAACCTTGTCTTTTCCATTTTCATTTTTCATCTAGAAGTTTCTTGAAAGACATGCAGATTAATCTTGCAAAGATTTTTTAAATAGACTTTTCTTGAGTTCTTTGTTTTTATATTGTCTAGATTTCTCCCTTTATGCTGCCTTTTCCTAGAGACCTATGCATTCATTTAACAAAATTAAAAAAGAAAAGAAAGAGGTAAAAGGGGAAGGGATCAGTAAAACTGATTAAAACAATGAAATAAAATCTGCCATTATGTATAATGATTCACTCCATAGATCATTATTTCTGCAAAGAAATGGAGGGTCAAGGCTTGAGGGTTGGAGAGCAGGATTCTTCATATATTCCTCCTTTTGGGCCAAGTTATGTTTCTTTTCTTTTTTTAAAAAATAATTTTATAGCATTCAATTCTGATTGTCTTTGCTGTGGTGGTTCCATTAAATTGTTATAGATAACTTACTTTTATGTCTCTACTCAAAATTTTCAGACATTTACTAGCTCTGTGACCCTGAGCACTTTGTATAACCTGTTTGCCTCAGATTCCTCAGCTATATTGTGATTCACTCTTAAAAGAATTTTCTCCTTGCAATTACTTTGTCAAAGCCAAAATCAGGTCCCCTTATAGATGCAAATATTTATATAAAAACAACCATTTTATGTTTTGTTTTTTTTTCATTTTGTCCTTACATTGATGAACCATTGGTGGGTCAAAATGGGTTGTTCTTGACTTTTTGTCTCTATTTTCTGCAACTATGTGGCATTCAGATTGGTTGATAGGATATGAAGAGGGAAACATCATTCTGCAGATGTATGCAGCACCCATGGTGATACAAATGAAGAGATGCAGTCTGCTCTCACCCAGTAAAATGGGTAATTGCGTATATCTTTTAATTTCATGTTAGATCTGATTTATAGGTACAAGCCCTTGAGTATCTAAGGATACAGTGATAGATTGATCAAGTCTTAATATGTCCATGACATTCTAGAATAATGATGCTGTTTATGGTCCCAGGGGAGGAGGAAATTTTTTATTAGATGTGTTCAAGTTACTTTTTTCACTGAGTAATGGACTATGCAATGTGTTAAATCGTATATAATTCAAAGTTTATTGTTTGTTATAGTCTTACAAGACAATTCAATAAAAAGTTAACTAAGAAAAATGGAATGTGGTAAAAGGATTGAAATATTAAAGGGGCAATAGAAATGTAATCTGAGATGCTCATATTTGTAATCATACATAGAAGTGATTTAGTACTAAATAAGGTATAAATATTAAAATGTCTTTTAAATTTATGCAGCAAAGTATTCTATTACCTGAATTACTGTTTCTTTATTGTTCTAAAAATGGAGAATGAAAAATAAAAACTATTTTAAATGTATGTGGATCTTTTGAAAACATTTAAACACAAAAAATGAAGTATTTTAAAATATCAACATAATAAAATTTGTTGCTTCAATATAATTTCAGTGAAAGTTAAGAAGTTTGTATCCATAATATAAGAGGTTTATGAAAGATCTGCTATATGAGGAATAGATAAATGGAAGAACCCAATGTCAGTAATATACTCAGTGATCAAACTACTTAAATTGAATTACTTTAACGTTTTTTCATGTACATGGGAGTATTTCACATTAGATAATCTCCCAGAAGAATCATAATTTCCTTTTCAAAGGTGCAAAAAGAGTTTATTAAAATACAAATTTGCTTACATTTTAAGATTCAACTAGGGTGACCTGTCCTAAAATGAGAATTTTTAATGGATGCCAAGTACATACTACTAGGGATCAATGGTGTTTCAGATGCTTTTAGGACAGACTGTCTTGATAGAAAGACACAATAAAAACCAATCAATGATTTGTAGAAGGACTTTCCAGAATTCTATTCAATTAGCATAGCACTGAGCAACCATGTTCACCTCAACACTATGATGGTATCAAGTTAGAATTTCAATAGAGAGTATTATTGATAAGGATAGAAAAGAAGAATAGCAGCACACCGTATAAGATTATGCATATACATATAATTATGTATGTGTCTATATATAGTATATAATGGGTGAATTTCTCTGTCTGTGTGTATACATATGTATATATATATACATATATACACATATAAGATATATACACACATATATGCATATATAAATGAAGTGATGACTATGTCAATTAGCATATTGAATTAATAGGTAAACAAGTACCTAGTCACACAAAAAGAAAGAATTATGTTGGAGAGGGATCTTGAAAAGGATGTCAGGTACCTCCAAAGGTACATTTTCTCAAGTGATAATATATTTATAAAGAACTTATCGGAGTGCCTGTCACGTAGTAAGTGCTTAATAAAAGATTGTTCCCTTCTCCTTCCCTTCCCTATACATGGTAGTTGACAGAAAGTCCACAAAAATTAATGGTTTAGAGAAATAAAGATATGCATGTATGTTTATACATATGTGCGCATGTATATATGTATACATGTGTGTATCCATGCTGATATTCACCATAGATCTCAGTTTGATAAGTAATATCTTACTCCTGAAGAGATTACAGGGCAAGCTGCTAGATGAAGGCATCCTCCTACACTAATTTCCCTTAGTTAGTCTACTAATTGTTGAGTCTCATTTACCTTCACCTCTATAGTTTGCTTTGTGGGAGTTTCTGAATTTTAAAATGGGACCTTTCATGGAAGTCAGCCACTTTATATCATCTCTGATTCCAAATATGCTGGCACAAAATGTTCTATCTTTTAAATAAATAAGGAAATAGAGTTATTTTATTATAATTAATAATAATTTTGGTCTTCCCTAGATGTCAAGGAAAGACAATAATGTGTGTATAATGGGAGAGGTGATTCATTTTCTTCAAATATTTGAATTTTATGGAACTATACCTAACTTGATATTCAAAATTCATTGTCAGATATTAAGGATTCATTTCTGACCTTTGTCCATTTCCCATTATGATAAACCAAATTTAACATCCAGTGTTAGTATTTCCTTTAATTCTGACACATATTAAACCTACTCAGGCACATTTTATTTAAGACTGAATGATTTATGGACCTTATTAGAAATCTTTTACTCTGATATTTTTCAGTAGTTGAAGACATTTATTTTAATTGCTGAGCCTCCAGACAGAGAGGAATTAAACTAATGCATTATGTTTCAAAACGGATGCAGCCTAGGGGAGGAGGATGTTCAGCTACATTCATGCTTACCCACTATAAACTTTCCTATGGAAAACAAAGTAATATTTTGAGTTAGAGGAGAATTAACCTTTTTCCTGATTATTTTATGATATATAAACTTTCTATTTTTTCTCTCCTCTACATAATCATTGTCCTTTTATGTGGCTGCAACTTTTAATCGATAGCAAATTCAACTACCCTCTTGAATCAACACGACTGGATCGGAGAACAAAGAAAGAATTTATTGTTTGGAAAACAATGTTCAAACTTCCAAGTGTACATAAAATAAAGTGCCATATTCTCCTTCAATGTACAGGACCTAGAGAATCCTCTTAGTCAGGAGGAATCACACTTCCAGAATGATTATTTTCTACCACAGATTAATTAAATATAGCTAAAAAAATTCATAATAAATGCAAGGATTATTGAGGACCCACAAGCTGTGAGTCTTGGAACATTAGAAATGTATCCAGCTTTGTGGGAAAGGATGCAGAATTGAATACTTTGCACAGAAGAAAAAATACTAATATACACTTACATTCATTTGAATGAATGAATAACCATTTATTAAGTGCAGTGTATGCTAAACATCCCCTACACTAATAATATTTAAGGGAACAAATAGATATATTTTTAGTTCTGCACCTCCTCTTTTTGAGGAAAACAGGCTAAGCTTCTGGCTCTAATCTCCAGCTTTTACTCTCAGCAGAAATTATAGTCTCCCTTAGGGAAGGGATGGGGGAGGGGGGATATTCTGCTTCCCCTTGGGCTACAGGATGACACCTTCATGCTAGATGTAAAGGGCTCAACTCTTACTATATCAGGCATAGAAAGGGAAAGGAAAGAAGGACACACCTTTCTTCCAAAGCATATACAGCAGCATGTCATAAAGATCCTCAGGGGTTAGAAGAGTAAGTCTGAGTATGGGCTAGATATGGCACATGCTCACTAATTAGATGTTCAGGTTTACAGGGAAGAAGTTTGAAGAGTGAGACACCCTTCAGATAAACATCAAGTACACAAACAAAAGCCATTTCAACCTCCTTCAACATTTGAGATATTTATTCTTCCCAGCCTATTTGTAGCTATCTTGTTCATATTGTCATGGTACATAGATTCTGCAGAATATATCACTAAACTAAAAATAAAAAGCCATAAAATGCAACATGATATGATAAAATAAAAATTAAAAGTATAGTTGTAGAGAATACCTGAGCTGGCTGGTTTATAAATGAAGCTAGAAAAGAAAAGGAATAACTAATATAGGCAGAAAGGGACACAATATGTGTAAATGGATGGAAAATGGAAGTATTGAAAGATATTTACTTTAGATATGTATTCAACAGGGCAATATAGATAAAATGTCGTCCAAAAATTGCAATACAATTTAGTTCAGATTCAACCAAAGCTTTATAACACCAAGAATACCTTCAGTTGTCCTTAAATAATAGGGTAGAAATTATAAACTCCAAAGCACCTTCCAGCAATCATCTGTGTACTGAATAATTGTTCCTCAGGAAAGAGTGAAGAGGAGGAAGTATGTTGTTTTGTGTATCCAGAAACATAAAGTACATGGATGAATCCATCCTTGAGGAGAAGACTAAGGGGAAAGGGAACCCAGATTTACTGTCTTGATCATCAGAGGACTATGTAGTGTAATGTTCCTTGAAAAGGGACTGAAGAGCATATGAAGAGGCAAAGGGAAATTTAATAAATAAAAAGTTGTTAGATGATTGAAGAATGTGATAGAGAGAAGTTGAACTTCAGATACCATGACCTCTGTAATGGTAATGGAATTTAAACATCCCCCTGTATTGCCTTGGTTTTCAAGTTGAGTGTTCAAGCCAAGAGCCTGTGAATCTCCCTTGTAGGATGTACTTGTTTGAGGTGGCTATGTGGGAGCTGCAGAACCTTGCCTCTTCTACACCCTGTGGGATGGACTTCCTTGTTAACGTGAAGAGAGAGGGCTGAACTGGAAGGAGCTGTGGATTTAGAGAGAAGCCCAAGCAGAGAAAAGCCTAAGCAGAGAGAAGGCCCAAGCAGAGAAGGCCAGAAGGACTTTTTGAGAGCAGTATCCAGTATTGTGGAGGCAGAGAGGAGAATTGCCAGGAGTCAGAGTTGCTGAGAGAAAGACTGCTGAGGGCCATTTGGAGGTGCCCAGGACTTTTGAGAACTGCCACCTGGAGCTGCCAAGAACTGAGGAGGCATGGCTGTGATGCCGGTATTTTGTCTGTCTGTTTTGATGTTGTTTTGCCAGATTTACCTGCTGGTGAAGGACAGTGCTGCTGTTGTAGAGGTCCTGGAACCTTGCTGTTGTTTCAGAAGCCTTGAAGGAGGATTTTCTTGTTGTATGTTTACAGAAATCCTGGAAGATGGACTTGCTGATGTTTTCAGGGGTTCTAGGACTGTTCTGCAGGCAGAGAGCAAATTAATGAGGATACTGGCAATGTCTATTGTGGCTTTGTTGAGCTTTGTCTCCCCAAGAACAGAGATTGCTGAGTATTTGCCTCATGTCAAGATGAAGACAGGACCTCTCCTTGGGCATTGCATGCTGTGATGATATCTTAACATTGTTGCAGTTTAAGGGTGGATGGCCTTTTGTGCTCTCCTGTCCCTTTTGAGAAAGTGCTTGGCATTAATGGATGGTAGGTATTGTAATTCAGTTGTGATCCAGAGTTGGGAAACCTTTGACTATTTTTGTGATCTGTGATTGACCAAATGAATTTGTTTATGATTGGAAACTAATCTCCATTTGAGAAGAGACTAAATGAATGTACTGCCCAGGAGTGGGATACTTTGACTAATGTACTGGCCAGGTGTGGGATACTTGGACCTTAGTACTTTGCAATTGAATTGAGAACTTACTTGCTAAATGAATGAGTTACACTGTATTTTGATTTTCTCTGTTATGTGAATGTTTTGCCTTAATCTGTCACTGAATAAATGGACTTTGCTATGCTGGCAATCTAAACCTTGGAAGTTACCTTTGCTTGGCATTGCAACCTCTCATGTTGAACAATGTTCACTGGGCCAAGGCCTCAGAAAACAGGCTTTTTATCTCCAGGACCAGAACTTCTGATACTATTTCTCTCACATATAGGACACAAGTTGTGAAAGATCAGTCTGAAGTAGCAATGCACAAATGCAATATGTCAAAGAGAGAAAAGACAACAAATGTAAGAGATGCATAGCTTCATTGGAAATGTCCAAAGGCAAAGAGTATGGAGTGAGTTTGATTTGGAAATAGAGAGGATACTCTAGCTCCCATAATAAAGGAGTGCTCTATAGGGTCGCCAATATAGAATTTGAACATCATGGCAAAGCTCCTAGTCACCCCTGGGAATATTGTTCTCATGATAAGTGATGGAAAAAAAAGAGAAATTGAGTTTATTGGGCTATAACTTAGGCAATAACAATACTGTACAGCAAGCACTGCTTTTCCTCAAAGTTATTAAAACACACTCAAACACATGCACAAATCTGGAGTAGCCTAATTTGAATTATGATCTCACAGTATCCATATGATCTATGGATTATGTCGACCAGCCTGGATTCCTGCAGTGCTATATTTATAGGACTTCCTTGGACTGCCACCTATAAATTGTAACTCATTGGGAATGCAGCTGCTTAAGTACTTACTGGTCCTTTTTTTTTTTTTTAAAGTTCATATTTTTTTCATCTTAGTTGAATTGCACTGGCATCCTCGTTGACAGCATATTGATTTTTTTACTTCTTATTAACTGTCTATTATTGTTTATTAGGTAATGCTCCATCTTATCTGCCTAAGTTGATAAATATCTACTTTCCTGCTTGTTCATTATGATTCACTTCAGTCTCTGAGATGTTGGCAATGAGATATTAGCATTTCATGTATTAAAGTACTTGACTTCCCAAGAGTCAGGGAAGTCTTGCTTATGCCAGGTTCAATAAGCTAATGAGCTTCCTGCCTCTTACTGTTTGCTATAATTTCTTTTAGGGGAAAGAAAGGTGTGAGTGTGAGATTGTACGCCTTGCTCAGCATTCAACCATGGGCCTGAATTTCAATCTCTTTTGAAAAAAAAAAATATGACTGGATCCAATATATCTATCCTTCACAGAACCAGGTAGTTTCAGAGTTGGAAAGGATCTTAGCTACCTTCTAGCCCAGCTGGTACCTGAACAAGAACTCTTCCTACAATGTACCCAGCCAATGGTCATCCAGGCTCTTCTAAACTTCCTTAAAGAGAAACCTGCCACCTCCAAGGAAGCCTGTGTTGATTTTGAACAGCTATAGTTGTTGGCATATGTATACATAGACCCAGGAATGGCAAGGCTGTGACAAGAAAGGGAAGCATTGCCCTGAAGATAAAAGCCAAAGAAACTAATCATTCAAGTTGTGCCAGTCCAACCTGTTCATCCCAATATAATAAACTTATAATATGTCCTCTGTATAAGTATATGTCTCTTTCTGATATAATGATGATGAAATTCTTAGGAGTTACATGTATTATCTTCTCATTTAGGAATATAATCAGTTTAACCTTATTAATTCCCTTATGATTTTTCAATCATATTGATGTTTTTTATGTTTCACTTGAGTCTTGTGTTTGAATTCCAAAATTATAATTCAGCTCTGGTCTTTTCATCAGGAATATTTTAAAGGCCTCTATGCCATTAAATATCCATTTTTACCTTCAAGTATTGTACTCAATTTTGCTGCATAGGTTGTTCTTAGTTGTAATGCTAGGTCCCTTGCGTTCCAGAATATCATATTTCACTCCTTCCACTCCTTCCACTCCTTTTGTTAGTAGCTCCTAAAACTTGTATGAAGCTCATTTTGGTTCCACGGTATTTGGATTATTTATTTCTGCCTACTTGCAGCATTTCTCCTTGATCTGGGACTTCTGGAAATTCTCTATAACATTCCTGACGTTTTTCATTTGGGGATATATTGCAGGAGGTGATCAATGATTCTTCTAATTTCTACTTTGCACTCTGGTTCTAAGATTTTGGGCAGTTTGCCTTTATAATTTCTTGAAATATGATATGTGGGTCTTTTTTTTTTAATAGGACTTTCAGGTAGATCAATAACTCTTTAATTATTTATCCTTGCTCTATTTTCTAGATGACTTGCTTTTTCTGTGAGAGATGAAATACTTTCTACTATTTTTTTCAGTCATCTGACTTCATTTTATTTTTTATTGATGATGCTTAAAGTTGCTAGCTTTGATTTCACTTATTGTGATTTTTTAAGGAATTATTTTCTTTAGTACTTTGATGCCTCTTTTGCTAAGCTTTTAATTCACATTTCATAATTTTCTTATATTACTCTCATTTCATTTCCAATTTTTCCTCTCTCACTTTATGTGATTTATTATATTCAGTTTTGCTTTCAAAAAAAATCTCCTCTAATAATTCTTATTAGATTTGTGTCCAATCTCCATTTTTCTTTGAGTATTTACTTGTAGATGTATTCATGTTACTCTTTTGAATTTGTGTCTTGAGCTTCCCTGTCACCATAATAGCTTTTTATGTGTTTCTCCTTTTTCTATTCTTTTCAAATTTTTCATATGTGTGTGTGTGTGTGTGTGTGTGTGTGTGTGTGCGTTGACTTTTCATATTGCTTTTATAGCTAGGTCAGAGGACTGATAAGTCTTTGGTGGTTCGAAGGTGGGGTAATCCAGTCAGAATTCTGGTCATTGACCTCTTTGTCAAGGCTCTGGTTCTTATGTAGGTAGGGCCCCTGCTCCCTCACAACTGCAACTATCCCTCTACTCCCTGGAACTCTGACCCTCTACAGAGTTGCCAAGTGACACCTGACCCATCACCCAGTGCTAACACAAGTGTCACCTGAAATTTCTTTCTGGTCAAGTATTCAATCCCTTTAGAATCCATGGCCACTGGATAGTCCTGGCACTGCTATTGTTATTGCTACTGCATCCAAAGCCCATAAACTATGCTGTTTCTACCAGGCCCTACCCAAAAGTCTTCATTGCTCTCTTACTGTCTTTTCAAGATGCCTTGGGCTGGAAGAAAAAATACTGTGACTTTATGCTGGTTTTCCCATTGAATATTTGGTTTTATGTGCTTTTTAAAGCTGTTTAGAGGATTCTGTAGAGAAAGGTTAGGGGAAAATATTAATTTTATTCCATCATCTTAGCTTAGTTCTTCCCAGGCCTCTCTTGATTTCTTTTTTTTCCCTTTTTCTTTTAGAACTAACTTTTGTTTATTTTTTGTTTTACATAGTTGATTTCCACAAGATTTTGAGTTACAAACTTTCTCCCCATCTTTCCCCTAGCCACCACCACAAAATAGCGATCCCACTATATACCCCGTCCCCCAATCTGCTCTCTCCTATATCCTCCCCCATCACCCCTCTGACTTTCTGGTAGGGGAAGATGGATCTCCCTATCCCAGTGCCTGTATATCTCACTTCCCAGCTTCATGAAAATAATAATAATTATATATATATATATATATATATATATATATATATATATAT
>CM053590.1:56256461-56282709 GCA_028646515.1 Pseudochirops corinnae | reverse complement strand
TCTCTACTTTGTCCCTGTCCCTTTACAGAAGTGTGTGCTTCTAACAACCTCCCCTCCCCTCCATCATCCCCCCTCTCATTCCCTTCCCCCCTACTCTCCAGTGGGGCAAGATACCCAATTTAGAATGTATGTCATTCCCTCCCTAAGCCAAATTCAATGAAAGTAAGGTTGACCCATTCCCTTTTTGCCTTCCTGTTCTTCTCCTCCATTGTCACATTTATCCCTTGCCCCTTCCATACCAGACGATTAACCCCATTCTGTCTCTCCCTGTCTCCTGTCATTCTATTCATCACCCACCTCTAAATTACACCTTTTAAAATATCATCCCTTCCTATTCAATTGATCCTGTGCTCCCTGTCTACATACACATAAATACCCACACTCACATATGTATTCATATGCATATATACCTTCCTATACAGACATATGTGTATGTGTATATGTATAATATACACACATGTATGTATGTATGTATGTATGTATGTATGTATGTATACATTTATAGTCCCTTCACCTATCCTCATACTGAGAAAAGTTTCACAAGTTACAATTCTCATTTTTCCATGTTGGTATGTAAAAAGTTCAACGTTGATAAATTCCTTATGATTTCTATGCTTACTTCTCATGCTTCTTACATTTGAATATCAAATTTTCTGTTCAGTTCTGGTTTTTCCCTCAAGAATGCTTGAAAGTCCTCCTCCTTTTTGAATCATCATATTTTCCCCTGATACATTATACTCAGTTTTGCTGGGTAGGTGATTCTTGGTTTTAATCCTAGCTCTCTTGATCTCTGGAATATCATATTCCAGGCCCTTTGGTCCCTTAATGTAGAAGCTGCTAGATCCTGGGTTATCCTGATTGTGTTTCCACAGTATTCAAATTGTTTCTTCTTGGCAGCTTGTAATATTTGCTTCTTGATCTGGAAACTCCAGAACCTGGCTGTAACATTTCTAGGAGTTTTCTTTTTGGGATCATTTTCAAGAGGTGATTGGTGAATTCTTTCAAGTTTTATTTTGCTCTCTGGTTCTAAAATATCTGGGCAATTTCCCCCTAGAATTTCTTGAAGGATTATTTCTAGGTTCTTTTTTTGATCATAGCTTTCAGGTAGTTCAATAATTTTTAAATTGTCTCTCCTGGATCTATTTTCCAGGTCACTTTTTTTTTCAAGGAGATATTTCACATTGCCTTCTATTTTTTCATTTGTTTGGATCTGTTTAATAGTATCTTAATCTCCCATAAAGTCATTTGCTTCCATTTGATCTATTCCAATTCTGAAGGAATTATTCTTTTCAGCAACCTTTTTAGATTCTTTTTTCCATGTGGCAAATTTGACTTTGTAAGGCATTCTTCTCCTCATTGGCTTTTTGGGCCTCCTTTGCCATTTGAGTTAGTCTATTTTTAAGATGTTATTTTCTTCAGTCAGGTTGTTGACTCTCTTATCATGATTTTCTTGCATCATTCTCATTTCTCTCCCCAATTTTTCTTCCACTTCTATTATTTGGTTTTCACAATCCTTTTTAAGCTCCTCTATGGCCTCTATCTAGTTCATATTTTTCTTGGAAGCTTTTGGTGTGAGAGTTCTGACTGTGTTGGCTTCCTCTGGTTCCATGCTTTGGTCCGTTTTGTCCCCAAAAAAAGGAATCTAAAGTGGGATTGCTGGGCTTGTTTTGGTTCTTTTCCTGCTCATGTTGCCAGTCAATTACGTGGCTTTTGGGATCAGTAAGAAAACTCTGCTTTCAGAGGGGAGAGCTCTGTCCCAAATTGCTGGGGTTTTCACAGCCTCTGGAGCTGCTAGGAGGCCACCATTTTTTGCAGCCCCTGCCAGCTTTGGCTCACCGAAAATGTACGTTAGGACTACCACCCAAGACCACAATCCAATCCTGGCAGCTCAAGGCAAGAGTACTTAGCCTCTGAATGATCGCTTGGCCCCCTGAAATCTGCAGGCCAGGAGCTTCTGATGCAGCCACATCAAGGTGGCTGCAGGGCCACCTCTTCAGACTGTTTCTAGCTCTGGAGGCAGTTCAGCCAGACCATCTCCCCCAAATTTAGCTGAGTTCCACTTACCTTTTCCCTTTGTCCTTGGCTCTTATGGGTTGGTGATTCTGGAAATCACCACAGCTGCTGATGATCTGCTCTCCTGAAGGCTACAGCCAAGGCTTCTCCCTGGACACCCTGGGGCTGAAACCACATGAGGCTGGGCTCTGCTTCCAGTGCACTGCTATGACTGCCTGCCGGGCTGCCTTCAGTGGGAGCTTTGCTACTCTGTCATTTTTGTGGAGTCTGGAGCTCTAAAATTTGTTTAGAGTCATATTTTATAAATATTTGAGTTGTATTGAGGGGAGCTAGCGGAGTTCTCCAGTTTCTATGCCACCATTTTGACTCCCCCCCCCCCTGATTTGTTTTCTTGATTTCGTTAAACAGTTTTTCATAGTCTCATTTTTGAGGGGGATTTGTATGTAAATTCTAAAATATTGATACTTTTCAAATTATTTTGAATGTGGTTTATTTCTCTTTCTTGGTAGATTTTGTTGTTAATATATAAATATAACAAAAAGTTGATGTTTTGCATGCTTTTTTTTTTTGCATTTTCCTTACATCTTGATATATTTTGTATCTTATTATAATACCATACATGAGCAGCTTTCCAGAAGAATGCTACTGTGAACACCTTTTATGGTTCTGATTACACAGTATAATGAACATTATATTTATTCCATAACAAATCAAAGCAAAACATTCAAAGAAAATCAAGGTACAGCATTCACAATTTTACAACTTAATACACAAAATCACAATATAGTATTCACAACAGTTTATCATTAAAATGGCCACATAGTTTACATCATCGTGGCCACAAAATTTTAAACAAAGAAAAATCATCTCAAAGTCCAATAGTCAAAGTCTTCCACTCGTGGGGCACACTAAGTTAACTCAATCAGTCACTTATTCAAAAATCAATTACTAAATATCATTAATCACTAAGTACATTAGAGTCATTAGAAAATACACAGACCCTCCACCTCTAGGTCACTAGTAAATTTACAATTTCTCAGTCAGTATACAGTATCCAAGTAAAGGCTTCTTTCAGCTTGACTCAAGGTAGTATCTCATATTCCCTGGATGCCCTTCCATGGTCCCAGATCCTACTTGAAACCACCAAACAGTCACCTGGATTCAGAGACAGACAACTCTCAGGTCCTTGTTCAGTTCTCCAAGCAATTCCTGTTCCACATTGGAGCTCACAGTGTCCAGTCCATCTCAAATCCCTAATAATCCCATTCCCAGGAAGTCAAGGCCCAACAAAGCCACAAACAGACAGTCATCCTGGTCATGCTTACTCAGTCTTCTGCAGCTTGTTTGAAAAATCAGAATCACCTTATCCAGCCTGGGGGGAGGGGGAGCAACTTTCTTCTTCAGCCTCCTGAGCACCTTCTCAGCCTCCTTGGCTCCTCCTCAGCTTCCTCATCTCTTCCTCAGCCTCCTACATGGCAGCAGTTTCTGCCTCCATGGAGTTTGCTTCAAGAAGATCTGTCTCAGTTACAAATTCTCATTTTTCTTCTCAATTCTCAACCCAGCAGTAGCATCTCAGCCTCTGGATGCTTCTGAGAGAAACTCTCTCTCTCTAGCAGAACAGCTTCTGCCACCAGATTCTTGTCCCAAGAAATTCTGACCCTTCCTCTCTGGTGCTTTTCCTTACATACATACAGCATTAGCTACTTCCTGTTTCATCCAATCTCTTCCTATTACATCAGGAACAGGGATTTGTTCCTTCTGTTTCTTTCACCAATGTTTAATTAGTTATTAAGTGCTAAGTGCCTGATTACTTGCCAATACAAAAAGGGGTCTTCAAATTCAAATTACATTACTATTACACATATACTGTTAAATAATATTCTGAAGCAATTAATAGTTTTATTTTACTGTTTATTAGTTGCATTCATCACATTTGATGAAATCTATCAGAGTCTATAAGTAAAGAATAACTACTTCAAAAAGTGTTCATCTAAATTTTCATTCCTGATTTTTAAATACCCATCAAAAATCCCATCCTTGACTATGAGCCTTTCCTTAGCCGTACTAATTCTGATGCCTTCTGATTCCCTTCCCTTTTCATTCTGTATGTAACTTATTTGTGAATATCTGTCCATTCACTGTCTCTCCTATTTAACTGTGAGCTTCTCTTGGGCATGGAATGCATTTTACCTCTTGTTGTATCCTCAATACCTGGTGCATAATAGGTATTAAATAAATATTAATGATTCACTGATTGGTTGAGAAGGATGCTAAAGCACTGGGGGCACAAGTCTCCTTTTGATTTTATCTTGCAATTTAAGGTTATAATTGTGGAAAAGAAAAAAAAACAGATTTGAACAACGAACAACTGGATAAATAAAGGGAATTGGAAAAGAAGACTAGTTTTAGTGGAACATGACTTACAATGTCAGACTGATGATCCCCCACAAAAAGAAGAAAGGCATCTCACAAAGAATGGCACAGAGGGTTGTTAATCTGATCAAGAGGGATGCTAACTGATACTGGAGAATGCCTAGAGTAGAAGGGAAAATAAACTAATAAAACTGCCCAAAATGGTAGAGGAATCATGATTTACAAAGGTGAACTACAAGGGCAAAGAAGCACAATGGTTTCTAAATGAAAAAAAAACATATACTTTTAAAGAGGAATAGGGTGAAAGGAGGAAAGAATAGAATAAACAGAGGAGGAAACAGGATGGAGGAAAATACGGCTATTACAAAATTTTAACTGTGAAAAAAAAATTTAAGCATGTTTCTCTGACAAAGACCTCATTTTTCAAATATATAGAAAACTGAGTCAAATTTATAAAAATAAGAGCCATTCTCCAACTGATAAATGATCAAAATATATGAACAGTTTTCAGATGAAGTAATCATAGCTATCTATAGCCATATGGAAAACTCACTATTGACTAGAGAAATGCAAATTAAAACAACTCTGAGGCACTACCTTGTACCTGTACATTGGCTAATGGTACAAAAAAGAAAAATGACAAATGTTGGATGGGAAGTGGGAGAGAGAGAGAAAGAGAGAGATTAATGTATTGTTGATGGAATTGTAACCTGATCAAACCATTCTGTACAGCAATTTTGAGCTATGTCCAAAGGGCTATAAAATCATGCATACCCTTTGATCTAACAATACCTACCGCTACTAAGTCTATATCAAAAAAAATAAATTAAAAGAAAAAGGAAAAGGACCTATATGCACAATAATATTTACAGTAAATATTTAAATATTTGTAAATAAATATTTATAAATATGTTTTTATAAATATTAATATTTACTGAATATTTATAGTAATAATATTTATAGTAATATATATCTATAGGGGAAACCAATCAATTTGGGAATGGCTGAACAAGTTGTGGTATGTGATTATGATGGAATACTATTGTACTATGAGAAATAATGAGCAAGATGCTCTCAGAAAAACCTGAAAAAAGACATGCATGTGCTGATGGAAAGTGAAATATACAGTGTACAAAGTAACAGTAATATTGTAAGATGATCAACTGTGAATGACTTAGTTCTGAGCAATGCAATAATCCAAGACAGTTCTGAATTATTTATGATGAAAAATACTATCCATCCCAGAGAAAGAACTGATAGTATCAATACATATTGAAACATACTTTTTAACTTTATTTTTTCTTGAGGTTTTTTGTTCTCTATCATGACTAACATAAAAATATATTTTGCATGACCATGCATGTAGAACCTATATCAGATTCCTTGACTTCTCAATGAGGGGAAGTTTGGGGGGGAAGAAAGGGAGATAAATTGTAACTCAAGTTTTAAAACTGAATGTCAAAATTGTTCTCACATGCAATTAAAGAAAATAAAATGCAAACAAAAAGAAAGAATAAAGTTCTCCACAATCAATAGAAGAAATATAAACTTATTGAATAAATTAATAATAATAATGCTTAGAACAGAAAGAAAAAATTAATAGACATGGAAAAAACTTTATTGAATACTAGAATTCATAGTTTGTAGATATTTTTAACGATCATTGCTTGTAATTCATTACTGAACAAAAATGTTCTCTACAGTATAGCATCTTTGATGAGTATTCATCCATTTATGGACCCTGAGTAAAAAGGAATTCACCACTTCACATCACAGCTTATTCAACTCAGGGGTAGCTCTAATTTGAGGTAAATTTTTACTCACTTTATATCTATGTATCTGCCTCTGCAATTTTTTTCCTATCACTACTAATTCTGTTTTCTGCGGTTAAACAGTACTATGATTGTCCTTCAGATATTTGAAGAGAGTTACAATCCCTCATAAATATGCCCTTTTTTGGGCTAAATCTCTCTCATTTTTTTAAGCACTCTTCACATAGCTTGATTTTCATGGCCCTCAAAATCATAGTTGGCTTCCATTGAAGACAATCCAGAATATTGATGTCATTCCTAAAACAGGGCCCCAGACTGAATATTATATGCCAGATATGATGTCATCAAGACAGAGTAAAAAGAGATCATTGCCTTCTTCAACACCTTTTAAAAATATAACCTATATGTCTACTCATTAATTCATCTATGTTTCTCATTATATGTTTAACTATGCTTGTATGGTTAGTAATATTAGCTTGAATTTTAATGCAAGGAAGTAGCATGCCTTTAACATCGTTATTAAGACTCAATGGGGGAAAACGCAGAAGTTGAGTTCTCAACCATAGGTGGTCTGCTTTCTGCTGGAAACTACCAGCACAGCCAAGGAAAACATGCCTTGCCAATACCCAGCATTGACACCAGAGCAAAAGAAAGAACTGTCTGATATAGCTCACTGAATGGTTGCTCCAGGCAAGGGAATCTTGGCAGCAGATGAGTCCACAAGTAGCATTGCAAAGTACCTTCAGTCTACTGGAACTGAGAACACAGAAGAGAATTGTTGCCTCTATAGGCAGTTGCTTCTGATAGCCGATGATCGAGTGAACTCCTGTATTGGATGCGTTATCCTTTTCCATGAGACACTCTACCAGAAAGCCAATGATGGTCGTCCCTTCCCCAAAGTCATAAAGGCAAAGGGTGGTATTGTGGGCATCAAATTGGACAAAGGTGTAGTGCCCCTGGCAGGGACCAATGGCGAGACTACCACCCAAGGTCTGGATGGGCTGAATGAGCACTGTGCCCAGTATAAGAAGGATGGAGCTGACTTTGCCAAGTGGCTTCATGTGCTGAAGATTGGGGATAATACACCTTCCCCACTTGCCATCATGGAGAAGGCCAATATGCTGGCCCAATATGTGAGCATTTGCCAGCAGAATGGCATTGTCCCCATCATGGAGCCAGAAATCCTCCCTGATGGAGAACATGATCTGAAGACTTGTCAGTATGTCACCGAGAAGGTCTTGGCTGCTGTCTACAAAGCTCTGAGTGATCACCATGTCTATCTGGAAGGTACCTTGCTGAAGCCTAACATGGTCACTGCTGGCCATGCCTGTACCCAGAAGTATTCACATGAGGAGATCGCAATGGCAACTGTAACTGCCCTTCTCCAGACTGTGCCTCCTGCAGTCACTGGTATCACGTTTCTCTCTGGGGGTCAGAGTGAAGAGGATGCCTCCATCAACCTCAACGCCATCAGTACCTGCCATTTGCACAAGCCATGGGCACTGACTTTTTCTTATGGCCAAGCCCTATAGGCATCTGCCCTCAAGATCTGGAGTGGGAAGAAGGGAAATGTCCAGGCTGCACAAGAGGAATATATTAAGCGGGCCATGGCTAACAGCCAAGCTGCTCAAGGAAAGTATACTCCAAGTGGAAAGTCAGGAGCTGCAGCCAGCGAGTCTCTCTTTGTCTCTAACCATGCCTGCTAAGTCAAGGCCTTCCACCTGGGTATTCGCTAACACTCCAGGCCATCCCTCACAGTCCAGGAAGGGGCTGAGATCCCAGAGCTTTGTGCTGACCTCTCCTATCACTTGTAACTTTAATGGTATTGTTGCTCTCTGATGAATCTAGTGACCCTTACTCAGCTCACTTTTTCCAATAAACAACTATTTAACAAGGAAAAAAAAGACTCAATGGGATAACAATGATGATTAGAATACTACAGTGGAATAATGGAGGCCCTTACTCCATTTTCTGGCTCCAAATGTTTTCATTGACTTTCCCTAGGCCTAGAAAATTTCTGCCTTCCTCATCTCTGCCTCCATGACTTCTGTCAAAGCTCTGCCAATATTTTACCTCTTGCAAGAAGGCTTTCCCATTCTATCTTAAGCTTAGTGCCTTCCTTTTGAGACTATACCCAATTTATTCTCATTCTACAAGATATCCAATGTATTTTTATTTGTACAGAGTTGTTTGGTGAATATTTTCCCATTACGCTGTGAGCCCCTTGAGAGTAGGGACCAAAGTCTCGTTTGTTAGAATGTTGAGTTTATATCAGCCAGTCAACAAGGATTTACTAAGCTTATTTTTTATTTATTTAAAGGCAGCTAAGTAGTACAGTGAATAGAATAGAGTGTTGGGTGTGGGAATAGGAAGACTCATCTTCCTGAGTTCAAATCAGATCGTAGACATTTAATAACTGTGTGATCCTGGGCAAGTAATGTAAACCTATTGCCTCAGTTACTCATCTGTAAAATGAGCTGGATGAGGAAATGGACTTGACTGAAATGAAATGACGGAACAAAAGAAAATATTTATAAAGGAATGGAATCACAGTGAGGTGACTTGTTGGATCCCTGTCATACTGATCTTAAATGAGGGTATTGATAGGAGAAGAAGACTTGCCTGCCTTTCATATGGTCCATTGATCACTAGGATTTGGAAAAATGGAGAGTGTGCTTCCATGCACTTTCTTTTTTTCCCCTTCCACCTCTCATTAACTACATATTCTTTCACATTTTCCCTTATGTGCTTCTAGAAACTTGTTTATATTTTAAATTTGATCTAGGGAGATTTAGATAATAATATCCAAAATAGAGAAATTGGTACAAAAGTTGTTAACAGTTGCAAACTCCCATAGCATTTCTCTCCCAATCTTCCTTGTGTCTGGACAGATGGTCTTTTTCTCACTGTGCTTTCAAGCTGATTAAATCTCCTTGAATCTTTTTATATATCAATTTCCTGGATTGTTAAGAATTTAAATTTGCTGAAGGTGTCCAGAACATTTGAAGTCATGAGGAATGGAGATTTCTATTTACTTTCTTTGGTCCACAGAAGGAGAAAGATCTCTTATTCCCCCAGTGTAAGCAATTAATCAAAAAGCATACTTAAGTAGCTAGTATGTGTGAAGCACTGTGCTAATGACTGAGGATAAAATGCAAAATGAAAACAGTTTCTCACCTCAAGGAGTTTTCAGCAGACCTACTTTATACTTATATGAGTATATACAGACCACACACTAAAAGAACATGTGGTAATATGAAGGGGGATGACTCAAGCAGCTGGTGGGTCAAGAAAATCTCCATGTAAAAAAGTGATGCCTGACATAAGTTTTAAGTAAAATCAAGGATTCCAAGAGGTGGAGGTGAAGGATCAGAGAGTGGAGTACAATCTCTTTTTAACTTGGTAACATTACTTCAGATATTTACTTTGAGTTTCAATAAAAATTCCCAATGGAATCCTGCTTGATGCTAGATGGCCACTTTGAAGAGACTCTCTAGCTCTCAAAATCTGATTTATCTCTTGGATGCAGAAACATATATGGTTGGCTATTACTTGATTCCTGAGCTCCCTTGGTTGCACTTGGGAGACCATGAAAAACTATAATAATTAGAGTCATATTCTTGAAAAGTCATTATGATCCCAGAGTATTTTTTCCTACTAGGGTCATAAACTGATGGTTTTTATATAGGATTTTTGTTTTAATCATAGGCAAACTTGATGGGAGGAAGAGGAGGCAGATGCCACATTGTGGGTAGGTGGTTACCATAAAGATCAAATGAAATCATTTGTATACTGTTGTGTAGTAAATGGGATATCAGGAATCAGAAAGACACAAGTTCAAATCCTGGCTCTGCTATGTACTATGACTTGGATGAATCTCTTAATTCCTCAGGGCATCAGTTTCTATACCTATAAAATCATCAGTTGTACTAGATGACTTCTAAGATCTCTTCCTGCTCTGAAGCTGTCATGTTGTGCCATTCGAGGACCAACAATGTGCAAGGAGGTTTATCACCTAAACAAATTGGTCACAGTCATGATGAAAGACTCAAACCAATAAAATATGCATCTTTCAAGTATTGGACTCAGATCACAGTAGACTAATTAGTGGTATCACATTTTTGAATCACAATAAATTTTTGGAGGATGAACCCTCTCTCTGTGCCTTCCCACATACACTTAAGTTTTTTTTTCTTTTATAAATACTTTTTCTTTTTAATTTATGGAATAAAACAAACATTTCCATAACAACATAATAAAAAAGATCATTGCATGGGAATCTGCAAATCTATTCCATACAACTTGCTATTCCTTTTAAATATATAATAAATATATCAGTTAAATTTATTTTTTCTTCCATCCCCCTTCCCATTTTTCTTTAATGAAACTCCAATGACAATTTGCAGTCTTTTTACCAAGACTCATTCCGGGAAGGTAGGATTCTCCTCATGTCCCTAGGCATAAAACAAAAATTTTAAGAACCCAAATTCTTCAGTTTCTTTATCAGTTAAATGGGGATAACAATAACTTATACTACCTTAAAGAAGAACTATTTGTAAATGTTAAAATATGCTTTTGAACTATGAATATGCCTTGGGCAGAATTAAATCAATTACAGCAGTCCCCCTTATTGTTTCTTCAACATTTGGAGATGTACTATTATCATTGTCAAGCACTACTTTATATAGCAGAAATAAATTTGTGATGTCTGAATACTTTTCCACGAACATCGTTAGTTTTTCCCTGCCACTTTTCTAATCTATAATTTTGAAGGTAAAAAGACTTCCTGCTCTAAGGGTGACAAGTTGGTCTTAGAAGCAAGAAGACCTCATTCTAAGTCTTGGTATGTGGCCATGGACAAGTCACCAAATGTCTCAGTGACTCAGACAACTGTCTACATCTCAGTTAATGATGAATTAAATACCTGTCTCACTGAACTAACTCTCCTGTCTATATCATGACCTTGTTCCATCAATCATTTTAACTCTCTTTCATCTTTAATCATTCCTTCTCTACAGGCTTCTTCCTCTGCACGTATAAATATGTTTTGGTCTCACCTATCATTGAGAGGAAATACACACACACACACACACACACACACACACACACACACACACACACACACCTATACATATATCAGTACCTAGTTTCCATAGTGGGAGCTACTGAATCTAATAATCATGGGTGTAGGACAATATTAGATTTTATCAGACTAACTAAATTTTTGTTCATGTTGTCTATTGACTTCCAATATGATCCCCTACCATTCCTGAGGACCTTAAAATGTGACTCAGGTTTTTCTTCATTACCATAATCATTGAAGTAATATCAGTGTTTGAATAAATGGTTCATCTACCATTCTGGTCTCTCAGGAAACTGGCCTCTTCAAGGTCACTCTCTTAATACAAGTGATCTTATATTGGAATTCACGATCACATGATATCTTCCTAAATGATCCTAACTCTGAAATTCCCATCTCTGATCACAATTTCCTGTCTTTCTTCTTTTCCTGCTTTTTCTTGCTCTTTTGAAATTTGTTCTTCACCTTCCAGTACCTCAATTCAGCACTGTTCTCCCAGGCCATTACCACTAATTGAGCTTGACTTTTTTCCTTTCACGGACTGGTAGCCTTTGTTAGCCATTACTAAGCCTACAGTTACAAATTTCAAAAAGGGATGGCTTCTGTATTTTTATCTCCTTTACCTTCTCCCCTTAGTCTTCCTTTTCTACTAAACTAACCAACCACTTTCATTGATCCTGCTACTAATCTGAAGAATGGTGCTGAACAAAGACTATTTCCAAAAAATACTTTGCAGATCTATGTTACCTAGCCCCAAGAGGACTTCTGACTCAAAGCCCTTGACTTCTCTATCATTTTCCTGAGGGCAGGTATTCTAAATCTTCTCTTCTGTCCTAAAAGCCTCCACCCCTAGATCTATTCCAATCCTCGCCCTCTTAGTAATTAAAATTACTTGCTTTTTTACAGAGAAAGGTTAAATTTATGCATTGTGATGAGTCCATTTTCTCTGCTCTCCTTCATACATCTGTTCTCAACCCCCAACAAATGTTTCCATTTGTCCTTTTATTACAGCATCTTTCTCTCTGATCTCAAAAAAGTCCTCCAATTAGCTAAATCCAACCTCTCTACTTTGGACCCTGAACAAACATCCACTGTCTCTTCCATGGTCTTGATCCTTCAATCATTTTAACTCTTTTACCTTCAATCCCTCCTTCTCTACAGGCTTGTCCCTATAGGTTTGCTCCTCTGGGCCTACAAGTGTACTTCAACATCACATACTGCTGATAGGAAAGCAAAACACAGACACACCCCTTTTTCCCATAAGCCCACCAGACTTTCAAGCTATCATCCTGTTTTTCTCCTAAAGCTAATTACTAAGTTTCTAGAAATAGTACTCTATATTTGCTGCCTCTACTTCCTTACTACCCACTCACTCTACCTTTTATAACCTCATTCTTTTATCTACTAATCCACTAAAAACTGCTCTATCTAAGATCATCAGGAAAGTTGTCCTCTTATTCCTGGGCATTAAAGTATGCATTCTCAATTTAGCCAAATCTTGCAGCATTTTTTCAGCTCTTATGCTCTTTAAATTTCTTGTACCATGTGTGAAGGGTTCTGATGGTCCCATAATCAAATAACAATAATATATTCATTCCACATGCACACCCCCATACATATACACAACAGGGACAGAGATGTCTATATGTTAATTTCTCTTCAGAAGTGTAATCCAAGAGTGTAAAGCTCAAATAGAAATAGATATTATCTTTCATTTATTAAATTTTTATTTATTTTTAAACATTTACCAATTATGTTTTAAACTGATCCAGGCTGTATTTAGCCACTTTATAAACCACACTGCCAGTTGATCATAAGTTGGTCACAAGTTGGTCACAAGCTTATACCTCTGGCCTAAGCTATCCAAAAAAAGATCATAGTACAGAATTGATTCTAACTTTGGTTGGCAGCATTACCAAAAATACACATAGACATATAAGAAGAAGAAAAACAAAAAGCAATGAATATGGCCCACAAATGACTTAATGGAAATGTATATACTCCAATTTGGGGGTAGATTAGGTATGTTATATTGTTAAGAGGGATAGCTGATTACTTAGAATAGCAAAGTCTTTAGAAGAAAGAAATGGATTAATTAGTTAAGTCTAAAAAGGGAAAAAAAACCTCTTCTATATACAATAACAGGCCCATAATCCAGGAGGCAGCTGGGTGGTTCAGTGGATAGAGCATTAGACCTAGAGTCAGGAAGACTTGAGTTTAAATCTGGCCTCAGATACTTACTATGTGACTCTGGTTAAGTCAGCTGACCTCTCTCTGCTTTAATCTACTGGAGAAGGAAATGTCAAACTATTTCTATATCTTTATCCATAAAACCCCATGGACAAAGTGTCAGACACAACTGAATTGATTAATCAACAGGAACAATCCCATAGTTTCCTATTTCATCAACATTACCTAAGCAAAGCTAGAAAACTACTTAGGTTTACCTATTTTTATCCACAAGGGGGTTTTTAGGTGATTAATTTAAACTTCTCTTTTATAGGCATTGAAATTGAACCAATAAATAATGGACTAAATAAAATTTGACAGCTAAAAAGTGCTTATTTAATCATTAATTTGTATCCTATAATGCAATTTGGAAGAAAGGAAGGAAGGAAAGAAGGAAAGAAGAAAGGAAGGGAGAATGAAAGGAAGAAAGGAAAGTAGAAGTAAAGGAAGAAGAAAGAAGGAAGAAGAAATGAGGGAAGGAAAAAAACAAAAAAAAAGTAGGGCAGCTAGGTGGCTCAATAAATAGAGTACCAGCCCTGGAGCCAGGAGGACCTGAGTTCAAATCTGGCCTCAAACACTTAACATTTACTAGCCGTATGACTTTGGGCAAGTCTCTTAACCCCAATTGCCCTGCCTTCCCCCCTCCAAAAAGCAAAAAAAGAGAAAAGAATGAAGAAAAAGGGCAGGAAGGAGGGAAGATAGGAAGGAAGGAGGGAAGGAACCAAGTATTTTTCTGTTGTAGAAAATCTTAGTCAAAAATTTTTCTAAGCCATTTTTTAAAAAATCAAATCTAATCTCCCTGCCCAACTAGTGATAATATTTTAAAACTTTTTGTTTTTCTGCCTACCAAAGTTACTAGGTGGCTCAATTGATAAATCACTGGACCTAGAGTTAGGAAGTCCTGAGTTCAATTTCACCCTCAGACTCTTACTAGCTTTCAATTTGGGCTGTTCATTTAACCTCCATTTACCTCAGTTCCCTTCATCTATAAAATGGGGATAATAATACCACTTATCTCCCAAAGTTGTAGTGAGAATAAAATGAAATAATATTTGTAATGCTTTAAAACTGAGAATGAACAACTTTGCAGAGGACTGGGGCTATGAACAGCTTTAAGATTCTGATAACATGGTATAGTGAACTCTCTATTTATTCTGTAATAAACTAAGACAAAACATTCACAGAAAACAAAGTACACCATTCACAATGTTATAACATAACAATTTATCACCAAAGTGGCCACATACTTTTCACCAAAGTGGCCACATAGTTTTAAGCAAAAGATATCATTCAGTAAGTCCTTAACTCAAGCATCCTTAGGAAGCAAGCTTCCTTAAGGGACAAAAAGCACAAAAGTCAAAATTCTCCACCCCTAGGACACATTGTCTTAATGTCTGGAGTACAAAGTTCTCTCATCCCTAGGCCACAGTAAATCATGATCTTCTCAGTCAGCATTAAATGTCCAAGGAGAAGTCTTTTCATCTTTACTCAAGGCCAGCTCTCAGATTCCATGGTTCCTCTTCCATGGTCCCAGCTTTTGCCTGAATTTACCCAACCATCACCTGGATTCACAGGAAGGCAGGTACTAGCTCCTCATCCAGCTCCTCATCCAGTTCCTCATCCAATTCCTTGTTCAGTTGCCATTCCATATTGAAGCTCATGGTGTCCAGCCCATCTCAAGTCCTTCACAGTTTCTGTTTCTAGTAACACAAAGTTTAACAGAGCCACAATAGCATTCATACACAATGCCAGCACCATCATCAATTCACTTTCTGCCTGTGAAATCAACACAGACCCACAAAACAAAGTCTGAGAACTCAACACAAATCAAAAGTATAGTCCCAGGACCTCTGAAAACCTCCTCCAGGACTTCTGTAAACAGACAATAAGAAAAGCCTCTTTCAGGCCTTCCAGTAAAGTCCCTGGGCTTCTGTACAAAGTACCACAGACAAAAATCAACACAAACAGAACAAACAGAGTGCCTGGCCACCACAAAATTCTCATTCTCATTCTCAATTCTACTCTTTCCTACCTTGGGCTTTTCCTTATATATGGTCATTTGCTCCTCCCTGTTCTGCCCCTTCCTGCTGCAATAGCAAATTCCTCCCATTGTGGGATCCACAAGTTCTGTTTCTTAATAAAGACTTGATATAGCCAGGGCAAGGCTCAAAGACACTTGAACTCAAATATGGTGCTAAATAGTTAAGTAGCTGTAACAAGGAGCTAAATATGTCTTCGCTTGCCATTACAAATACACTTTGAAACTCTTTAAGCAACATGCAAATACTGACATTTCATTATTATCACTATTGTTAATGGGAGTCTGGAGACAATGGCTTCAAAATTTTATGGCATATAATAAAGAAAAAAAGGGACAGATATAGGCAGGACTATATTTTATAGAGCCCGAAGTGGTGACTATTTAATAGAGGAACACTGATCTTCCACGGAATATGTTGTCCTCTTACCTAAACTAATTGTTGACATGGCAAATAAAATTAATCAGTGATAGAATCTTTCATTTGTGCTAACATTCTATGACTATAGGAATAGTTTGCATTTTTTAAGGAAATATTCCACAAAAGAATAATGACCCCAGGGAAGTCCTTAAACCTTTGAGAAACTCATGGTTTTTTTTTTTTCCTTTAAATTAATTTATTTAATTTTAGTTTTCAACATTCACTTCCATAAACGTTTGAGTTTTAAATTTTTTCCGCCTCCCTTCTCTGTTCCCCTCCCCAAGAGAGTATGCTATATGATAAAAGCTCTACATATACATTCTTATGAGACATATTTTCACATTAATCACTCTGTAAAGAAGAATTAGAATGAATGGGGGAAACCATGAGAAGAAAAAACGAAACAAAACAAAAAAAAGAGCAAAGTGTATGCTTTGATGTGCATTCAGACTCGATAGTTCTTCCTTTAAATGTGGCTAGCATTTTCTATCATGAGTTATTTGGAATTTTCTCAGATCAAAACCTCAGTTTCACTTCTCTAAAGACAGAGTAAGACCAGGTGATTTCTATGGCACCTTACAGATGCAAATCCTAAACTGTACTATTCCAAATTTTCTCCTGATCTTACTTTTTACAAAGCATGAATGTGACCTTTACTTCAACTCATAGAAGGAATGAAATGACAATGAAAGTGACAGAAGAGTAATCACATAAATGAATATAATGTTGCTTTTTTAATGAAAGGACATGCAAAAAATTAAGTGTCCATAAATGCATTTTATGGTAATCTCACACATTTTTTTTCAATAATTCATACATATATATGTTTTTAATGTATTAAGGAGTTCCTATTTTGGATGGGTTACCAATAGAATCAAATATGGTACTGGTCTGTTGTTTTGATGATGGTTTAAAAAGAAATTGTCCTGGTGAATAAAGGATTATTACATTTATCATCTACTGTATCATAATAAGGTAGAAATGCTCAAATTTAGAAGTAAAATAATACCCTGAATCTGGGTCCTCAGATTCATGAGATGTTGGTTAAGTCACACAATATTCTTAGTCTTAATTTCTTCTTCTATAAACAAAGATAAATAGTATTTGGTATGCCTAAATTACAGGATTTCAATGAAGGCTAAAGGAAATATGAATAATAACAGCATGTTTTCACTATTATTTGTGTGTATTTAAACTATATTTTTTTCTGGATTTTTGTTTGGTTTTGTTTTGGCTTATACTCATGGTTTTAAGGATTTATGATGCCTTCTGGCTTCTTGTTGTAGTTAATTTAGAGACTGAATTGCCTGGAGGCCTGGGAGATTATGTAAAGTGCTCTTGGTCCTAAGGCTATTATGTGTCATGACTTGAATTTTAGTCTCTTTGATTTCAATTTTGGTCCTTCAACTCTTAAGCTACAGTTTATATTATTCATCATTGAAATTTGGAATTAAAATTTTATTTTTTTGGAGGGGAGAAGGCAAGGCAATTGGGGTTAAGTGACTTGCCCAAGGTCACACAGCTAGTAAGTATATCAAGTGTCTGAGATCACATTTGAACTCAGGTCCTCCTGACTTCAGCACTGATGCTCTATTCATTGCACCATGTAGCTGCCCCAAACGTTATTAACCTGAAAGCTGATTGAGAGGGGTAAAGTAGGGAAAGGGTACTCAAATGCAATTGTTTTCAATGAAACCTTAGAGATGACTCATTGTTCCCTCTTGTTATCTACTACAAGCTCATCAAAAACGTTCTAATATCATTAAATTTCTATCTGTACTGAATTCTTCTTTCAACTTACAGTCTCTATGTTAGTGAACATAAGAACAGAAGAAACCTAGAGCCAAAAATTCTATCAACAATAATACAAAAACATTCATGGCCATGAATGTTAAGATGTGAGCTTTCAGCTTTAAGGTAATTTGCATGCCATCCATGCCTGTGCTTTACTCAAGGGTTTTTCTTTGTAAGTTATTTCTTTTTTCTTTTTTGTTACCTTGATGCCTGACAATTTTTTTATTAAATGGTTTTATTCTGAAATTGTTACTTCTGAGTCTATTTCTAAACCAGTGTCTCTCATGCTTTATTATTTGTATCCTTGGCGAAAGGAAATAAATATATTGAATATTCCTCCTAAAAGCAACAATTTTGTGGGATATTTCTAAATTCTTTAATATTTCAAAACATAATCAGTCTGGTCTGATTTTCTCTTTTAAAAACACATCCTCTAACAGAGATATAACTAGGATGAGGTGACCAGGATTTTGATCCAGAGCACCAGCAGTGAGAGAATGCTGGCAACACTTAAACTTTTTTCTTAGAAAAAATTTATCACCCAGCTAGAAATTAGTGAAGAAAAATAATTAATTATGTATGTTTCCCTCATTCTGCTTGGGGTCCAGTTTTTTAGCTGAATTTTCTTCTGCCTAAGATCTTTAATAGTTTTAAGCTTCTTTGCTTATATTTCCCCTTTCACTTTCTGACTCTGCTAAATGTTACAGAGAGTTTGCCGCCTGAGAATTCAAAGCAGTCTCAGTATTTAATTGAACTGGGGAATTAACTTTTTACTAGTAACCATTCTTAGCCCATGGTCTTTATCATGGCTTGTTAGAAAACATGGTCTTTATCATGGGTTGTAATGCAAAGATCTACCATTAGGAGCCAGATTTTCCTATGTAGATGTCAATCCTTTTTGTTTCAGACCGGGTCTCACTCCACCTTCTGGTCTCACTCTAGTTCCTTCATTCCTTTAAATAGATGGCCAAGTTAAGTCAGTGTCTGGCATTTTTGGTAATCTTGGAGAAAGAACAGTATTGGTATTGTGGGAAGATTTTCTGTCATCTTGGGTTCCTTGATTCAGGAAAACTCCTGGCAGAAGATACCTCATTCCCTTTTTAGTACAATGCTTCCTAAGGGGAGTTGAGATTTACTTCTTGTTGGAACAGGACGTTTGTTGATGTCTAGTGGGAGTGTTACAGGAGTTTGTGGCAAGAGGGAAATTACTGAGCAGTTTACAAAGCACAAACTGTTGGTTCACATTAGGCACCCCGATAGAATGTGGGAGGCTGGTGGTATAAAGGAGATATCAACAATTACTGTTAATACATTAGCATTTATATAGCATTTTAAGCTTTGTAAAACACTATGAATATTGTCAATTTATCCTTACATCCACCCTAAGAGAAGGTATAATTATTATCTTGATTTTACTGATAAGGAAACTGAGACAGGCAGAGATCAAAGGACTTTCCCAAGGTCACACAGTTACCATGTGTCTAAGGTTTGAACCTAAGTTCGTCTGATGTCAGGTTCAGTGCTCTATCAACTACTCTGGCTAGCTGATTCTATACTGAATAGCATATTAGTGAATAGTATTCTCCAAAGTCAATTCATAAGGCTGCTACCTTGTTGGGCTTTTTGCTTTCATATTTAAAAAAAAAGGAGCAATTGTTTTATTAAAAATAAATTCTCTTTTTTAAAAATAATGAGCAATAGAAAAAAGATTTAATCTAACATCTTATTAGTCACATGAGCTGGAAAGCTTCCCTTCATTCTATCCCTTGAGAGAAACCTAAATGAATTCTTCCCTACACTAACAGCACCCTATTCTCTCCTCTATCTAAGTGGTAGCCCATCTAGCATATGCCTCATCCTCATGAGGCCCTGGTATTTCTGCTGATGGGGCTTATGTCCTCTGGCCTCTCTCTGAAGTCTCTCTTCCCCACTCAACTGGAATTAGTAGCCTTGTCTATGAAAGATCATAAAGTGATGATCCCAGGGGATTTGAAAGTTACTGAACTAGGTTAGAGAATGACTCCAATCTTTTTAATTCCAATTCCTCTTCCTTCCCTGGTGTCATGGGAGGCTAACTATATTTTTCTCGTACAAGAAGGGAAACAAACATGAGGGGAATAATGGAATATAGCTGTGGGAAAGCAAAAAAGTGAAAATAGACACAAGCCAGGAGGAAAAATACAAAAGAATTGAAGGGGAAAAGGAAAAGGAGTGAAAATGATGAAATGTTTCTTGTTCCATACATAGATGTGTTGGACCAAACACCTCAGGAGAAGTGGACAAGCATGGAAGAACTGCATTCTCAACTATTATTTTAAGTCATTGTAAATAGCAATATTATTTATAAGTGGTACTGTGAGGTAAGGATGCCAGAGGTGACATGATGATCCATTGTAACTAGATCATGTCCAAAGTTGATACTTTATGTTAGGAGAAAAGAGGCAGAAGGGACTCATCCTGGAAGACTTCATATTGAAGGCAAAGTTGGAGTTAAAGTTTTACATATTTCAGAATTCAAATCTAAGTGTTTCTGAAGCATTGAATCAGGAAGCCATTGTCGATCATCAAAACTCTAATAATTCATTTAATAGATTGCTATATAATGGAACAGTAAACAGTGGGAATCTCTTAGTTTTGCATAGAAAGAGAATAGATGAACTTTAAGACATGGTCTTTATTATGCTTATAATGTAAAGATCTCCTATTAGGAGCTAGATTTTCCAAATCTAAGGAAATTGAAGTTTAAGTGTTCTTTTTACATCATCATCATAAGGTCTTTACAAATGTAAAGTTATCATTACTATTGCATTTGAATTGTTACAATGTTTTTATATTTAGAGAGATTTGTGATGCCATGTGATTTCTTTCAATTATGTCTCTTTACCTACTCATATCTCTTCTCCATGTTTTCTAATAAATCCAAGTTAAAGAATATTACTAGCTAATAGTAACTAGAATTTATTTAGCACTTCAAGATTTGCAATGTGCTTTACATTTGTTATCTGTTTTTTAAAACTCTTAAGAAAATTTCATGGTTTTATTGTATAATGAGGCATTGGAACATCTGAACAAATCAAGATCTGGACTACACATGCAGCTGCTGCTTTCTCTTTCATTTCTTTGGGTTACAAGAACAACTTGTCAGTACATTAAAAAGACAACCTTTTACATTACTTAGTCTTTCTAAGGCACATGCTGGTATAACACATACTTCTGTCTTGAATAATACCAGGAAAAGGAGAGAGAAGCAAACGGCACGGGCAACTTGGGAAGAGGAGGCTCAGCCAAAGTTGTGCATCACTAGCCAGAACATGTCATTGGTGCATACCCAAGCATTGTTGATGGTTTTTAATAAAAATATCTGATGGAATCCCATGATGGGATCTTCATCAGCCTTTAGCAGCCTCAACACCATACTGAGTATACAGCTGTCAGGGGTAGACTGGTGGTCCCGAGCTGTGGTGTTATACTGTGTTTTCTGAAATGGAAGTCTAGACAATTTCTCCATGATGGCTGCTTTGCCTTGGGATTGCTACCCTTCCTATGTAAGGCAAGATGCATCAATATATATTGCTCCTAACTGAGTTCTGTCACTATCAAATAACTGGTAGTAATGTTGCACAAAGCTGGATCCAATCTCTTCCTGAATCAACTTGTCTCCCATTCTGGATCCTCACCTAGCAGCAGAAACTGATTGGCAGGCACAATGGCAATGGTGGTAGCAGCAAGTGAGCATGGTTGGGAACCAACTATCCCCCTTCCTTCCCCCATCTTTCCTTTCCCTACATTTCTTATCTTATTTTATCATCACAACAATGTAAATGTTATTGTCCTCATTTCATTAATGAGTAAACTGAGATTGAGTGGTTAAGTGACTCTATTAGGATCAAGCTTCTGGGACAGTATTTAATTACAGATCTTTCTATGTCCAACACTCTATGCACTGTGACACCTAACTGTCAATAAAAGCAATGTTATATCTGGTTGTTTTATTGTCAGGCATGGGGGGGGGGGGGTGGTGTTAATTACCACTAAGTAATATGAGGGCACTTGGCTTCATCTTTGTCTCAGAATGAATACTCAAACTAGTGGAGTACTAATTACGCTTTTAGTGAGAATCACCAAAGTATAGAGTAAACAGCAATATATTATGGGGAAAAATGACCCAATAGCAATTGCAGCCAGATAGGCTTACCTTGCTTCTCATTGTCTTTCACATAGACTCTTCTGGGCTCCCAATAGTGTCACCCACAGCTAATGGGAAGGATCTTTTTGGGTCAGAGTGGAGATTATGCATCCTATGTAGGTTATATATTTCCATATAGGTTATCTAAATGTAAGTCAAGGCAAGATTTTGATAGATTTCTTCATAATTTTGCCCATCTCTCTTCAAGGGAGAATTTGATTTCTTCCTAAAGGTGAACTGGAAAAGGGACAATGATGTTGAATATTCTGCTCCCTTCATAAAGAGGTCTCTGGATTAGAATTATATCTGACTGCACCCTTGTTGCTTATCTGTATCTATCACCATTTTAATAGAGTAGAAGAAATTGTGACTTTTTTTAGACCTTAATGACCATACATATGCATATTTACGTGCATATAAAGCTTCTGTTTACACTGGAAAAGAACATTTTAAAATTTCTCACTCCAATGATAACAATTCAGGCATCTTTCATTTCTTCTGTTATTAAGCATATTACCCCCTCAGTCCTCACGTCCATTATTGATATGAGTGGAAAATATATTGCTGTTAAAAGAATATGCAGCAAATAAAAAATGTATATTAAAAATAAAAGTCCAGAAGCATCTTCTGTGCATCTGAAAATTTTAAAAAGGACATTTATCAGTCTGTGAAAGGCATCAAAATAAGAATGAAAAAATGAAAGAACTATTAGGAACCAATTGCTATGCTACTGTACAAGCAACTTGTCTATCAAGGCTTTATATGACATTTATTTTTTGTGGGAGTAGCCAATTGTTTTAATTAATATGAAATTAATTCATCAAAAGAATGGACCGAGATAGGATCTATTGAATTTAGGATTTTATTCCTTCACCTAGATTGGAGATTAATGACTGGCTTTTTTAAATTGAATTGAATTATGTCCATATCCTATCTACTTTTAATAGAATCACAAAATTGTAAAGTGGGACTGGGACTTGGGGGATCCATCTGCCACTTTCTCTCTGTATTTGACAAACTGAGTAACTAGGACTAGAAAGAGTAAATAACTTGAATTCAGAAATACATCAGGTTCATGGTGATGGTAAGGCTACATAATCTAGGTGACCTCCACCTCAATCAAGTGTTTGTTTCACAATAACAATGTTTAATCAGGGTTTATTAAGTGTCTGCTGTATACAAGGCAAAGTGCTAAACTTTGGAAATAAAAAGACAAAATAACACAAATTTGCCCATAAAACGTTTGGGAATGAGTGACAATATATATATAGATAAGAAAATACAGAGTATATACAAAATGAAGATAAAAAGTGCAAAGCAATTGTGAAGAAGTATGGGATAAGGGCACTACTGTAGTCTAGTAGTTTTCATGAATGTATTCCAAAATAACTCACTACAATGGTACAAAAGGAGAACACACACATCTGTGTGACAAAATAATGAGATGACTCAATTCTTAAAGTTTTTTCAGCCTAATTCTGGATGTCTGTAGGATCATGGATCTGGAGCTGAAAGAAGACTCAGAAGTCATCTACTACAGCAACTTCATTTTACAGATACAGAGACTTAGGCCTGTAGAGGTTAAATGACTTACCCAAGGACACAAAAGACATGAAGGGAAGAGCTTAGATGCAAATTCATGAATTCCACATTCATTGCTCCAAGTTCAGCACTTGACCACGACAGTTCCATCCCACTGAACCAACTGGTTAATGGACTCCTTTGGGAGACTCCCATGGATTACTAATATCTGCTATACCAATTAAAAGGAAACTTTGCCTGAAGAAATAGGAAAATAATGGTGCTTTTTTGTCATAAAACAAATTAAATATGTATTTTAATGTGAGAAAATAATTCTTGCCAGAAGAAAATATTACCAATGTCATTATAGACACTGAATAAAAGTAGTGTGGTATAGACAGTAAAGCACTGTACTTAGATTCAAGAAATCCTTATTCATATCCCATCTTGTCTCTGACATTTAGGAGTTGTGTGATCATGAACAAATCCCCTAACTTCCATTCTTCAGGCAGCTTTGTGCGGAGGTGGAGGGGACGGGGAGGGATCTACTAAGAGAGACAGTATAGTTCAGAAGAAAGGGCTCTGGATTTAGAGACAGAGGATTCAAATTCCAGTCCTGATTCTATTGCTACCTATGGGACTTTGTACAAGTTATTTAAATGATCTGGCCTCAATTTCCTCATCTGTAACATGAACAAATTGGACTATATGGTGTCTATGGTCCCTTCAAGCTCAAAATCTATTTTTCTTTGAATAGAAGTGTTTAGATCTATATTGCTGGACATTACTCCTATAGAGGAAGCTCCCCTATACCAAAGAAATCATAGATCTTTCACATGTAACATATTGATATGTTTTGAGAGACTCTATCACTGATCATTTTATAGGTCATTTTTGAGAAACACTGCCTTGAGAATGCTTCAAGGTATGGGCATCTAATGTTGTAACAAACTGACCTAGACTCATTGGCCTGGCCTCCCACCAGCTCACAGCTTGTCCATTGCAATTCGATGCTTTCATATGCTAATGCAATGGCCTCCTCCACACCAGAATCATAACCCCAAGTTAATTGGACATAAAGTTAAATGCAAACTCTACTTTGTAGCAGTCATGGCCTTTGAGTGAATGACAAAACTGCAGGAGTTCATGACCACGCTCAGCAGGATACAGAATTATGGATAACCTAGATTGCTTTGTTGTGTAATTGAAAACACAAGCATTATTTAGAGAATTACAGAATTTTAGTATCAGAAAACATCTCAGTAGTCACCTCATCCAACTATGTCCACAGAAGAAGCTCCTCTAAAACTAGGCTCATGAGTGTTCATTCTTTGTGTGACAGCTGCCAGTGAGGGGGAAATGGCCACATCTTGCGGTAGTGTTCAACTGTGTGAAAGTGCTCCTTTTTAGAAGGTTTTTTTTCCCCCTCCTGACATCAAGTCTAAATCAGATTCTTTGGAACTCGTCCTCATTGCTCCTACTCCTTTCTTCCAGGGTCCAACAGAACAAATCTAATCCCTCTTCCATGTGACAATGAGCTAATGTATCTCCAAATGTACTAGATCTAGAGTTTATTCGGAGTCCTTTTTGTCCCTTTTAATGAGTCTTGGTGTCCTCAACTGATCTTAGATGGCATTAACTAAAGACCCTCCATCATTCCATTTTCTTCCCTCTAAACACAACTTCACTTTTTCAGTGTCTTTACTAACTAGAAAATATTTAGAAGTTTAAAAAATATTATATACATATATGTATTTTTACATATATATTTTCTTGACTGATGTACAATAATGAAAAATATGCATTATGTTGTTATTTTTTCTTAGACAAGAACAAAGAGATAAATAATTTTGTTTGTGTATTTTTTACAAAAGCTGTTTTTTTCCCCCAATGAGACTCACATGGAAGAGAAAGAAAAGAGATTTTTCTTCATTGAAAAAATTCAATGAAAAATAAAAAACAAAAAAAATATACATTTTGTTTATTATACAACTGATTTTCACCATAAAGTTTGATTCTTAGTTTGCCTGATCTTTACCCCCTGGTGAGATTGGATACTGAAGTATTATCCAGGGTCCTGTGCATACTAAGTGTTTAATAAGTGATTGTTGAATTGAAATTAAACAAATGGATTATAAAATGATTGTAGCTATCATTACCATATAGATCACTCATACTTCCTCTTCACATACCAATGCAAAACCTTGTGACTTGGGGACAAGTTACATTATACAGGGGAAAAATTACTTTGTTAGAACAAGAACTTATTGTAAAGCAGTTAGTAAATAACCATGAGCAAATCACTTCACTTCTCTGGGCTTCTGTTTCCCAATCTATGAAAATGAAGACATTGAACTGGATAATCTCCAAGGTCCCTTTTCACTACAGATCTAAGATCCTACAATCTTTTATAGAGTTAGGACACTTGGGTTATGATCCTGGATTTTTGATTTATTGTCTGTATGACCTTCAGACAATCCCTTCACTATCTTGGATCTCATTTTGCTCATGTCTAAAGTAAATGGATTGGGATGGATGATCTCTAAGGTCTCTTTTGTCTAGTTCTTTTAAAAAATAAAGGAAAAAAGGACTCTGTGATACTATAGGAGAATCCAAAAAAATAAAATATCGAGGTCACTGTTATGGGAATCTGAAGATCTTCCCTGCCCCTAGGCCCTTTGCTAAAGTGGCTACGTGACTCTGAGAACCTTCCCAGATTTGAAAGTATACTCTGTTCCCTAATAGGCTCAATGTAGTCATGAGGAGCCTGTGGCGCCAGGCTTGTTTTTCAGGAATGCCCGTGCCTTGTAGCTTTGTGATT
>CM053590.1:56240561-56255961 GCA_028646515.1 Pseudochirops corinnae | reverse complement strand
TCTATCTATCTATCTATATACAATTATTATTATTATTATTGACTACATCCAACTGGAACATGAAATACACAGGCACTGCAGTTGGGAGATCCATCCTGCCCTACCAAAAAGTGACATAGGAGAGAATAGACTGGGGGAGGGGGGCCACACTGGGATGGATGTTTTGGGGCGGTGGGTGGGAGAAAGACGGGGAGATTTCAGTAAGCTTTTGTATGAGTAATAGATACCTGTATTCCAGATCTCTGCTAGAATGAAATAATGACCACTCATTTTGTCACATGAAAGGAACCTGATGGCATTCAAACCTCTTCTTCAGTTGGAAGTTTGGCTAGAGAGGTATATGGTCAATGGCTTCAGGGTTTATTGATGACACTCTCTTGAGAACATTATGGAATTGTTCAGTACATCTATCCATGATCTTGTCCTTATCATTGATCAGTGTGGCTCCATAAGCCCTAAGTATTTGAGATACACCCTCTATCTTTCTAAGCTACACATGCATGTTACTTATGATGCCTTCTTAGAGACAGGTGAACTATCCTGCTAGTAAACCCAATGGAGTTCTCATTTTTTTTTCATTTAATAGTTCCTGAATTTTCCCTAATTTCATCAGCCCAATCCTAATGTTTGTGAGTATTCTGGTCCAGATGAGAAAATGTGGTGCTATACACCAAATCTCTGAAACCTGCCCACTCCTTTTTCTGCTCCACTGTTGCCAACCATGTATTGATTCAGCTTTCTCTCCAAATCAGCAACAAACTGTTCACCAAGGAGAAGCACTCTAATAAGTTGATATTGAGTCTCCTAATAGTCATCTTGCCTCAGGACTGACACTTTTTTTGAACAAGAATATTTAATTTGGGGAGGATAACTATGATTGCCCCAGCACTCTGTGCTATACATCATCTTTGTCACTCTCACATGCTGTCTTTTCTCCTTACAATGATATAGTCTGTTAAATGTCATTTGTTTGCTGTGAGGGTGTATCCATGAAGTTTTATTACATTTATCTAAATGTAAGGCAGTGTTGGTGATGAGAAAGTTATGGGAAGTACAAGTAGTAAGTAGAAGTAGTAAGTGATCATTGCTGTTACTGTTTCCAAGTCCATTCCTTCCAAGTACTCCCCACAATGTCTTATAGTTTGTGGCTACTCTAGCATTGAAGTCACCCAGAATTGTAAGTTTGTCTTCTTTCAGCACATTGATGATTGGGATCTCTGAATCTGGATACCATTTTTTAAAATTTGTCAGGGTTAATCATGGTGGGAGTATATAAATTGATGACAGTGGCATGGTACTTCCTTGAAAGTGGCAATCGCATAATCATTAACATGTTATTCATGTCTTTTGGGAAGCATACAAGTTTGATGACCAAATTAGATTTCATTGTGAAACCTACAACAGTTGCATGGGGCTCCTTCTCATAGCAGCCTCTCCGGGAAAATGTATATACAGCTCCAACTTAGGTAAGCTGGTCTTCATTTGCCAGACTTGTTTTACTAAGGATTGCTATTTTGTTATGATACCTGCTGAATTCTCTTGCAACAAAATATGTTATTTTTACAGGGTCTACTGGATTTCATGATGTCCATTAAGTGTGTGTACAATCCATGTACCAATGGTAGTGGTATCATCTTCACAAAACTTTATCTACATTTTTTTTTTGTTTCAACCCCAGGGATCCTCACCTGTCACAGTAGGCAGGTCAAGTTTAGGTGAAACTGATCATTGTTAGGGCAATTTCCTCAAACCAGGAGGTACGCAATGTGGTCCTTTGAAAGCCTGTTCTGAACCCCAGGAGGTGATAATTCCTATTGCTGCTTCAGTCCAGTCCAATGAGAATAGGACCTTATGATCTGCTTATGACTTAGGATGCCTGTGTTCAGGATAGTGACTAGCTCCCAAATAAGCATTTGTGTGTATGTGTATATGCATATACATGCATATGGAAGTGTGTATACATGTATATATCCATATGTGTATGTGAATATATATATGTGTACATGCATATATACATATGAACATAAACATGGATTGCAGATATGTGTGTATATGCAGGTGGGTATGACTACATGTGTATACACACTAATATATGTGTATATGTACATGTGTCTGTAGAGAAAGAGAGAGACAAGAGACAGAGACAGAGACAGAGGGAGAGATTTTGCAAGGCACCAGGCCAAGCATTGAGGATAGAAATAAGAAAAAGAAAGATTACATTTGTCCTCAAAGAGCTTACAAGCTAATGAAGGAAAACAACATACTAAGGAAAGGAGTGGTGGCAGAAGGCATCCAGGCACAGGGGCATAAAATTCATAGAGCCAAATTAAGCAGAGCTGAAAGAATCACTTATGGTTCAAGAGGTAGAAACAGGAGAACTCCACGAGCTCCCCCCAACACCACCTCAAATACCTATAAAATATGACTCTAAACAAATTTTAGAGCTCCAGATTCCACAAAAATGAAGGAGTAACAAAGCTCCCACTGAAGGCAGCCCGGCAGGCGATGATGCGCTTTCAACCCCAGGGCATCCAAAAGAAGCCGCAGCTGCAGCATTCAAGAGAACAGATGGCAATTTCCAGAATCACCAACCCACAAGAGCCAAGGACAAAGGGAAAAGGTCAGTGGAACTCAGCTAAATTTGAGGGAAATGGTGCAGCCAAATTGCCTCCAGAGCTAGTAGCAGTCTGAATTGGTGGCCCTGCATCTGCCTCCACTGGGATGCTTCAGAAGCTCCCAGCCTGCAGATTGCAGGGGGGGCAAGCAATCATTCAGAGACAAAGTGCTGTTTCCTTGAGCTGCCTGGATCGGATCATGGTCTTGGGTGGTGGTCCTGAGGTATGTTTTCAGTGAGCCAAAGCTGGTAGGGGATGCAAAAAAAATGGCGGCTTCCTAATAGCTCTGGCAGCTGCAAAAACCCCAGTGATTTGGGACAGAGCTCTCCCCTCTGAGAGCAGAGTTTTACTACTGAGCCCAAAAGCCAAGTAAATGACTGGCAACATGAATAGGCAAAGGAAGCAAAGTAAGCCCAGCAATCAAACCTTAGATTCCTTTATTGGGGACAAAAAGGACCAAAGCATGGAACGGGAGGAAGACAACACAGTCAGAACTCCCACACCAAAAGCTTCCAAGAACATTATGAAGTGGATAGAGGCCATAGAGGAGCTTAAAAAGGATTTTAAAAACCAAATAAGAGAAGTGGAGCAAAAACTGGAGAGAGAAATGAGAATGATGCAAGAAAATCATGAAAGGAGATTCAACAACCTTATAAAATAGATTAACTCAAATGGCAAAAGAGACCCATAAAGGCAATGAGGAGAAAAATTCCTTAAAAAGTCAAATTTGCCAGATGGAAAAAGAAACTCAAAAGCTCACTGAAGAGAATAATTCCTTCAGAATTAGTTTGGAGCAAAGGGAAACTAATGACTTTACAAGAAATCAAGATACTATTAAACAGATCCAAACAAAAGAAAAATTCAAAGGCAATGTGAAATATCTCATTAGAAAAACCAATGACCTGGAAAATAGATCAGGAGGGATAATTGAAAAATTATTGGACTACCTGAAAGCCATTATCCAAAAAATAACCTAGAAATCATCCTTCAAGAAATTCTCAAGGAAAATTGCCCTGATATTTTAGAATCAGAGGGCAAATTAAAACTTGAAAGAATTCACAGATCTCCTATTGAAAAAGATTGCAAAAGGAAAACTCCTAGGAATATTGTAGCCAAATTCCAGAGTTCCCAGCTCAAGGAGAAAATATTACAAGCAGCCAAGAAGAAACAATTTGAATATTGTGGAAACACAATCAGTATAACCCAGGATCTAGCAGCTTCTACATTAAGGGATTGAAGGGCTTGGAATATGACATTCCAGACATCAAAGGAGCTAGGATTAAAACCAAGAATCACCTACTCAGCAAAACTGAGTATGATGTTTCAGGGGAAAATATGGTCATTCAATGAAATGGAGGACTTTCAAGTATTCTTGATGAAAAAAAAAACACAGAGTTGAATATAAAATTTTACATTGAAATACAAAAAGCAAGAGAAGCATGAGAAGGTAACCAGGGAAAGGAAATCATAAACAACTTATTAAAGTTGAAGTATTTACATTCCTATATGGAAAAAATGATAATTGTAACTTATGAAACTTTTCTCAGTAGGGATAGTTGAAGGGTATATATATATATATATATATATATATATATATGGTATGTATGTATATGTATATATGTATGTATGTGTACATACATATGTTTATATAGGAGGGTATATGTGCATATAAATACATATGAGAGTTTGTGCATATATGTGTACATGTATACATAGACAGAGGACACAGGATCAGTTGAAAAGGAAGGGATGATGTCTAAAAAATAAAATTAAGAGGTGAGAGGGGAATATATTGGGAGAAGGAGGAGGTAAGAAATAGATTAGGGTAAATTATCTCATATAAAAGAGGCAAGAGAAAACTTTCACAATGGAGGGGAAGGACAGGAAGGCAAAAGGGCATGAGTCAACCTTATTCTCATTGAATTTGGCTTAAGGAGGGAATAACATACACATTAAATTAGGTATATTACCCTACAGGAAAGTAGGGATATGGGAACAAGACATGGAATAATAGAAGGGAGGGCAGATTGAAGTAGGGGGGAGTGAGAGTAGTTAGAAGCATACGCTTTTGAAAAGGAACAACGTCCAAATAGAAAATAGAATAAGTGGGGGGTGGAATAGGATGGAGGGAAATATAGTCAGTCTTTCACAACATATCCGTTATGGAAATGTTTTGAGTAACTACACATGTACAACCTATATTGAATAGCTTATCTTCCTAGTTATTGTGGGTGATGAGGGAAGAAGAGAAAGAATCTGGAATTCAAAGTTTTAAAATCAAATGTTTAAAAAAATAAAATTAAAATTAAGAAAACAATGCAAATTAAATTTCAAAGTGTGCCATAGGATTTTTTTTTTTGATGAGTGGGGAGTGGGAGTGTCTGTTTTGCTTTAAACAAATTGTGCTCTTTTAATTTTTTTTTTAATTTTCCATTTCAATATCCATAAAATCATGTCCTCAAGTTTGTTGACATTGAAAGCATAGTGTTTTTACAGTTATATTTTTTCTTTTAAATTCATTTAATTTTATTTTATAGCATTCATTTCCACAAGTTTTTGAGTTCCAAATTTTATCCCCCTCCCTACCCTTTCTCTATACCCCACCCTAATCACAGCATGCAATCCAATATAGGTTATACATATGCCTTCACATTAAACATTAGCTAAGTTGTAAAGAAGAATATAGCCAACCAAATAAACAATGAGAAAGAAGAAACAAAGCAAAATAAACAGGTTAAGTAGTTCCTTCAATCTACATTCAGACATCATAATTATGGGTGTGGATAGCCTTTTCCATCATGAGTCTTTTGGATTTCTCTTATAACCTTGTATTGTTGAGAAGAGTCTAGTCTATCAAAGTTAGTCATCAGAGATACAATGTGCCTGTAATTGTGTACAATGTTCTCCTTGTTTTGGTCCCCTCACTCAGCATCCATTTATGTAAGTCTCTTCAGGTTATTATGAAGTCTGTCTGCTCCTCATTTCTTTTACTAAAACAGCATTCCATTACATTCATATACCACAACTTGTTTAGCCATTCACCAATTGATGGGCATCTCCTTGCTTTCCAATTCTTTGCCACCACAAAAAAGCTAATATAAATATATGTGTAAAATGGGTCCTCCTCCTACATGTATGCAGTGGTATTGCTGGGTCAAAGGGTATGTACATTTTTTTTTATTTTTTAAATTAATTAATTTGTTTACTTTTAGTTACAGCATTCATTTCCACAATCCCTTGAGTTTCAAATTTTCTTACCCTCCCTCTCCTTTCCCCTCGCCATGGTGCCATGCAATCAAATATAGGATCTACAAATACATTTGCCTTAAACATTAGTCAGGTTGTAAAGAAGGATTATAACCTATGGAATGAAAAAATGGAATGAACAAGAAGAAACAAAACAAAACAAGAAAAAGAAAGAGAGTAAGTACTTTGCTACAATCTGCACTCAAACTTTGTAGTTCTTTCTCTGGATCTGGACATCTCTTTCCATCATGAGTCTTTTGGAGTTGCCATATAACCTTACATTGCTGAGCCCAGTCTATCAAAGTTAGTCGTCACATATATTGTCTGTAATTGCGTACAAATTTCTTATGGTTCCACTCTTCTCACTCAACATCAGTCTATATAAGTCTCTCCAGGTTTTATGAAGTCCATCTGCTCCTCATTTCTTATAGCACAACAGTATCCCATTACATTCATATACTACAACTTATTCAGCCATTCCCTAATTGATGGGTATCCCTTTGATTTCAAATTATTTGCCAACACAAAAAGAGCTGCTATAAATATTTTGTAGATATGGGTCCTCTTCCCACTTCTATGATCTCTTTTGGATACAACCCTAGAAATGGTATTGCTGGGTCAAAGGGTATGAACTTATTTATAGCCCTTTCGGTATAGTTCCAAATTGCTCTCCAGAATCACTAGTTTAGTTCACAACTTTACCAGCAATACATTAGTGTTCCAATTTTCCCACATCTTCTTCAGCATTTATCATTTTCCTGTTTTGTCATGTTAGTAAATCTGACCAGTAAGATGGGGTACCTCAGAGTTGTTTTGACTTGCATTTCTCTAATCAATAGTGATTTAGAGCATTTTTTCATATGCTTATAAATATCTTTAATTTCTTCCTCTGGAAGCTGCCTGTTCATATCCTTTGACCATTTATCAATTGGGGAATGACTTGTATTCCTATATATGTGACTCAGTTCTCTGTATATTTTGGAAAGGAGACCTTTATCAGAGACACTGATCGTAAAAATTATTTCTCGATTTTCTGCTTCCCTCCTAATCTTAGTTACATTGACTTTGTACAAATTGTACAAAACTTTCCAATTCAATTTAATCAAAATTATCCATTTTGTATTTTGTGATGTTCTCTATCTCCTGTTTGGTCATAAATTCTTCCCTTCTCCTTAAATTTAACAGGCAAACTATTCCTTTCAGGAAAGCCTGTTCTTAAATATTCACCAGCATCTCTAATTCCACATTACTATGATTTTCTTGAATGCAAGAAGTTAAAACAGCCACGCATAATGATGCACATTATGTATTTGCCAGATGCCAAGTAAAAAGGGATATTTTTTAAAAAATCATGTGATCATATATCTAGAGACATAATGGTACTCAGAAACCAGCTACTTTAACCCTTTAATTTATCTGATGAGTAATCTGAGTCCCAGGATGTGCCTAGCTTTACAAGGTAGTAAGCCTCCAATAGGGGGTTTGACCCCATTCCCTCTGATTCCAGAGATTGTGATTCTTTCTTTGTACAATGCAGCTTTGAACAATGACAAAGTTGAATTTGTGGCAGAGATGTAATGATAATGCAACATTAGAAAAGAAATTCAAATAAAATTAGCATATATAAAGCAAAATAACACAAAACATAATTATATTTATAGAGCCAGAAAAAAACCTATGACAAAGAACAAAAATTCATACTAAATATCCTCAAAAACATAAGCACACAGAACCTATTTTAAATATAAATGTGCACACACACACACACGGAATAGAAAAGCATCCTGGGTTTCCCAAAGGTAAACAATGCTAATGTTTGTTTTATTTATTATGTAATATTATATATATTACATATTATTACATAATTATATATGTTGCATGTATTATATAATTAAGCTTTATCACTGTTTGCTATTGGGAAAGCATAGAAATTTTTCCATTAAATTCAGGAAGACAGCATCTTCTGCCCACTATTATTTGAAACAGTTAAAGAAGTTAAATGACAACCATATGCTGAGAAAGAAATTAAAGGCCTAAACATTGACAAAGAGGAGACATGATTATCCCTATGTACTGGTGACATGGTGATTTACTTTTCCAAACCTAGAGAATCAGGAAAGAAATTAAGAAAATTTATAGCTTTAGTAAAGTGGTACTTTGTACAAAATTAATCCACAAAAATCCAGAGCATTTCTGTGTAGCAATAACAAGATTCATGAGGAAATACTAGAAGGAGTTGTCAAATTCAAAATAACTATTAAATGTATAAAATGTGGCTTAGGGAAGATGAGGTTTAGAAAAATTATTATTTTCTCATAGTCATGCAACTGGTAAGTATCAAAAATAAGATTCAAGCAGAGTTCTTTCCGTGAAACATGTTTAAAGAGGGAATTTGATGTATCTTAGCAGTTAGGAAATTATTCCTTCTGAAAATGAGGATAATAATAGTATCTATCTCACAGAATTGTTGCGAAGATCAAATGTGATAATATATGTAAAAGACTTTGCAGCCTTAAAAACATTTACATAAATATTAGTTCATCATTGTTTTTTTCAGTATTCATATTGTCATCAGTTTAGAACAGAGTTGAAAAATAACAACAAAGCTAGAGAAAAAAGATGAAGATTAGAAGAGTTGACTAAAAATTGTAACAATTTACATCTCAGTTATGAAAATACTCAAGACAATTGAACACACACAAAAATTGGGCTATATATGTGCAACATGGAGGAAGTTTCCTTTAGATATCATTACAAAATATCAAATACTACTCAAAAAATATCTCATTTCCTTACAAATAATTTCCCAGTGATAAAAGTTTGGAACATTGGACTATGATGTAGAGATTCTAGATTCTTCTTATAATTGAAAACCAGGACCCTTCCTTTTGAGGAATTTCTCTGTATACTTAGAGACTTCATGTAGGATCTCACACCTCAAACAGATTCACTGATGGTGATGGGAGTGGTGTCCAAATAATTTGAATAGTCAAGCTGTAGTCATTTATAGGTTCATGGAAGGACCACTTCATGTTCATGAACTGGGAAATCTCTACTTTATCAGAATCTTTTGTCATACAACCTTTTCTTCTGCAACCCCCAAACCAGTTCTTCATTCTAATCATGACTGTCAATCCCCCCATACCTCTGTTCTTTCCCAGCCCAACACCCCTGCACTGCCTGTACTTCCTCCTTTCCCTATCTTGAGCAAAACAATTTAACTCTCCACTGTCCCCTCAAATCTGTAGTTCCATTATTGTGGCATTGATTGGCTAAGTCTCAACAATGGTTTATTCCCATGATTTGCTGCTTTGTTCCTACTCAAAGAAGATGGAGAAATTCATGAACCCATGCTGATTAGGCACCCTACAAATTTATTTTAATGAATATCAATTGGCCCCTTACTAGTACAAGGAAATCCTTTCTTCATTTCTCTCATTAACTCATTATTCCACTCATCATAACAACTTGTCCAAATCTTTTTAAAAAATCATTTTTAAACCTACTATGATTCCTTCACCCCCTAATCTCTTAGTTGAGAAAGTTGCTTCATATTGTTTTTCTGAAAAATAAAAACAAACTAAGATTCCCTCTTCTTCCTGTCACATCACTAAGATGGCTCCTGCCACTTTATCCTACTTACCTCCTTTCTCATGGGCAGAGATAGCCCTTCTTATCTAAATGTACAAGTGATGGCATTCCGTCCCATCATCTTTAGCAGATGATCTTTTCTATCATCACCACTATCACTTCTCTTTATTCTCACACTTTCTACTAGGTGACTCCTTACTGCTTACAAAAACACATTTCTCCTGTTCTAAAAAAAAAAAAAAGACTTTATCTCTTCATTGTTACCAGTTAGCATCCCATGTTTCTTCTCCCTTTTCTGATTAAACTCCTTAAGATGGCTATCTCTACTTGATATAATCACCTCTTTTCCTCTTCCCTCTTTAACTCTTTGCAATCTAGTTTCTGGCTTCATCATTCAACTGTAATTGCTTTCTCCAAAGTTGTCAAAGTCAATTCTACCTTTTCAAGATCATATTAACCTTCTCTTCTCTGACACTGCTACCACCCTAGTACAGGCCTTCATTGCTTCACCTCTGGACTATTGCAGTAGTATGTAGGTTAGTTTAGTTGACTCAAGTCAATCCCCATACCAGTCCATCCAGATTCAGAGCCCAATTTCAGATCTTCCTAAAGTGCAAATTTGAAGATGATTTCCCCAATTTCTCTTCCCCCATTCAAGAGTCTCCAGTAGCTCCATCTTGCCTAGCAGTCATTATCAAATTCAAATAGAAACATATCCCTGTGGGCCACATATCAGCTTGGAAAATTAAGAAATGAACAACATTTATGTTGATTTTTATTTTTATTTATATTTTATATTATTATATATTATATATATTATATTATATATATTATTATAAATTTTATATTATATTTTTATTTATATTCTTTTTGGCATGTACTTCCCAATTATATTTAATCTGGTTCTGCCTAAATTGGGGATTTTGTGGAAGCTTTCTGGGACAAGTTTGATTCTTCAAACCTACAAGACTCTCTATAGAGTTCTCAGTTTGGTTTTCAAAGTCCATCAAAACTTGATTTCTTCCTACCTTTACAATTCTCTTATACCTTGTCCACACATATACACACACATACACACACACACGTAGCCATCTGCCCTCATTTTTTTCAAATGAAACCCTCCATCTCACCAATGTACTGTTTTCACCAGCTCTCCCTCATGCCTTTAACTCTCCCATTCTTCAACATTTTTCAGAGATTAATAGTACCAGGTCAACAAACAAAGGGTAGTTTCTTTTAATACTTATAGATGTTATTCAGTCAGAACAATGGTGACCAGTTCATTGTTGGAACTCTCCAAACAACCTTCTCCTTTTTTGTGGGCTCTAGTTCCCAGTTAACCATGTTCAATCTTGCTTTTCCAGTGTGTATATAATTTTCCTTTGTAGAGAAAATAGAAGCAAGATAAGAGTTTAGGAATTATGCTTTGTGAATCTTTTCCATTATAATTGTCCCATAGATTCTGTGCTGTAGTCCTGTCTCTTCCTTGATTTGTCTCTGGCTCTCAACATAGTTTTAAAAAGCTCTTTTGTTACCCTTAGTATTTATCACAAAAAGTTCATTCTCAGCATCAGTATATCTGGCATTCTTAAAGGACCTTGCTGCTCTTATGTATTTGTCCTCAAATCATATGTCTTTGCTTCTTGCTTATTTTTAAGGGTTTGGTTTTTTTTTTTTACAGCAATCTAACTTGGTCAGTCATTCTTCTGTTCTTCCATAGTGACATTGTTATTTCTTTCTTTTTCATTGTAGCTAACAGGCACGCACTGGGCTGGGAGCATGTCTGAAGGACATACTTCCTTCAAGGACGTAAAGAGAGACAGTGGCTTTGGATACAAGGTAGTCAGAGCAGAGGAAGGGGGGATTTGTGTTGAGGAATGCCGAGAAAATAACATGCTTCTAGCTAGACCCAGAATGTAGCCTCTCTAACTTTCAGGTCAATATTATGAGAATTAGGCTAAATAAGGGAAAGACTTAAGCCTAAATAAAATTTGTCCAGGATGAAAGTGAAAGAGGCCAAAACTAAACAGGTAAATAGGAAAAATGTTAGGCATCAAAGCATGGAAACACCAAGCTTCTGCTTGTGAATTCTCCTTAGATGCACTCTTCCAGAATAGACTAGAAGAACTGATCTGAGTGAACAACAGAGTAACTAATTATCATTGTAGATCAGAGGTTCTTAACCTGATGTTTTGTGCAGATGCTGATTCCCCTTGGTCCACTAATAGTCTAGGTTTTATCTCCAAATAAAATGAAATACTCATTGGTCTGTTAACAGTTGACAAAAAGGAAATATCCATCCCGGATGGGCATTGGGACCACCTGAAAGAGACAGGTCTGCTTTCATGGATGTTACTACTTGATTAATTTGGAATGATTTGATTAATTTTTTGTACCATATTCTATATAAGTGATTTTATGATACACACCCAGTGACATAATAATGAATGAACGTAGGAGTAATGAGATGGAACTGAGAGTCAAGATTTGATTGGTTAATCTACACACAAAACTTAAACCAATGAAAATGGACAGTAACACACACAATGGGGAGGGGGAATAAAGGAATTGTTGAATTCAGACATTTTAGAGCCCAGCTTCCCCCTAATGCTGAACAATTTTTTCAACAGGTGACAACAAGTACTTATTTGACAACGCTTTGTTCTGACTACTGAATAGTTCTCTCAGACAAAGGATACAGTGTCCCCTAGAGGCTATTATCTTCTGAATTACATTCTTAAACCAAGGTGTTTTGTAGAATCTTAGACCAATGGTTCTTTACCAACTCCTTTTCTGAAATCTTTGCAATCTATTCTCCCCAAATTGATAGTGTACATCAGACTAAGCCCAGATTTTCTCTCCTCATCATTCAATAATCCCTTCCTTCCAATGATCTTACCAGTTGTTCTTCAACAACCTATTACTCCTATTCTTCAACAACATATTTCCCCGGTGAAGCCTTTACTGATAAGTTCAGCTCCCACAGAAATTTCCATTTTCTGAAATCACATTGCAGGTAAATTCAGTACTCTGTCTTCTATTCTGAATTTAAGTTTCAGATGTGTTTATTTCTGACTCCTCAGCAAGATTAACAAATTCTTTAGGAAAAGATCTATCCCCTGTATCTTTTTATTTTTCCTAAGAGTAACAAATTAGAACAGCATTCCCAGAATAGCCACTCTATAAACAATTCTTAATCAAATACATAAAATAGCATGATTTATGAAGACAAATAAGGTTGATTGGATATCATCATATAGTTCAAACAACTACTAAATAAGTGGAAGATCTTTTTTATTTCTCTTCTTTTTAAAATATAGGTGTGTGAGCTCCTGTTTATTTGAAGCTTTGTTTTGTTTTCATCTTAGCCCCTGAATAACTTGATCAAAAGTAATAATCTCGGCCACTATTTCCATCTTGAAATTGACATCAGATGTAATCCTTGGCATTATTAAATATGTTCTGTGCCTGTGCTTGAACAGAAATTTTAAATGGTAATGGTGGATATAAATGTTCATCTGTTTAGTATTTGCAAATTAATTCCACTTTAATAGTAACTGGTGCTTCTAATTGGGATGGCAGTAAGAAAGGGATGATTTTGGCAGGAGGTTAGACTAGATGACCTTCTATCTCTAAAATAAGACACAAGAGGGGGGAGAAAAGGCCCTACTCTTATAAACAAAGTGAAACAAGGATCAAAGAAAATAATCAACAAACATTTTTAAATGCCATCTTCTATGCCAGGTACTAAGCTTAGTGCTAAAGACAAAGCAAGTAGGAAATCTTCTTTGTAGGAGTAGAGGCTGGCTTAAGTCTTATTTCTCCTCTCTAAACATTCTCTATTCCAGTCAAATCAGACTACCAATTTTTCCTCACACTTGATATTCTGTCTATATACTTTTCGCATTTGCAAAAGCCTAAAGTGTTTTTTCTTCCTCCTGTAAGGCAGTTAGTTCATACAGTAGATAGAATGATAGGCATAGAGTCAGGAAGATTTGAGTTCAAATCCAACCTCAGACACTTACTTGCTATATGACTGTGCAAGTCAATTAACTTTTCTCACCATCAATTTGCTCAACTGTAAAATGTATATAACTGCAGCTCTCTTATAGGATTACTATAAGAATCAAATTAGATATTTGTTAAGTGATTAACACAGTGTTTGGTACATAGTAGCCACTACATAAACACCCCTTCCCTTTCCCTTTCCCATATCTATTTCCAATAATCATTGTTTTCCTTAAAGGCTTAGCTTCACTGTCACCTGTTCTTTAAAACCTTACTTGAAACTATACGCCATGCTACACATTTCCTAGGGCTCTTTCCGCAAACTATTCTGTATCTTACCTATTTGTAACCATGTTTTATCATTCCTGAGGCATATATATACATATATGTGTGTATATATGTATGTGTAGGCATATGTACATGTGTGTATGTATATATGTATGTGCGTGTGTGTGTATATATATATATATGCTTATGTCCATGACCATGTCCATGTACAACATCCATATCCATGTAAAATGCTCATGTTCATGTCTAAATATATGTCTATATCCATATTCATAGCTTTGGCTATGTCCATATCTATGTATGTAGTTTTGTCTGTATCTATATCCATATACCTATATCTCTATCATATCTATATAGATGTGGAAATTTACATAGATACGTACTTTACATATATATAGCTTCTATGTAGATTTAGAGACCATATATAAATTAATAGAACTATTATATATGCATATACATATGTGCATGTTTTTATATGTATGTGTGTATGTATGTGTATATACACATACAGTTGTTTTTAAAATTTTAACTAAGAAAGATGAGCTTTACTGACTCCAGACCTGGTACTTTACCCACTGTTCCATTAAGCTGATACACACACACACACACACACACACACACACACACACACACACACACACATGTATGTGTAAGTATATTCTAGATTTATAATATATAGATACATATTCTAAATGTAGATCTGTCTATTCATCTCTACATACATGGATATACATGAGGATGATAGGGAAGACAATATTATACCTGTCTCTAATGGCCCTATATAAACTATTGGAAGGATAAAGCATAGTGACAAGTAAGTATGATACACAGTAATTCGAGGAGAGGGACCTAGGAAATGGGGTATGTGTGTGATGGAGTGGAGTTCAAGTTCTGTTTCAACAAGGAAGTGACAGTGAAGCTAAAACTTAAGGAAGATACAGAATATTAGAGATAAAGAGAAGAGAACATATTTTAGGCTTAGTAAGGAATATATGTGTGTGTGAACGCACACACACACAAATTATGGTCATACATGAATGTTGGTCTAAATTTCCATATTGTTAACATAGATACTTTTGATTATGCATTAACTATTCTCTTTATTGTCAGTGCTAATATGTTATTATATGACATTATAAAATGACTATGTGCAATAGAATTGAAATAATTATCTGCAATTAAATTTGTACTAACTAATGCTGTTTATCAGATTATTAATGAGCCATGCTAAAAAGATTACATATTCCATGTAATTTTCTAGGACTGTAATTGGTTCTTGGGAAAATATGTGCAAAGAGCACCCTGAAATTTGTTGGAGGGAGTGGGGAGAGGCTAGAATGGAACATATGTCATTAGCCTTCTCCAATCAATCTCATACTCACAATTAGAAGACACTAATGTTAAGGCCTAAGAATAGTTTCGTCATCACAGATTCAGTCAACTATTTTTTTTCATTTATAGAAATACTGTCTGGAGAATAATTTGTCTCATCCAGGGGAATATGATAAGGACTAGGTCTTAAAATAACTTTCTTATCATAAGCCTGATGGTAGAAGATCTGAGAGATCTAGCAGACAAGAAGGAATTCAAAGAAGAGATCTAATGTTGGCTTGAACATCTGGCATCTGTGAGAAGACTGACGTGAGGGAAGA
>CM053590.1:56217244-56232911 GCA_028646515.1 Pseudochirops corinnae | reverse complement strand
TTTTTTTTTTGGGGGGGGGGGAACACATTATGACATTGCTACAATGTTCCATACAACTTCAAGTGAAAATGATCAGCAATTAAGTGAATTACATTCAGCAAAATAATTTTAACATTACAAATCCCAAGTTCACAATCCAGTTTAGGTAAAATAACTCATTAAAGACAAAAGGACATCAGAAAATTCTAATTCATTCAATTGACCCCTGGGAAACACATTGTTGACTTTAAAGAAGATCATTCCCCTGAAGCTTAGCTAGGGGGAAAAAGAAATAAATCCTTTAGAGATTTTTAGACAATGTGGTTTACTGGAGACTATAAACTTGGAATGAAATGTCATGAATTCTGCTCAGTTCTTACCCTCACTGGAAGTACCGTGTGTGTGTATGTGTGTGTGTGTGTGTGTGTGTGTGTGTGTGTGTGTGAGACAGAGAGAGAGAGAGAGAGAGAGAGAGAGAGAGAGAGAGAGAGAAATTTTCTCAGTTGCTAGTGATCTGAGCTTTATCAGTATATCACTATTATGTCCTTGTCCATTCCTCATATATGATAGGTACTTTAAAAATGTTTTATTGGTTGATAGGTGAAAAACTAAAGGAGAACCATATGACCTCAGTAATTCCTCACTAGCTACATGTAGGGATCCTGTGCTTGTTGTTTTCCTTCCTCCAGATCTGTCCATCTGAAATTGGTACAAGGATGTGTTTCTTGTCTAATACTCATTGAAGAGTGGAATCCCCTGTGTACATTCCCAACTACTCTATATATATTTATTAATAACTACAAGGAATTAGGGACCTGGACTGAGGTAGGCAGTTTACCATGGCTGGTATGAGAACCAGATTTACATGTAAGCTAATGAAGTTTGGTTCTGAGAGAATGCTTCTGAGTATGTTATGTCTCCAGTCCCAGGGAAAAAGCATTCAGGGAAGAGGGCAACATTGAAACAGAACTGTAATGATGCATGATGGCATTCAGACCCCACCATGGCTTTATCATGTAGTTATAACAAAGAGCCAGGAGAATGGGTGGAGATATCTTGAGATGACATCATCTGGCACATTATAAATGTTATAGCCCAGTTTGCTTTAATAAAATAACTGACTGTCAAATACAGAATTTTACCTTGATTGGCATTAGGCAGGACATTTTATTTCACTGAAGATTTATATGGCTGATCAATGGAAAATGATTGATGGTCAGTTAAAATTGATCACCATTCATTTGTAGTTGATCAGGACCCTGAATTGAAATAACAAGTTGTATTAAGTCCAAGTAATTTTGGATGGTTTTCCAAAAGCTATTCTTCATGGATGTCCTTGAGACATGTTTTTGAGGTAGTATCCATTTTTCACTCATTTAATAAAAAAAACAACACATGAATTGCAAAGAAATATTTCCATAGCTGAGAGCTGGTGGCATCATATAAAAGTCAAGTGCATGAGGTTAATGACATTAAATGATCAGCAAGACAGAAATATTTTCTCCCCCCACCCCAGGAATGCAGTTATTTATTTTAATGACTTATACAATTGAGATTTGTGTGACTTTGCAACAAGCATGAAGGTCTGGTGGAATTTTCAGTACTGGGATTAGTTTATTTTGTAAAGTGTTACTTAGTAGGAAAACAATCCCAGACAAAATTACAGAAACGTTGAATCTGAGAGTTAATAAATATATCACCTGCTATTGAACCAATACATGGAAGCATTCTCCACCATAATGTACATGACAAGAGGAGTCTTGCTTCTGCTTGAAGACATCTAAGAAGAAGAAAGCCACCACCTCTTGAGGAAGTACAATCCACCTTTAAAAAACTCAAATTGTTAGGAAGATTAACTTGACACCGAGCTTCATTTTGCTTTGTATAACTTTTTTTACCCATCTTTCCTGTTATTGCTCTCTGGAACTAAGGAGAACAAGTCTAATCTTCCTTTGACATGACAACAAAGTTTCAAAGACTTGAAAGCAATGGCCATTCCTACCTGACTCTTCTGCACTCTTTTCTAAACATAGGCAATTCCTTGAAATTATCTTATTTTAATGATGACTCAAAGCCCTTCACCAACAAGGTTGCTGGCCTTTGGACAACAAATACTTTACTGATGTCTTTTTTAAACCACGACATGCACACTCAGAGGTGTGAGGGATAATTTATAGTGAAGTTTTCCCGTTCTGAAAAATCAAATCTAGAATGGCTTCAGTATTCACTAGGTCTAGGTTTAGAGATCCCTGCCTTCCAGCAATCTGGGGCTTAGAGCAATAGAGACCCTACCCAGTGTCACCTCAGCACAAGATATGACAAATAAGGTTAAAACTGCTTTCATTGGACACCCACATGTTTCCTGGTCCTTTGTCTCAGAGATAGATTCCCATGCTTAGGTTGTGGGTAAGCCCCTCTACCAATGAGGGTGAAGGCCAGTTGGGGGTGGGGGGGGGTAGGGTTTCTGCATTAGAATATTATATAACCATGAGCTAGCTTCTACCTGTTGCTCTCTCCCTGCAGACATCATGTGGGAAACAGGGACAGAGTCCTTTCTCATGAGAAAGAATAAAGACCTTTTCTGACCTCAGATACAGACTCAACTCTTTCATCTCACACAGTTTGGATTTTTTTTCAGATTCCTCTCTGGAGAGGAGAAGGGCTCCGCAGCCTTGACCAACAGGCAGGACATCCCATTGCGTTTTTCCAGTGGCCTTTTGGCAAGGTGGGGGACTGACTCCCCTCTGTGGAGAGTGATGCCTGAGACGGTCTGAAGCTGAGAGCAGAAAATGCCAAAATGGGGGAACAAAGAGTACTCAAGAGTATGTCTGTTCACAGACCCAGGTAAGGAGAGGCCTGTGAGATTTGGTGGTGGGTGGGGTCAATTGAGTCTGGCCAGGATTTGGGGAGATTGAGAGGCAGTTTTTAGGGGGGATGCTAATGAGTGGCCCCTGACAAGGGCCCCTCAGAATTTGTGCTTCAGCACTCCAAGTTTCTGGACCATAGGGTTGACCACGTCAGGCCAGACCTTGAATCCCGAAGGAGGGAGTTTACTGATGAGCCTCCCACCTGTCCTATAGACAAGAAAATTTTCAACTTTTACCCACAAGCTGTTAGTTAATTGGGAAGCAATGTTTCCTTCAACCCCCCCGATTATCCCTTGGGAGATAAATTTGGCAAAGCTGGTTGAGGCTGTGTTTGTTTTGAGACTCTGTTCTGTGTTTTCTTGTATGTGTGTGTGTGTGTGTCTGTGCGTGTGTGTCTGTGTGTGTGTCTGTGTGTGAAGTTTGTCTATTCATGAAAGAGAGAATAGTTTTACCATTCAAATTGAAAAGTCTCAGGAATGGTCAAAAAAAAATCATCTTTCTCTGCCTTTACATTCTTAACTAAACTTAGAATTCAAATCCTTTAGCAGATAATAGATAAGTGAAACTTTTTTTTTTCTGTTTATCTGAAATACATAAGACAGAAGTGGGAAGAAGGAGGAGCAAAGAGGCCTGATTGTGTTGGGTACAGTGGGGACCACTGCTCCCCACACACAGGTATGGAGAGTGCCAGTGAATTTTTAGCCTAACTTCATAAGCCACAAACCAGGTTATGGGAAGTTAGAAGGTATCATGTCTATCCACCTTTAACAATGTATCTAAGGAAAGGGCTCTATTGGAATTTAGTTCTAAAAGTTCAAATAATCATTAAGCTCTCAAGGCCCCTGCTTGAGAGGGAAGCTAAAAGATAACAACACCCAGTTTACTGGGTCTCAAACCCTTTGTCTATGAAAGGAGACAGGATTTGAATTTTTTTATTTTTATTTTTGTAAGGAAAAGGAATGGGGTGGGGGTGGGAGCCTCCACTGAAGGTGAAATGGAGATCACACAGCCATGTGCATGTGTCTTCTAAAAGGTCACATGTTGGCTTTAAGATATTTCTAGGGAAATAGATTGGTATTTGACATTATGATTGTACAGTGATTTTAAAAAAATGTGAGATCATTATATTTGGGTATAAAAGTAAATAATGTTCAGATTGATCATTTGAACTCTTGACTATTATGAAAATATATACAGTGGCTTAAAGTTATAAAGTTATAATTTAATTCCTGTGTAAGGAGGTTTGGAAATGCATTTGCCTAAAGTTTTTAGTAGAATATGAGTTTTAAACAATTCTAAATAATGTAATTTGGAAAAAAAAATGCGAACTCATGTTACAAACAATTTTCTTATTCCTATTCAGAAGCTGTTAACTTATCTAAGGATATGGCTATGTATGTTAATTTGGATGTAGGTGAAATGTGCAATGTTTTGGGAATATATATTACTTAAGGAATTTGAATTTAAAGATGGGCATTGATTATGGTAAAGATATTTGTGATTATCACTAGAAGCAAAAGAAGCAGTTTGAATAATTAGCCCAGCATATTGTAAACTGATCTAAAATATGAGCAGGAATGGGTATTATCTATGTTGTAACAAAAGCAATTTTTTTGTTTGTTTAAATGTTGTTAAAATTAGGAACTATATTGTCAAAGGAATAGAAAATGAGGAACGGGACACTCTGACTCAAGTGTTGTAATATTTTTGAAATATTGTAATTTGGGAAATCTGTAAAATTCGTTTCCTTATAGTTCCTGGTCTGGCCAGCCTGTAATTATAATGAAATTTAATATCAGCTTCTGTTAAAGCCTCCTGAACCAGATCAGATAAGAAAGAGAATGTTGGAGAATAGTAGGGGTTTGGGTTATCCTTCTCCACTTGGAAAAAAAATAAAAAGGTAGAGGCGGGGGGGGGGGGAAGGAGGAGGAGAAAAGCCTCTACTTGTTTTGGAAATGCAATTAATGTCATAATGTCATTTTGTTATTATGGCGTCTAAACTGCAAAATCCTCATATATTATAAAAACTGAGTGACCATTGTGAGCCAGGAATTGTGTCAGTTTTAATTTGAATTAGGTTGAAACTAAAAGATTAAAAAAAATTGTGTAAAATATTATGTTATGTTAAGTTACTTCTGCTATTTAGAAAACCAGGTATATGTACCTTTACCTGTAGTTATGAACAATTCTCTATGCAAAGTGAATTGGAAATGTGTTTTTGTAGAACTCTCATTGAGCAAGTGAAAATAGACAGACAGATAGATAGATAGATAGATAGATTGATAGATAGATAGATGGATGGATGGATAGATAGATAGATAGATAGATAGATAGATAGGCAGACACATAGAGATAGAGACAGAGATAGAGATAGAGATAGAGATAGAGATAGAGATAGAGATAGAGATAGAGATAGAGATAGAGATAGAGATAGAGATAGAGGAATGTGGCTCAATTTGAAAAATCCATCCAGCTCAATTATGATCACTGGATTGGTGATTAATTGGTTTTGAATTTAAGGGTTTAAATGTAAGAACATAATAATTGTGTTACTGGTAAACAGTTGCGTTATGACATTTTGAAGTATTGAAATTTAAGAAATCATAAACTTTTGAGTTTGTCTTTATTGAAAAAAGTTTTAGCTGTCATTTATGAAATATATTTGTGAAAAGTAATTATTGGTAATTATGTGAAGGAAAGACCAGTGAAATCTCCTAAGTTTTGTCAATTATGTGGGAAAGATTTTATGACCAGAGAATTTAGAAATTGTGAAGTAGTTAATAATATTAGGATAAATTGTTTTTGAAAAAGGGAAATATTCTTATTAAAGAAATATTTTACAAGCTCTTTGTTATAAGATGATGATGAACAGATTAGCAGAAAGGAAGACTAGGAGAGACAGACCCCAATATTTGGAGAGTGGTGTTTCGTGGGTTTAACAAGATGGGGGACACAAGATAACAGAGAGCAGGTAGAGGATCCTGCCCCTTAGTGCATTAGATATTATCTGTAGTTAATTTTTTATGGTATTATCAGAGTGATTTAATGAAATTGCAGCTTATGGTTTTACCTTTAAAGACTAAGATTGTTAACTGTTCATGTGAATGGAAAGAAGGAGGGGTTAGTTGGCCCCTAGAAACTATCTCTTCAGCAAGGTCATCAGCCCCAGGAAAGGGGTAATGAGAAATTTAAAATTTATAAAGGGAAAGTTAGTAATTATACAAAGATTTTGTAAGATTTCTGATCATTTTATCATTTGGGTATAGATTTCATAATACTCAAACTTACTGTGAATTTTAATTTTAGGTGGATTGCCTACAGAGTCCTTATGAGATTAAGTAAAGGAATTTTGCCACTCCCCACCAGGAAGGAGGGGGGAGGGGCAGCAGTTACTTCTTCAGCCTCTGAAGAAACCCCACTGATGAGTCTGTCTTGAAACTGGCCCTTCAAAGTTGGTGTAATTGATTTCTAGTAACAGGGATTTTAGTACAGATTTAGAATTTAGAGCAGGAATTAATTATGTATATGAGTCCTGGTAAATCTTTGTGGAATATTGCTTTCATAAAGGTTTAGTGACACCAGGATGAATTCAAACTATTTTTTTAAAGAAAGGAAATACTTTTAGAAAGCATGCTTTGCAGAAGACATCTTGCTGTTTTAATCTGAATTTGTGGTTATTGCATGGTATAAGCAAAAGTTAACATTTGTAATTGAATGTATAAGTAAAAGGTTTTAGATATCTGAAGCATCTCACTCTTCCTGAGTGAGTATGTTTAAGGAAGAAAAAACAAACTTGGGAGAACATGAATCTATCAGTTTGTGGTATTTAGCCATTAACCTCTTTGCTTTGTCTAAGCAGAACAGTTATGTTAATAAAAGGATAATAACTTATGAGCTATCTTGTGTTATGGTTAAAAAATGTAAAGGAATCCTGAATAATGGGTTTGAGAAATTTGGAAGGATAGATAAAGGTTTGATGGAAATATGGAAGGCAGATAAGAAGGTTTGGGGACAAATGTGGGTTTATCCAAGCCCTCCTGTCTCTAGGTGGTGGTACCAATTTTAAAGGGTTTTGAGTAAGTTGAGAAAGAGTTTGAGAAAGTATTTAGGAAGACAGAAAGATTTGTAACTTGATTTTATAATTAATAACTCAATCAAATTTGAGGAGAGGAAATAAGGATACAAATGCAATATTGAATCATTATCCCATAGACTGAGGTTGGGATTATAAAGTTGCTGTAGAGAAGGTATATCTGTGTATATGAGCGAAACAGGGTCCCAGTGTATTTCAAAGTGATGAAAGAGCAATTGGGTATTAATACAATTGACTGAATTAATTGTTGGGATTAAATTAGAGATGTTTTTAGTTGAGAGAAGATAAATTTTAGTATGAGCTCATATTAAGCATAATTATAAGAAGGTAGAGAAATTTGGAAGTAGATGCACATCTGTTAGAGCAATAATTTGTAATCCCGATGGGAGATTTGATTTTTATGAATAAGAATAAATACAGTAATGAATGTAGGTTATTTGAGGTTCACTTCAAAAAATGTTCCTTAACCAATGTGAGATTATAATCATATCTTAAACCAGTGATTCTCAACCTGTGGGTCACAACCCATTTGGGGGTCAAACGACCTTTCCCAGGGGTCACAGGGGTCGCCTAAGACCATCAGAAAACACATATTTTTGATGGTCTTTGGAACCAAGACACGGCTCCTCTATCCATCTCCAGGTGGGTCTGCCCACATGCAGATATGCCCATATATGAGTATTAAAGATTCATGGCATTAGGAAGGTTGAAAACCACTGTCTTAAGCTGATTGTTGGCACTTGTTATTTGAGATTTGATGAGACTGTTAACTGACTGTTTCTTTGAGTTCAACTGCAGATAGAAGTGTGAAGAGAGGCTGCCCAAGCTACCCAAGCCACCAGTAAATGGTGCCAGATCCTGTAAGATACAGCAATGAAGGTTGGAGGAATGACTGTTCTTCATGAGCTGAGGAGGATTCTTCTGACTGCACCTGGCAGACTTTAAGCTTGGCTCAATGGAGATTGCAGCATGGTATACATTTTGCCTGAAATTGGCATTCTGAAGTTGGGGAAATATGGTTCTCATTATAGTTTTGTCCCTATTCTTGGTGGCAAGTTTCAATAATCAAAAGTTTTGAAATAAAACAAAAACAAATCTACTTGATTCTGGAACATCTTAAGTTACTCTAAGATAAAGCTACTAGGCTTAGGGTTTAGTTTGGGTATTCCTGTATGATTCAGGGTCCCCTAGTTCTTTGTAATAAAATGAGGACAAGTAGGTCAAGGGTTTGTGGGAATATAATTTTGTTATTCAGTTAGTATCACATTTGTCTCAACTTTGTCATAATTACTTAATGTTAAAAGGAGGATAATTTTTGAACTACTTGGAAACATTTTAATTGTTTTAATTGTGAGCGTAATGTAAATCCCTTAGTGAAATTCCATCCTCCTGGTGGAGGACTTAATAATGGATTAATGCAAAATACAAGAAACTGGTTCTAATGTGTGATCATGACAATTGACTAAGACTCCAATTTTAACTTTGTAAGAATGCTAAGGGTTCTGGAGTTGTCATTTACATTGCTTCCAAGGTTCCTTTTGTTGGTAGATGAATGAAAGAAGGCAGAAGGAAGAGAAGCTATGGGATGCAGGGCTGAAGATGGACAACCCTAAGTGGCCAGAGGACTTTCTCATATCTGGACAGCAGTGTGAAAAGAGACTTTTAGACTTTGAAAGGACAATTTTTTGTTATTGTTTTCTTTTGAATCTCTGTATCTGTACTCATAAAGGGGACCACCCCCTTATATGTCATCAATGTGATGAGGGTTACAAGGGTAATTAGAATTAAGAAAAGTAGGGAAACTTCAAAAGATATAAAAAGAAAAGAGGGGGATTTGTGAGGGATAATTTATAGTGAAGTTTCCCCATTCTGAAAAATCAAATCTAGAATGGCTTCAGTATTCACTAGGCTTAGGTTTAGAGGTTACCTGCCTTCCAGCAATCTGGGGCTTAGAGCAATGGAGACCCTACCCAGTGTCACCTCAGCACAAAATATGCCAAATAAGGGTAAGACTGGTTTCATTGGACACCCACATGTTTCCGGGTCCTTTGTCTCAGAGACAGATTCCCATGCTTAGGTTGTGGGTCAGCCCCTCTACCAATGAGAGTGAAGGCCAGTTGGGGGAGCTGAGTTTCTGCATTAGGAGATTGTATAACCATGGGCTGGCTTCTACCTGTTTCTTTCTCCCTGAAGATGCCATGTGGATGACAGGGGCAGAGTTCTTTCTCATGGGAAAGAATAAAGACCTTTTCTGACCTCAGATTCAGACTCTAAACTCTTTCATCTCACACAGGAATATAGTGGTAAATGTTTAACAATTGACTACAGGGGTGGGGTGTGAGGGGAAGGAAGGGAATGCATACAAGGTACACATTTTTAATCTGCATTACTAAAATTTCCCTTTTTTTTCCTTAATTCAACAATCAACAAAACAATAAATCATGCCCTGATTTTTAACATTTGCAGTTTCTAGGACATTGATCCTTACAATAGAAGTTTAATGATTGACTCCTTCAAGCCAGTAGGAGATGCCTCCAGCACACTCCTGCCTCAAAATGAATGCAATACTCCAGGTGACTAATGACAAGGGAAGGGCACAATGAGACTATGACTTCTTCATTCCTGTGAGCTATATTTTTCCTAATGTAGCCTAAGATTGCATAAGCTTTTTTTTTTCTGACTACCATACCAGACTTATATCAAGTTTACAGTCTACTAAGACCCTCAGTTCTTTTGCAAAAAAAACTGTTTGATTTTAGATTACAATTTTGAACTTAATTTTTCTTTTGACTACAAATGTAAGAATTTACCTACCTCTTGAGAAAATAGAATAAGTAGGGGTGGAATAGGATTGAGGGAAATATGGTTAGTCTTTCAGAACATGACTGCTATGGAAATGTTTTACATAACTACACATGTATAACCTATACTGAATTGCTTGTCTTCCCAGTGGGGTTGGGTGAGGAGGGAAGAAGGTAGAGAATCTGGAACTCAAAGTTTTAAAAACAAATGCTGAAAAAATTGTTGTTACATGCAACTGGGAAATAAGATATACTGGCAATGGAGTATAGAAATCTATCTTGCCCTACAAGAAAGTAAGGTATAAGGAAGTAAGGGAAGGGATGGGAGGAGGTATATGAGAGGGCAGACAGGGGGAAGTAGTAATTAGTCAGCTTCCCATCTTGGGGTGGGGGTAGGGGACAGATGGAGAGCAAATTTGGAATGCAAAATCTTATGGAAATGAGTGTTGAAAACTAAAAAAATAAATAAATAAATTCTGAAAAATAAGTTATCATTATTCGTACTAAATTTCTTAACAGATTCTGTCCAGTGTTCTCGCTTCTCAAGATCCTTATCCTTGCTCTTATCCTTGCCAAACTAGGTTGGCTCTTATCCTTGCCACCTGACATGTTAGCAATCCTTCTTATTTTGGCGCAGTCCCAATGCTAGGTTTTCCAATAGGCATATAAGACTTTTGAGCTCCTTGTGTACTTAGCATCCTAAAAGCTTATACAAAACCCTCTCCTGTCCAAATTATAGCTGCTCTCCTTAGAACTTATTTTATCCTCCCTGAAGTCACCTATACAAAGAAAATCTAATCACAGAAGGACCATGGAATCTGCAGTGTCACTTAAAGCCTCATAATAACAATCATAAGAGCCAGATCTAGAAGTAAAGTTGTGAAAAGATGCAAACAGGAATTTCATTTTTTTTTCTCTTTTGCAATATATTTGGTATGATGTGAATCTAAAAATTTAAATTAAAATGATAAAATATCTTATAAATAAAATCATAGAGAAAGGTTGTTATACATTTTATGCTTATTTGGGAGTAAAGTTTTCCATTAAAACATCATTATTTTTTTTTTCATTTTGAAGTGGGTAGAAATTATGTATCATAGAGGAAAGACCCAATGTCTTGGTGCCTATGGAGCTCAGCGACCCTTTATTCACAGTTGGTTGAATCCAAGCAACATAGATTTCATCTTTGTGACAGTATTTTGGACAAAGATCCAGGACTATTGGTTCTTTTACTGTGCTACTGTGTTTATGGGCCATGTCTAATCAACTTTTCCTGAAGGCTTTACCTGGGATAATTTAGGAACAGTTCTGTCCCTTTTCAGGAATATGCCAATGAATAAGGATAAGTGAGTTAGCAATGGTAAAATTTATAATCTGCCAAGAAAAAAGCACCAAAAATATTTCCAAACGTCAGCTCCTTTTAGTTGAGAATATATTTTGAGTACTCCACAAATACTTGTGAAATGAATTTGTTGAATGAAATTACTGAAACAGAAATCACTCACTAGGTGAAAGAGGCTTTTTAAACAGAGTTGCCCCTTATTTGGCGAATGTGATTGCCTCTAGGCAATCACCTGGAATATCTACCCCTGAGATAACTCTGAGAAAAGGTGATTGCTAGTCAAAACAAAGATAAGAAATGAAAATTGTAGTCTACATAATACCAAGCATTCAAATATTTGAAAATAATAAATATCCAGGAACCCAACTTTTTTTGCTATGTTGATATGGTATTGATAGAGAAGACCAGGGATTTGTACTTTCAGGTGAGTGGCAAACCAACCTAGTTTGGCATCAGTCCTCATCACTACACAATTATTTTTCTAATCATACCAAAGGAAGTCAATCACTGTTTTGTCTACTGATCAAAACACAGAAACTGGACCCTGACTCAGGTTCTCTGCCTTCTTGGAGAAAATAAAAAGAAAGGAGACTGAGACATAAATGAATGGATATGTTTAGATGAACAACACAAAGCCAGATGAATAGATAAATAGGGGGCAATACACAAAATTGAGGGGACAGATGTCTATGACAACTATCATGATTCTAGCGATACTTGACTTAATCAGCCTATTACATTCCTCTTAACCAGAGGTCCTTAATTTTTGTGTGTGTGTATTGGAGATCCCTTTGGCAGTGTGGTAAAGTCTATGAACACTTGTTAGTGTAATATTTTAAATGAATAAAAATACATGGGATTACAAAGGAAATCAATTTTATTGTAATATAGCAAAAATTTAGTTGATCAAAGGTGAAGATATCTTGGTCTAAAACAACATGCCAAGTAAGTGTGATGTATAATTAGACCAGATTTCCAGACCTGAGCCTTTGCCCATTATAATGTTCTGTCTCAAATGAGGAGAGAAAGTCTGATAATAGATGCTCCATTTGTCTGACCTTTGCTACTTCCCATTTGTCTGACCTTTGCTACTTCCCTTGCCCTTGGCTTTGTGTGTGTGTGTGTGTGTGTGTGTGTGTATGCACCAATATTTTACATTTAACCGTAAAATACTTCTGGCATAAATGGTGAGAGTTACTCTAAATTTATTTAGTTTTATTTTTATAGACCTCTCTAGTTTATTATTTTTTTATTATTTCCTCAGGGATATATGTCTTTCCACACTGCTCTAGGGGGAAAAATACTCCCAGGACTGCATCACTAATAATGGCAGGTATGTATAGGTTAATTTCTGAGCCCTCAAATCCCTGTACCCTATGAGCAGAATTCAATTTTAAAAGTCATAAAATAGACTAGAAGCAGAGGAAAAAAAAAAGAAACAGAAAAATCCTTAACCATAGAAATCTACTATGGTGACAGGGAAGATCAAAACACAAACTCAGAAGAGGACATCAATGGCAAAATGTCAATATGTGAAGCCTCAAAGGGGAATATCAATATGTCACAAGCACAACAGTTCTCTTGAAAGAGCTCAAAATAGATTTTTAAAATCAAATAAGAGAAGTAGAAGAAAAATGGGGGGGAAATGAGACATATGTAAGAGAGAGTCAATAACTTAGAAAAGGAAAAATTGATTGAAGAAAACAATTCCTTAATAAATAGAATTGGCCAAATAGAAAAAAAATCCACTGAAGAAAACAACTGCTTTAAAATTACAAGTGGCCAAATGAAAAAGGAAGCACAAAAGCTAAGTGAAGAAAACTATTCCTTAAAAATTAGAATTGGGGAAGCGGAGACTAATGACTCTATGAGATATCAAAAATCAGTCCAACAAAATCAAAAGAATAAAAACGTAGAAGAATATTTAAAATGCCTCATTGGAGAAAATAACTGACCTGGTAAATGGATACAGGAGTGATGATTTAAGAATTATTGGAGAGATGTCTACATTCAGAGAAAGAATTACAGAGATTGAATGCAGATTGAAGCAAACTACCTGCTCTCTTTCTTTTTCTTGCTTGGTTTTCTTTGCTCTTTCCCATTGTTCATTCTACGAGTTATAATCCTTCTTTACAACCTGTATAATGTCTAATGTGAAAATCTTTGCAGATCCTATACTTGATTGCATGCCACCATGGCCGGGGGGTGGGGGGGAAGAGGAGAGGGAGGCAGGGAGAAAATTTGAAACTCAAGGAACTGTGGAACTGAATCTCTTTAACTAAAAGTAAGCAAACTAATTATTAAAGACAAAAAAAAAAAAATTTATTGGACAACCTAAAAGCCATGATCAAAAAAGAGCCTGGACAACATCGTTTAAGACATTATCAAGGAAAACTGTCCTGATATTCTAGAACCAGAAGTTAAAATAGTCTTTGGAAAAATACCTTCTAAATGAGATCCCCAAATGAAAACTCCAAGGAATACTGTAGTCAAATTCCAGAACTATCAGGTTAAGGATAAAATACTGCAAGAAGAAAGGAAGGAAGGAAGGAAGGAAGGAAGGAAGGAAGGAAGGAAGGAAGGAAGGAAGGAAGGACAGAAGGAAGGAAGGAAAAAGAAAAAATTCAAATATCAAAGAGCCATAATCAGGATTACACAGGACCTAACAACTTCTATATTAGAGGACTGGATGGCTTAGAATATTATAATCCAGAAGTAAAAGGAGTTTGTATTACAAACAAGAATCATCTAACCAGCAAAACTGAGCATAGTTGTTCAGACAAAATGATGGACATCCAATGAAATAGAAGACTTTCAAATTTTCCTGATGAAAAGACCAGAGCTCCATTACTCTTTCTAGATGATATGATGCTATATTTAGAAAATCCAAGAGAGGGGTTGGAGCCAAGATGGTGGCATAGGAGAAGCAAGGTACTGCAGCTCCCACATAGCCACCTCAAATACCCATAAAATATGACTCTAAAAAAACTTTAAGGCTCTAAAACTAACACAAATACACCTCCCACTGAAGGCAGCTCGGCAGGAAGAGACTATCTCAGTGCTGGGAGCCAAAACAAGCCCAGCCTGAAACTGCAGCTTGGTCATGGGGGGTGAGGGGAGCATCCAGGATGAGCTGCAGCTAGAGCTTCAGGAGAGTGGAGTAGCTGTGGCAGTTTCCAGAATTATCAAGCCATAAGAAACAAGGACTAAGTGAAAGGTCAGTGGAACTCAGCTAAACCTGGCGGAGAAAAGCAGTCTGGCCAAAGTGCCTCCAGGGAAAGGAAGCACCAGAAGCAGGCGGCCCTGCAGCTGTCTCCCCACGGCTGCTTCAGTGCTCCAGGCCTGAAGACTGCAGGGGGGCCAAGCAATTGTTCACAGGCCAAGTGCTCTTGCGTTTAGCAGCCTGGATCCTGATAGTGGTCTTGGCTGGTGGTCCTGCGGTGAGTTTTCAGTGAGCCAAAGCTGGTGGGGGCTGTAAAAAATACCAGCCCCCTAATAGCTCCAGCAGCTGGGAAAACCCCAGCAATTTGGGAGAGAGCTTTCCCCTCTGGAAGCAGAGTTCAACAGAGCTAAAAAATCATTGACTGGGGCGGCAGAGCCAAGATGGCAGTGTAGGAGCAGCAAGGAGCAGCTCCCACACAGCCACATCAAATACCCAAAAAATATGAATCTAAACAAATTTTAGGGCTCTAAAATCTACCTCCTGCTGAAGGCAGCTCAGCTCAAAGGTACTATCTCAGTGCTGGGAGCTGAAACCAGCCCAGCCTGAAACTGCTGCTTTGCCCTGGGGGCAGCTGGACCAGCCCAGCTGAGCCCAGACACAGCAGGAGCTTCAGGAGAGTGGATCTGCGGCAGGTGTGGCAGTTTCCAGGATTATCAAGCTATAAGAAAAAAGGACAAAGTGAAAGGTCAGTGAAACTTGGCTAAAATTGGGGGAGAAAAGCAGGTCTGGCCAAACTGCCTTGAGGGCAAGGAAGCGGCCAAAGGGGAGGCCCTGCAGCCGCCTCCACATTGTTGCTTCAGAGTTCCTAGCCTGCAGACTGCAGGGGGGCCAAGAGATCATTCAGAGGCCAAGTGCTCTTGCATTGAGCAGCATGGATCTGGATCAGGGTCTTGGGTGGTGGTCCTGGGGTGCATGTTCAGTGAGCCAAAGCTGGTAGGGGCTTCAGCAGCCTCCTAAAAGTTCCGGCAGCTGGGAAAACCCCAGTTATTTGGGGCAGAGCTTTCCCCTCTGGAAGCAGAGTTCCACAGAGCTAAAAACATCATTGACTGGCCATCATAAGCAGGCAAAAAAAGCAAAGTAAGAATAGCAATCAAACTCTAGATTCCTTCTTTGGAGACAATAAGGATCAAAGCAGGGAATGGGAATAAGATAACAGTGAGAACTCCTACACCAAAAGCTTCCAAGAAACATGGAGACTTCCTAAAAGCAATAGACCAGCTTAAGAAGGATATTGAAAACCAAGTGAGAGAAGTGGAGGAGAAATTGGGAAGAGAAATAAGAATGATACAAGAAAATCGTGAAAAGAGAATCAACAACCTGACTGAAGAAATTAACACCTTAAAAAAAAAAGATTAACTCAAA
>CM053590.1:56197562-56209797 GCA_028646515.1 Pseudochirops corinnae | reverse complement strand
CAATCATCATCTCCTTGACTCTTCTCCAAAAATATCTACAATTGATCCTATATTAATTTTGACTGCACATATTTGGTTACATGTTTGTGTCCACCACTAGAAAGGGAGCCCTACCACTTGAAGCCTGTGGCAGGTTTTGCCTCTTTTGATATATCTGGCATTTATCATAGTACCAAGTACATAAGAAGAACTTAAATAATTGTTGAAGAATTGATTGTCATCCCCTCTTTTGTATATCTCCTCATTTTTATAGCCATTTTATTATTCAATCACTTTTTCCATTATTATCTCCGTTTTAAAGATGAGGAAACTGAGGCAGAGGGAGGTTAAATGACCTGTCCAGGGTCATATAGCTAGTAAGTTTCTGAGGCCAGATTTGTCCTCAAGTCTTCCTGACTCTACGTATTGTGTTCTACCCATGCCACCTAGATGTCATTAAGGATGCCATGACAAATCAGTGTTATACCCTCAAACTTATCAATATCCTTCCTAAAAGGTGATGCCCAGGCTTTAATCTAGCAGCCTAGATTTCTCTGCAAAATACTCTAGGGCAGTGGTTCTCAACCCTCCTAATGTCACGACCCTTTAATACAGTTCCTCATGTTGTGGTGACCCCCAACCACAAAATTATTTTTGTTGCTACTTCATAACTGTAATTTTGCTACTGTTATGAATCATAATGTAAATATCTGATACACAGGATGTATTTTCATTGTTACAAATTGAACATAACCCACAGGTTGAGAACCGCTGCCTAGGGTTATAAGAGATCATAAAAAAGGGAAAAGGATTTACATGTGCAAAAAAATATTTATAGCAGCTATTTTTGTGGTAGCAAAGAAATAGAAATTGAGGGAGTGACCATCGATTGGGGAATGGCTGAACAAGATTTGGTATATGGATGTAATAAAATGCTACTGTGCTATAAGAAACGATGATCAGACAGATTTCAGAAAAACTTGGAAAGACTTACATGAACTGATATATAATTAATTTAGCAGAACCATGGGAACATTGTACAAAGTAATAGGAACATTGTGTGGCGATCAACAATCATAGACTTAGCTCTTCTTAGCACTACAATGATCTAAAACAATTCCAAAAGACTCAAGATGGAAAATGCTATTCACATTCAGAGAAAGAACTACAGAGTCTGAATGCAGACCAAAGCATACTATTTCTCTTTGTTTTTCTTCATGGCTTTTCTCTTTCATTCTGTTTCTTCTTTCACAACATGACTCATGTGCAAATGTGTTTAACATGATTATTCATGTATAAACTACATTAGATTGCTCACCATCTTAGGGAGGAGATGGGGGAGAGGGAAGGGAGGGAGGGAGAAAAATTTGGAACTCAATATCTTATAAAACTGAATGTTGAAAACTATCTTTGCATCTAATTTATAAAAATAAAATTCCATTAAAAAAAACTCTAGGGTTATTACACAAAAGGTTTGAGAGCATCTGTCTGGGGAAAATATGGTTACTACGAGCCAGGACAAAGCCAGTACAAATTATAATTTCCTACAAACATAAGCCATCTATACTCATTTCTTCCAGTTCCTCATCCTCATTTGTTTTTTAAACCCTTGTAATATATCATCTGGAAGTTAGGTGGTGTAGTGAATAGATTATTGGGCCTGAAGTCAGGAAAACTCATTTTCCTAATTCTGATCTCATATACTTACAAGGTATGTGACCCTTGGCAAATCACTTAACCCTGTTTGCCTCAGTTTCTTCATCTGTAAAATGAGTTGGAGAAGGAAATGGGAAACCACTCCAATATCTATGACAAGAAAACCCCAAATAAGTTCTCAGAGTCAGAAATAACAGAAAACAACAATAACAATGAATCTTTTGATCCTATCCCTTAAGTAAAATTTTTCTCTTCCTGGTTATGAATAATCTTTTATTTGCAATACCCAAAAGTTTTTTCTTTCAGTCTTCAACTTGTTAGTTTTCTCAGAAGCTTTTGTTGTCTTTATCATTCTTCTTTTTGGGTATTCTCACTTCCCTTGGTTTTCACAGTTCTCTTATCATTTTCCTCTGCCTTATCAGTCTTTTCAATATAAGTATCTTTGGTGGGATAATCATCCAAGTTCAACATACTAAGTATGAATGTACCATTGGGTTATTTCCCAAGTTTGTTTTTCTCTCCTCTCCTCTCCTCTTCTTTTCTCTTCTCTCTCCTCTCAATTCCGCCATATCTTATTAATACAAATATAATTTTATTAAGGTGACTTCAATATCTAAATATGCAGTTTTAATTTCATTGTGGCATTCCAGTCTTGACACCACCAAATGCCAGTTGACAGTCTCTACTTCCTTGGCCCATTGTCATTTAAAATTCAATATTCTAATTTATTAAACTATTACATTATCCAATCCATATGTTTCTTTCTTCACAGCAAGGATATTAAGAAAGACTTACCAAATGTCTTGTTAATGTCGAGATATAATTTATCAAAAACTGGCCTTTGATATACTTACATAGTACTCTAGCAAAAGGATAAATAAAATTGATTTGTCATCATATTGTTAGTAGCAACCAGGTAGTATGGATAGAGAGCTGAAGATGGATTCAGGAAGACAATTACAAATCTGGCCGCATAAATTTCCTAGCTGTGTGACTCTGGGAGACTAATTTAACCACTATCGACCTCAGTTTCCTCACCTTTAAAATGGAGATAATAACAGCACTTACCTCATAGGGTTGTTGTGAGAATTTCTATAGTCTTTTTCAAACCTTATAGTGCTATATAAATGATAACTGTTATTGTTTTTATTGTCACTATTATTACAAAAAAACATCATTATTATTAATTTCTTTGTGTTGGTTCCTACTAATCACATTTTCCCCAGCCAAATGCCTGCAAATCATCTTTATGATGATTTTTGCAGAGTTTTGCAGAGACATTTAGAATGCCAGATTAAAATGTAGGTATCACTTTTTAGGAAGGATATTAATAAGCTGGATCACATAAATCTGAAAAAAAAGAGATAATAAATAATAGGAAATAAACCAGGATGAAAAGTGTTTTCAATTCATTCCATTATGAAAATTGCTTGAAGGAATTTGGAATGTTTAGCCTGGAGAAGAAAAGATAGTGGTGGAAAAGTAAGAAATCATAGCATTCTTCCACTATTTGAAGAGCTGCATCTTATTTAGATGAGAAGAGGATAGAGGTAGGTGCGGGGTATTATAGACAGGGGTAATGTCATGATTAACAGTGAAAAAGACAAGTGAGCTTGCAAATTTTAACTAGATATAGAAAAGGATAAACTATAGAATATAGAAATCTGAGGTCAGGTAGACAAGAAGATCCACAGTAAAAGATCAAAAATCATGCCATCCAAAGCTATGAAGGTGAAGGACTAACACAAGTGAGAGGAAGAAATATACTGTCAGCCGTAAGTTGAAATCCATACCTGAGGACATTTTTGGCCTCAGTCATTGGAGCTTTGACATTAATATGATTTAAATAACAGTCAGTACTTGCTTGGGTCCATTTTAAAGGCCAACAATGACAGAGAAATGAGAACACTTGGCTAAGGTGAGACATGAGCATGATGGCAATAAGCAATCTATAAAAGGATAAGGGTACTATAAAAGCAAAGGAAGTAAAGTGACCAAAGAGAACCAGGTAGCTTAAGAAAATAGTATCATTGTTTTAAAACAGGTTTAGGTAACAGAAATAGGATTTCATTGGAATAGAGAACTCCAGATGCAGAAATTCCAACTACTAAAACAGGGTGACTCCTCTATGTCACTTATATTATTAGAGAATTAACTAAATTACTGAGAAGTTAAAATTTCTTGTCACATACACCTAGTAGGTATCTGAAGCAATACTTGAACTCACATTTTCCTGGCTTTTAGACCATCTTTATTCAGTATACCATGTTTATTCTCAGTGCCCAGAAATATTATTTACAAATAAAATTGTGGCCAGTTGGAAATTTATGAAAATGTATGTAAAATATGATTAGGCTTAAGGATAGGCAGAACAAAACAAAAGCAAAAAAATAAAAAATAAATGTGTGTATGTGTGTGTGAAGTGGATAGCATGGAGGGAATGCTATAATCCTCAGATATTATGCTGTTTGATCCCAGAAAGTAGAGTCATGATAAGTAAAAGTTCCAAGTAGCATATAATGTTGTTCAATATGAGGGAAGCATTTCTAAGATCAAATAAGGTCATAGTTGTAAAAGTGTTTAGCACAGTGCTTGACACATAATAGGCACTCTGTGAATTCTTATTCCCTCTCCTTCACCTAGTAATCATACCCATAAAGTAATAGAATAAGCAGAATTTATGATGGATAGATACAGGAAAATAAAGATATGACCAGTTTCATCACAATACCGCCCAAAAGGGTTGATAAAACCATAACAGAGACAATGATGGGAAGCCCTCTTCAATTACAGATTCTATGAAATAAGGAAATCATTCAGTGATTTAGATTTCTTACAGTAAAATATGGATTAGGAAGTTGAATACTAAAGTATTTGAAATCTTGTGCTTTATTTACTTCATGTGATGAGGTTCTGGTCTAGGAATAACAATGGAAAGGTGAATAAGCTTGTCCAATCTTCTATAATACAGAAATTTAATTTGGCTTTCATTTTTTCATTCAGAAAAAAGAACAAAGCTACAAAAAAAAAAAAAAAAACGCTAATGGAGATCTTACCAAAACGCAGCATATCTTTGATGAAGAGAAATTCAAGAGCTACCTCTTGGTTATTTAACTTATAGTGTTACATGATAAAAAGCAACATTAAATTTCTTGGGCCTCATTCCCCAGAGGAGAGAATCCCTACTGATATAATTCAGATGGTTGTTTTGAAAAATAATTCCTGAAATCATGTGAACACACTGTGAGCAGAAAGGGCACAATGATAGCAACTTCTACAACTGGAAGAACCATAAATTACTGGGGAAGTGATATTGGTAATTACAACACATGCAATTTATGATGTCCAGCTCTATCTTGGAAATCCCTATAGCCAGATTCAGGGCAGGCCCCATGTGTATGGAAGTCTACCAATTGCTTTTGGTTGAGGGAAGGATTTTCCCCTTGTGGCTAATGGAACCTACATTTACTTCTTGGTTAGTTAGTACACATGCTGCCAGCTGGCTTGCACTTGGAATCCCATAGGTCACTTCTGGAAAACTTCCAACTGTAGAATTTTTTTTTATATTGCCATTAGTTGGTTATATGGATGAAAAAAATACTGAGCTGCCCACAGAGAAAGAGAAAAAGATTGTCTTAAAAATCTTGGAGGATGGCTTAAGATGCCTCTGGAAAGTATCTTTTTTGCAATTTAATTTTGTTCAGTTCCAGAATTTTTGCAGGTCTGAAAGAATAAATGAGGTGAACTAATGGAAACAAAGGAATGGGTTTTGTTTGTCTAAAATACTTGAAGAAGAATCTTTTTTTCCCCTTTTTATCTCAGAGATTTTAAAATAAATATATTTTTTATATTCTTGCCACCACTGTTATACTTTTCTCCAATATCCATAGCATAAAAACCTCTAAAGCCAGAAGAATAATTTTGATACAGACATATACAGATGTACCTCATTTTGAATTAAATCTGTGTAGAATTTAGAAAACAAACTAGGGAATGATTATTCTCTTTGAAAATATCATTTGCCCTATAATAAAGCTTATTAGTGAACTCCTATGGTATATTTGAAACATGATGCAATTTGCCAAACTTTAAAAAAGAGTTTATTAAATTTTCTATAACTCTCTAGTTATGCACTTAATATATGTCAAACAAATATCAATGTTAAATAGAAAATTATGTCAAAGCATTCATAATCTAACATACAGAGGGACACCTAACACAGTATTTTGTACATGATGTTTAATAACTGCTTATTGAAAATTTTATCATTATATCTTATTAATAAAAATCACATTTATCTGATACACACATATCTGATTTATAAATATACGATAGAGACCCAATTTATGATTTCAGTGGTTGAGAAAATTGTCAGAAGTGAGAAGGTCACCACTTTTATCTAAATTTAGACCTTGAGGAGAGCCTAAGGAGGTAAGAGGTTTAGTATCTCTGACTCATACAGCCAACATTTATCAGAGGTGACACTGGAATACAGTTCCTTCTGATCCTAAAGGCCAACTCGTTCTCCACTATCCTATGCTGGTTTTTAATTTATAAGTATCAAGAGGAGAATGCAAAGTTTCCTCCACCAATCTAAACACTTGTGTGTGTGTGTGTGCGTATGCAAAAATTTACTCCGATTCATCTCACATCTCTCAAGTATATCTAAATAGTTAAAGGGGATTGCTATATTTCATATAAAGTCTATGACTGATTGACTTAGTACAAAAGCATTCTCATATGAAAAAGATAACAGGGTAAGAATTCATCCCTAAAATTTTAAGATTCACTTTCATTGACCAAGTTTAACTAGACCACCATCTCATTACATAATATTTGGAGGTGGATACAAACATTTTACATCTATATACAAAGCATTAAACTATTTCTCTAAATCATAATGTGAGGAAAACTTTTATGGGACCAGAGTAGCATAACTCCAGAATTAGAAGGAAACTTAAAAGCTGACTAGTTGCCATGTTTTAGGTAGAGTCTATTTCTTAAAGGTAAACATACTTTTTCTAATGCAAAGTTCCCATCAATCAATATGTATCCTGATTTATAACTTTAAGGCTCAATTTTTAGTGATATTGAACTTGTGTTTTTGTGTGTTCTATCATGTACTAACCCAATCACCAATTTTATTAAATTATGACAAATGAGGCAAATGGCCTTTTCCCTGACATTTTAATAGGAAAAAAAGGAGGAAAAAAAAACCGTATAACTTTCAGACAATCAAATGTGCAGTTTAAAATTCTCTTCGAATGTATGAAATATCCATCATGTGTCAGTAGAAACACACTCAATAGAGACCAAATCTGACATTTTTCATGCACTAAAGGGCAGGATGTTAGCAAAAGGCAATTGTTACAATAATTTTATGTGTCCTTAAGTTATGTTATAGTAGTAATCTCATCACATTTTTAAGACAGGTGTCTGAACAGAAGACAAAATATGCTATTTCCATGTTTGTGGTCCATTAGTACTTAAAAAAACAAAAATATTCATCTAACTTATAATAAGATTGCCTTGATAAAAATTCATTCCTAAAACAAAATACTTCAAAGGAGGCTGAGCTGAATCTTCATTTTTGCATAGATGATGTTTCTTTATTGCAACTATTCATCATCTTTTTACCTTTCAGATGGTTTACAAAACATAATTACATAGTTTTTAAAAACTGGTAGAAATGAATACATTTTCCTTCCAAGAAAGTTTCCTTTCTAGTCTCAATCTATTCAAGAAAATATCATTTCTATATGACAAATTGGATACCGTGATGTAATAAATGTGATTAACATCATGAAAGTGGGCTGACTTCATTCACCAGCAGATGTAGAAACATTTCATATGTCAGGTGTAAATACTGTAGGATTTTCATATTGAATAATTTGAATGCCTAAGACATTTTATAGTGTATTCCAAATTACAGTCATTACAACTCTTGGAATAGCCTGCTTAGGATGAAACTGAGCATCTCTCATTACAAAACAAGCAAAATGATTACTTCTACAGAGTTTTGCTTTCATTCATCTCATTCCAGCAGTTTTCCATTATATAGAAAGCTTTTTCCCCCACAAAATAGATGCAGATATCAGATGCCTGCAAATGGAAAATTACTTCAAAATTCTTTTTGTCCTTAGAGAATTTATACTTAAATTATAAATCATGACAAAGTAAGGTCACATCAATATGTCATGCTAATTTCATTTCTTACATGGATAGTAAAAATATGAGACAGCACCTTGCTCATTATGAGTCAAAGGAGAAAAAGGTAAAGAGAGGAAAGGGACAGAGACAAAAAAAGAGAAGAGAGAAAAGAGAGACAGAGTCAGATGGACAGACAGAGAGAGATAGGAATAGAGAGAGAAGAGAGAGGTCAGAAAGAGAAGAGAAAGCAAGAGATGTATTACTAACATCAATAACTATAGTAAAAAGAAGAAAAGGGGAAGCTAGGTGATACAATAAATAGAACACTGACCCTAGAATCAGGAGGATCTGAGTTCAAATGCAGTCTCAGATACTAGCTGTATGAGTCTGGGAAAGTCATTTAACCATAATTGTTAAAAAACAAACAAACAAACACATTTTAAAGTATATATGTTTTCAGTTGTTAGTGTTGTTTTCCCCTAATACTTGTAATAGTCATTTATTTCTATGTTGAACAGTCCACTTCAAAATGGAGTCTATATAACCACGGAATTGGACCATAAGTGTATTATATCAATGGCCTTTACTTTGAGAGAACTCTACTAAATCCAATGAAAAAAGTAATAACTGCTTTTAACTAAAAGATAATCATTTGCAGTTTTAATTGACATTTTATGAAAGGATTTAAAAAGTCCATCTTTGAACCTAGGTCTGATTAGGTGATATTCCTGAAAATCATATAACATTGTAATGCTAATGAAATCTGAAGATCTTCCATGCCCCTTTGTATTAGCAAGTAAGCAGGTACTTAGCACCTTGTTTCAAGTTAACACCTTGATTAAGCTTTTTAATTGACACAGAAGTAAACACCTTGAGAGGAAGTTGCTGATGTAACAAGAAGTGGCAGAATAGGGAGGAGCTAAGGCATATATAAGGAAAAGCCCAGCTGGGAATGGCACAATTTTTCTCAGTGAGCAACTGGAGGCTGCAATATCTGCTGAGACCTTTCTTCTAGGAATTTCTGCTAAGAACTTCCAAGAAACAAGCTGATGAGCTACCATGAGTAAAAGAAGAGGATCCCTGCTTAAGGGAGCCTGTTCTGTTGTGAAGGTTTGGGAATATGGGTGTTTACTGCATTAACCATGTGTATCAACTTTGTGGCTATTGTAACATTTTTGGTTTTCTGCTTCTGGTACTTAGTTTTCTGGTACTTGAATAAAGGCTTTGGTTTCTCCCTCCATGTGGAATGTCTGCTACATTTTGTGATTTACAACTATACTAGCATATTCATAACCACCGTGGGTGTTGTGCATGTTACATTATTGTTACAAACACCACCACAATTTCTAAAGAATCAAAGTACAGGTGATCCCTCGTAGCAATGGGGAAACACAATATAGGTATCCATATAGGTCATTACCTTTTTCAAGAATTTATGTGAAAGATATCATCCAGGAAATGTATGATCAGAAGAGGAGGTCTGGTCAAGTACAGAGAAAAAAAAAAAGGTTATCAAATGGAAAATCTAGTTACTGAAATGGTCCTCAAAGAATATTAAAAAATCTGGAGGAAGACATTCAGTTCATTGGGCAGATGATTCTCCTAATAATATTTTGGAGTTCATGGAAAAAAGAAATTATGCAAGATGAATAATGCATGTCTATCTGGCAATCTACATGGTTGAAGGAAATATTAGGATAAATGTGATCATATCGCTTGATACATTTTAATGATCTTAATTATAAAATTAAGGCTACTATGTTGACTTCATTGATTTTTTGATGTTTTTATATAATTCTGGAAAAAATAAAAATAAATTTTGAATAACCCAAAAATATTTGACTCACTAAAAACCAGCCCACAATTAGGACCAATAAGGTCCTGTTTATGCTTCTGCTTTCAAGGCCAATGATTTTTTCAGTGTATTCTATCTCAATCAAGGATAATTTTATCCTCATCAAATGAATGAATAAATGAATGAAAATGTGTCATTATTGTCATAAAATATTTTGAATTCCATAATTATCACATTTTCTATAAGCTATCAAAGATTATATAATACTTTCATGAGCCAACACCTGCAACCAAATGATAAGTCATTGCCATTTTTTTCAATATGCTAAGGATCCATGATTTCAACAATGTGGGAAATTTCTAAACTGACATCATAGCCAAGTCTTAACAAATTACAATAAATTTTAATACTTTCCACCTATTAGTAGATACTTATAATCCATTCCTTTGGCCAAATTCATCACCTGATGGTCATCTATGTCATGATGAGTCTTAAGCTGTTCATTTAACTACAGATATATAGTTGGTCCCCAAATTTTAAGGGAAATTCTCAGAGCTTTCTCTCTGTTCCACAAGTGTGTTTAGTGGCACAACTCTGTGTACTGATAAGGTATAAAGTAGGACCTCAGTAGATAAAACTAATAGTAAAAGTAACAAATAATATTCTTTGTATAAGTGTAGAGAAATTCTTATAACTTATACAACAAAAATACACATACACACATATGTAGAATCTGTTCTTCACATTTAAAGCTATTGCTGCTGATTATAATCTAGATCAAGGGTGGGAATCTTGTGACCTTGAAGGTCTTTGGGCACAGCCTTTTGACTGAGTCCAAGTTTTAAAGACCAAATCCTTTTATTAAGGGGATTTTTTCTGTGAAGTTTAGATTCAGTCAGAGGGTCACACTTGAGGCCCTAGAGGGCAAGATGTGGCCTTGAAGCCACAGGTTCCACACTCCTGATCTGGATATTCAGCTATGATTGAAATGGCCAATGAATGGAATATTGTGCTATCATTTCAAACTTTGAACCAAAATCTGATTATCATTAATGAGGAAATGTTTGACAATCAAAGCCACAGTTAGAATGAAGTGATTAGAGGTTTTTTTGTTTTGTTTTGTTTTGTTTTTTCTCCCAAGAAGTATTCAGGAGGGATGTTTTATCCTTATGGGAGTTTCACAATCTATTTTCCCCATGGTATGGTACTCAATCATATTTGTTCCTTGCTAGGCTTCCCTTGCTGATGACATCTGTAGGTGCAGTTTTCAATGGGATTGCCCTTCTTGTTTCTATTTAGTTGCTGGTCTTCACTATTCTAATTATCTGTGAAAAGTATGAAGGCATTACATGTGATAGGTCAGGCTAGTCTCTCTGGGGGACCCACTCTCTGGGTATACTGTACATTACTAAAATGTGCCTGATATTTTCCAAAGACCTATCTTTCTTTGGATATTTTTTTTTTCATGACTTTACTCCTCATACTTATCATGACATTCCTGACAAGATTTTCCCCTATTTAAAGACCTCTCCCCCTCCCCCACTGATATTTCCAAATTCATTTGTCTAAGGCGACAGAATTTCACATTTATACCTGTTCAGGGAAAAGGAGGTGTAAGTTACCATCTTTAGATGCTTTTCATTCATAATTATTAGCACATATCCTTAGAGGGCCCGCTAGCTACCTAGGAAGTTATTAGATGGAATGACCTCTAACTCTCTCCTTTTCAAGGACTACAGCCACGATACCAGGATACCTATATGTTGAGTTACATACCGATAAGAAACACAGCAATAGTGAACACTGAACCCTTTGGTTTTCTTTCTCATTGAATGATAGCTATGGTTAATGAATGTCCTGAGGCAAGGTTACAGTCCTGTTGTCTTCCTTTAGCCAGAGATGTCTTATGACCCCTCATATATATTTGCTGATTTGCTAGGTACAGAAACTATTTATATCACTGGAGTCTTTTCCATCAGTTTAATCTTGTTTCTCGATTGAACAAAAGCACATTCATTCGTAAGATCATAGATAGGTGGGAGGCATCTTAGATATCACTTACCTAGTCTAATCCTTTCATTTTGCAGGTGTTAAAACTAGAACCTAGAAAGGTTATTGTCTTATCTGAGGTCACAGAGAATGACAATTGCAAAAGTAGCACAACTAGAATGCGTACATAACCAGGGTGTCTGACTCTATGCCCAACTTTTGTGCACCATACAAGACTTCCTTTTCCTGTGGCTTTTATCTAGCTACCAGGTCTCATAGAAACTCAATTGTTTGAACCCACAAGTAAAATCAGTCCACCTTTTCCCCTTGACCACATACAGGCGATCAAGAAGAAACAAGATGGGGGAAAGAGATTTTTAATTTTATAATACTTTATAAAAAGTATTATATATGTGAAATGAGAAATTGCATGTTAAGTGCTTTGTAAATTGCAAAGATTCCATATAAACATCAATTATTAGCATCCGTATCCCAAACTTGCTTTTTAACTGTTCTATCAATAAATAAGAAAAGCATTACATACAGAGGGTCTACTTTGTTGACAGGGACAATCTGGAAAAATTGAAAAGCAGAATAAGCCACCTTTTTACTTGCTTGATTGCATGGTGTAGTGATTAGGCAGCTGACTTGAGATTTAAGTCGACC
>CM053590.1:56174571-56197062 GCA_028646515.1 Pseudochirops corinnae | reverse complement strand
AACATCAATTATTAGCATCCGTATCCCAAACTTGCTTTTTAACTGTTCTATCAATAAATAAGAAAAGCATTACATACAGAGGGTCTACTTTGTTGACAGGGACAATCTGGAAAAATTGAAAAGCAGAATAAGCCACCTTTTTACTTGCTTGATTGCATGGTGTAGTGATTAGGCAGCTGACTTGAGATTTAAGTCGACCTGGGACTTTTCTGACACATCATGGCTTTATATAACACTGGGCAAGTCAGTACATGCTGATATTTATCAGAAAAGTCCGCCCCTCACTAGGAGCTCATTCTACTCTGGAAAATACAGGCTCAGTAGGGAACAAGGAGGAAACAATAAATACACAAACAGATAAAGTATTTTTTTAAAGGGAGGAGGAAAATCTGTCCATGTTCTTCTATGAAAAGTATCCCATCTAAGTATAACCATAGACTCAAGCCTAACTATTTGTTCATTACTGGAGAAAATTGTTATGATTCTACACTTTCATAAAGGTCAGATTTAGGAAGAGTTAAGGAAAGCAGAGTTTTACTTCTGGTTTTGGCTTTCAGAGAGGACAGATAGAGTCCCTTGCTCTATTTGGGGAAACATTCTAGGAGCGAGAGAAAGACTTAGGGAAGAAGCAAGCATGAAGAGCAGGTGGCACTTTGAGCATGTCCCTATTTCCAACTTGTTACACTATAGATTTGGGGGTATTCCTCTTTGAGTGAGACCTGGGACTCCCTCACTTACTTAGTTGAAATATCTTGTCCACAATGAATGTTGTATTCATATTAGTATCTAGTACATCAGTATATTTCATTTCTATAAGTTTATGTAAGTTTTAGTTTAGTCATTTTCAGTCATTTCCTATACTTTATGACCCCATTTGGGTTTTCTTGGCAAAGATATTGGGGTCGTTTGTCATTTCCTTCTTCAGCTCATTTTACAGATGAAAATATTGAAGAAAACAGAGTTAAATCAGTAGCCCAGAGTCATGTAACTAGTGAGTGTTTGAGGTCTGATTTGAATTCAATAAGAGAAGTCTCCCTGACTCCAGGCGCGGCACCATATCTACTATACCACTTAGCTGCCTATCATTTTATATAAACATTTCTATAAAACTCAATTTGCTGTTTGCTATCAGCTTGGATAAATGGGTCTATTTATCCCCTTAGACTATGAGCACCTTCAGAGTAGGGAGTTTTTTTTTTCTTTTCTCATATTGCCAGAATTTATCACAGGGCCTGGTACAGACCAGATGCTTAAAAAAGACTTATTAGCTTCTCTGGACTCCCAAAGATTACATAGTCAAGAAACATAATTGGGATTTAAAACTTGTTCTTCTGACTTCAGATTTGGCAATCCTTCCACTGCATCACTTTGCCTCTCTGTTGACCACATTTGCTATAACTTTGAGTTCCTTCCTTAGTCAGGGGCTTCTACTTTTAAGTCAATTTAACTGTGGGGAACAGAAGGAATATTGCTTAGACTTAGGCAGCCTTCTGTTCATCCTCCCAACTCAGAATACACTTGTGGGAACAAAAGAGGTAGTTTTCAGTTTCTTCAAGGACGAAATGAAAGAATCAAAAAAAAATGAACTCCACGGTTCCTACCATCTCTAAACTTACATGTATTTTGAGTACCTACCCTCAAAGAAGTTAGAATTTAGTTAAGGAAACAAGACATATATACATGAAGCATTTAAATAAGATGCAAGAGTGTATGTGTTTAATTATCAAAAATTTATAAGCACAAACAGTAAGTTCTGATGTTTCTCACAAATAATTATAACTACACTCGATATGTTCATGAAAATGATTTATTGCTGATCAGTTTGGGATATCAATTTGATTTACCTCTACAACCTATTTGCATATAGAATCCCATAGCTAATAAAAAATTTTATTTCTCATATTTTGTCAATCAACATGGGCTTATCAAAGTGAAGTTTCCTTATAAAACACTTGTAAAACAAAAAGACACTGCATCAACATTCATAACAATCACTTCAATTATACTGCTTGCCCAGGAGATAATAATGCCTTCTATTTTTTAACTTATTAAATATCCTTGGCCTATTTATAGATCTTAATAAATCATTCAATGTTTAATTTCTTTTGGATGCTGTATTAATAGATTATGATCACTGAGTACGTCATTCCCATTCAGTAGTTACAATGACCAAAACAGTTGGTCCAGATCTGGTCTTCTCAATCAAACAAAATTGGATGAACCATGAAATGATTCCATTTAATCCTTGGTGAAAAGACATTAATTTATTGTTGCTGTTGTTCAGACTTTTCATGACCTCAGTTGGGATTTTCTTGGCAAAGATACTGGAGAGCTTTACCATTTCCTTCTCCAGCTCATTTTATAAATGAGGAACTCATATACACAGGATTAAGTCACACAACTAATAAGTATCTGGGGCTGGATTTGAACTCATGAAGATGAGTCTTCCTGCCTCCAGGTCTAGCATTCTATCTACTGTACTACCCAGCTGCAACATACAACAACAATTATTTTGTTATTAATTGTTATTGTTATATAACTTTATTTTAGGCAAATACAGAGCTAGTTTAGAAATTAAATAAAAATCTATATGCTTCTCCATTGTTAATTCTCTAAAACACTGGTTCTCTGATTTCAAAACCCTTTAACATGAAATTATTGAGGACCAAAAATGGTTTCTGTTCATGTGGGTTATATCTAGCAATATTTACCAGGTTAGAAATCAAAACATTTTAGTATTATGATGAAAATAGTTTTGACCTCCTGGAGCCCCCTGAAGTTTACTCAGCAACTTCTAGAAGCTTTTTTGACTAGTAATAATGGGTATGGCAATTGAGAATTTTCCCCAGGGCACCAGTACTCAGAGTGCAGATAGTGCTTCTATTCTTTAAGTAGGCAGGAGCTTCTGAACTTATTATCCAGATATCAAACATAGTTAAAATAGGAAGCTATCAGATAACATCCTTACTTTCCTTTCAGCAGCCTCCCAGAGGAACTTCCTAATGACCCAATCTCTCTATTTCTTCTGTTTTTAGTGATATTTTACGTCTTATTTAAGTAATTGCCTGCTTATCTGTCTCATAGATGATAAGTCTCATAGATGACAATTTCTTAAATCTCATAAAATCACAATTTATGAACAAAAAGCCCTAGTTAAATGTCAACTTATTTATGGTACTGAGTGAATTAGAGTCTGAAAACTTGGGTTAAAAGACTGAAGTCAGATTTTAGAAAATGAGTGAATTTCATATTGTTCTTAACAAAAAAATAACATTGTCATCTGTAATTTTCTGGAAAGCCATCTCCAATGTTGCCACCTCCCCAATCTTCGCCTTTCCTATGAGTGACTCTAACATTTTATGTGGTTTCCTAGATGGAAACAGAACTCAAAGAACAAATCTAAAGATGTTTCATTCCTGTTTCTTGCCCTTCTGAAGCCTAAAAAAAAAAAATCTCTGCTATGAATTCCCTTCACTAAATTTCATTATAATCCATAAGTTTTCTTCATGGGTTTCTTTCTTGGCATGATGGCAGATTTACCATACATTAAAGAAAAAAATAATGCTCATTTAGAAAAGCATGTGTAAGCAATAGGTATAAAATGAGTCTTTGTGTCCTGGTAGAGTGCTGAGGCAGTTTTAACTAGGTATGTCTAGCTGGTCCTGGGTATGTCTCTCATTTGCTGATACATCTGCTGTTGTTACCTGTTGCTGCTCCAGTGGACATTGCTACTATTGCAGAAAATATTTTCAGGTTGTGTGAGATGAAACAGTTCAGAATCTGAATCTAAGGTCAGAAAAGGTCTTTATTCTTTCTCATGAGAAAGGACTCTGCCCCCACCGCTCAACATGGCATCTGCAGGGAGAGAGTGACAGGTAGAAGCCAGCCTATGGTTATATAATCTTCCAATGCAGAAACCCAACCCCCCCAACTGGTCTTCACTCTTATTGGTAGGGGGGCTGACCCACAACCTAAGTGAAGGATTCTCTCTGAGACAAAGCACCCAGACACTTGCGGGTGTCCAGTGAAAGCAGTCTTAACTTTATTTGGCATATCTTCTGCTGAGTTGACTCTGGGGGAGGTTCTTCATTGCTCTAAGCCCCAGATTGCTTGAAGGTCAGGTGACCTAACCCTAGGCCTAGTGCATACTAGCTTCAGTATAAATTATCCCTCACAAGGTCTTTGGTCCTTTCAAAGTTTAGAACATCATAACATTTTCAATTTCATAACTAGAAACTTGGGTTTTCTTTTCTCAAGGGACTTTGCATTTGCAAACACTATGTTTCTCATGACCGCCAGCAAGACTCACTGTCTTTTGCTAAGCCAGTCTTTCCTACAAAAGAGCTAAGCATCTTATTAATGATGGATGACAAGTAATTGTTTGACCAATTTGTGGAGGAAAAAAATACCAAATTATTCTGAAAGTGATTCTAAGATAATATTTCCATTGAGAAAATATTTCAGATTATTTTAAATTGATTTGTTACACGTCCAATTGTGTGGATGCCAAAAATTTAGACAGGATTTGATTTTACTTAGAAGACAGTTGCTAAAATTGAAGAGAAATAATAATTTAATTCAATGACTTTTTATCCTAGAAAACTTAGGATAAGTTGATGTAGGTTCTAGTAACAATGTAATCTTCCGGCCTAGATTATAAATCCCGGGGGGCAGAATATATATTTTTTTAATTCATCTTCCTTTACATATTTAACTCAGTGCCTAGAAGGCCACTTTGCAGTAGCATGCATAGCAATAATATCTATTAACAGAACTTCTAAAATTAGAATTGCAAAAGGTTTGTAGGCAAAAAGTTTTGTAAGGAAGATTTTATTGAACCGTTGAATGATGTTGTCCATTGTTCAGGACATAGTTATTTCTCTTTTGTTACAAAAGTATACAAAGAAAAATTCAACTTATTGTGTCTTGGAGATGCCACTAAAATGTTGAAGGATAAGACCTAAAGATCAAGTTTTTCAAGTTTCCACCAAGCTTGTTTAGTGAGAGTCCTAATGTCTGTTTTCTGAGTACCATCAGCAGTTTGGATGCAGATTAATACAATTTTAGCAACAGCTTACCTCAGAGCCCATATATGAAGAATTTCTTATTTGTGGAATTAGTTGAACCCTGTCCAACAAATTTACAGATGTTTGACATGCTAAAGAATCAAATTTCATATAATACATTCATATGATACATAATAATATTATTAAATAAATAACCTTTGAGGGCAAGAAGAGGGAGACCATATGGCATTCTTAACTTCAGGAGTAAAGAAGCAAGATGAGCGGAGTCTATTATTCCCTGATTATATTTCTCACTGAAGAAAGTGAATAAAATGCCCTTATCACTTGTCCTGGTCAGATGGAAGACACAAGCACGGGTAGGACATATGACTAATTAACATCATCACCATCCTCTCAATCAGAAGAATTTTATCTCTTCCCTTTCTCTTGTTACCATATTGATTTGCTTTCTAATTGATTTTACTTGAATAATTTCTAATATTCATCCTCTCCTCTCCAAATTTTATTACCCAAATTTAGGCCAACATTACCTCCTTCCTAGGACAAGTATTATGTCCTATCTTATTTCCATTTCTCCAGTGCCTTCCATATGCAACTCATCAATCAAAATTCACTTCTGATCCTGTTATTTCACCACTCAAAATATCTCCAACTTTCCACAATGCCTTTAGCGCAATATAAATTTCACTTAACCTGGCCTTATTCAAGGCCCTACATAATCTGACCTCAGTGGTTCTTTAGAAACTCACTTCTTCCCTCCTTTTACCTAAAACTAGAAGTGATAATTATTTTTTTTTCAAGTATGCAATGAAACTTTTCAATTTATTTCTCTAATACTTTTCTGACTGCAGGCACTGTTAGTTGTACAAATAATAATTTTTTATTATTAAATCTTTCATGAGAGCAGAATTTTGTGTCACCTCACAGATCCCAGTACATAGAGATAGTAGGATTTTAATAGATTGTTGTCTTTCATCCATTTTGGTCATGTCTGACTCTTGGTTTCCATTCCTTTCTCCAGCTCATTTTACAAATGAGGAAATTAAGGTAAACAGAGTTAAGTGACTTACCCAGTGTTACATAGCTATTGGGTCTCTTAAACCAGATTAGAATTCATAAAGATGAGTTTTCTTGACTCTCCACCTAGTACTCTATCTACTCTGTCATCTAGCTGCCTATTTCAATAGATTGAAATTGAATTAAATAAAGTTAAAAGATAATTAGGAAATATGATATGCAAACATGGGGAAATGACGAAGATGGAAATAAACAAATTGTAGGTGATAAAAATAAACAAAACAGGAAAAAGAAAGGGATCTGTATGATCCCATTAAAGAAGGTGAAAGAGGATTCAAAAATGCACTGGGTATCCAACAGGCAAAAGATGGTGTCAACCCTGGCCTCTTGTTTTAGGAGGGTTAGAAAGGGAAGCCAACAAGAGATAAGAGAGGATCACATTATTCTTTTGTAGACAATATGCAGCCAGTCATTCATTTATTTAAGAAATAAAATAAGATATTTGTTCCTTGGGTAATTAAAACACAAGTGCCTATGAATTCTTTTTTATTTTGGAGGCAATTAGGGTTAAATGACTTGCCCAGGGTCACTTAGTAAGTATCCAAAGCCAGATTTTAACTCAGGTCTTCCTGACTCCAGAGTCAGTGTTCTATCCACTCTGCTGCCTAGATGCCCCTTGCATATGTATTCTTATTTTTCTAAATATTAAAAAAAAGAACATTTCCATTCACATTGAGGAAATAAACATGCTATTCAATCCCCAAATATTTATTAAATACCTACTATATGCAATGTACTAGGAATACAAAGATAAATGTGACATTCTTTTGCTTTATTTCCTAAGGAATTTAAACTCTTACTAAGAAGGAAGGGTAAAATATCCACGAATAGCTAGAACATGAAAGACAATATGGTAAGTGAAAGGAGATATCCAGGAAATGAGAGAAAAGAGTGTATGAAATTTGAGTAAGAAAAGATTATTTCCTCGTAAAACAGAATAAGTGATTATTTGAGAAATGGATGTGAACCTGGGGTGAAGACTCTAGGCTTGGGAGACAGCATGTGCAGAAAAAAAGACACAGGAAAAGGCATAAAGAAAGGAGGGAAGAGAAACTACACTAATTTAGCTAAAGCAATGGACAGATAAAGGGGAAAGCCTTTGGTAGATAAACTGCTAGTATTTTCAAGATAGCCTTTTAATAAATCCTTATCTGAAGCACTAGAAGAAGGGAGGAGGTGTTCAATTCTTCCCTACCTCTTCCAGGAAGCAATTGATATGCTTGCTCATGGGATGTGGTAATAAAAGGTAAAGGGATGAATGTATTTCAAAGGTGTTAATACCTTGGGATCCCTTTAAAAAGTGTGACCAACTTTTCCTGGTGAGTCAGAAGTGAGTAAACTCGCTGGATGAGCAAAAATTGGTCACAGTTTTACACAACTTGAAATGGCTAACCACAGGAGGATTTTAAGAGATTTGTTTGTTTTTCCCTTTTGGAAATTTTGGAATCATTATATGGTAGTCAGGAAAGAGAAAAATAATGCCATTCTTAACCTCTTTTGTGAAGGTTGGAAGGAAGAGGAGATCTAATTCTCTCCTTTTTCCTTTTTGGAATAGCATATATCATTAAAAATAGTTGGCTATACCTGCTGGAGTACATAACCCACCCAGAAGTTATCGGTCAAATCAGAAGAGTTCCAGGCACAAATGAGGGAATGGAGACACACAATCGTTGTATACATGGATACAGTGAGGCAGTTGCTTAAGGCTGTAATTAGCTTCAAGGACTGTGACCTGAAGCTAAAAACTGAAACCCACATTTAGAATAAAGATAGAGCTCACCTTGGCAATCAAGAGGCCATCCACAGTGGACTGCATGATAAAAGAACTTTGAGACTATGGTACTGAAATAATGAATAGCATAGCTCATATTTATTAACAAAAAGTCTGCACATGAATGGTCATGTAATTGTTTAACAATCAGCTCTTCAGAAATTCATGTTTTTTTTTTTCATTCTAAATTATATTATTAATATCTTCTCTACCACATTCCCAGCACACTGTGATGGACCCTTGCTGCCGGCCTGCCAGGCTGTCTTCATTGGGAGATTTGTTTCTCTCTGTCACTTTGTGGGTTCTGTAGCTCTTAAATTTGTTTAGAGTCATATTTTATAGGTATTTGAGATGGTAATGGGGGGAGCTCACAGAGTTTTCTTGCTTCTATGTGGCCATCTTGGCTCCGGTCCCCTCTCCTACATTCTTAAAATGACGCCTCTTATAAGACAATATCTCCAGTCCTGATCTGTAGCATTTGCTGATTTCTGAGGCATGTATGTTCACACTGAAATTTAACAATTGACTCCTTAAGCTAGCTACAGTACTATATTTGGGCCTAAACTTCCCATTAAAACTCTGTGTATTTGTGAGAGAGGAAACCACAGGCTTATGGAGAGAATATTTTACTATGCAATTCAGTTTGCTAAGATTCCCATGCAATCTCATGAAATGCTTTTTCTTCATTTCTATTGACTGATTATTAATGACAAGAATGTGATTGGAGTGAATGAACGATAGTTTTAGGAGTACACACCCTCAGATAACCCTCTTGAACCTGGTACAATAACTACCCTTTGGGAATCTAACTTGTGATTGAGAGCAACATCTTGCTGAAATAGGAGCCTAGAAGAGGTTATAGAATAAGAGGTAAACTTACTAGCCATGTGAGTTTGGGCAAGTCACTTAACCCCAATAACCCTCCAAAAACCAGAAAAAAAAAAAAGAAGAGGTAAACTACTATCTTATGTAATGATACTTATTTTGCCTTTATAATTGAAATAAATTTAACTTTATTTTAAAAAATTTCCTCCTCCATAAATAATCAATGGTCCATCCTCCAATTGCCATGTAAGTTCTTTGTGTCTTCTGGTATCTTTTGAAATGAGAATATCTCATGTGACATTGACCTCAAATCAATGGTCATTGGAAGTTTGTATAGAGAGTACTGACAGGTCTTAACATTTATAGAAATTTTCAAACTGTATATCATAGAACAGAAATATACAAGAAGTAAAATGAAAATTCAATGTAAAACTCAATTGATAATTTAATGAGTTTAACAAGGGATTGGAAGACACTGGCTTATGGACCAAATTCAGCCAACTGTCTATTTTTCTGTAGCCCATGAGATATACAAATAAAGTGATTTTTTACCTTTTTAAATAAGGAACACACAGACTTTAATTTACTCATGTATTTTCCATGACTGTTTTTTGAGCTATCCCCAGCAGAGTTGAATAGTTGTGAGACAGTTTATTGTGCTTTCAACACTTTGCACTGCTTCTTAGAACATTAAAAGTCAGTTTCACCATTGTAACATGACAGTTCTCTGAGTGCCACACATGTCAACCTACTGTGATTTTTTATAATTAGAAGTACACACCCACCCTATCAAAACAAGAAAAAATCAGGAAATAAAGTTTCGTTATGATATTTTGTGTACAAAGCTGAGATTGAATTTTTTTTTCTAAATGAGAAGAATCATGCAGAACTATTACTGAATACTGAATAGCTTTGAAAATGAGCTTTTGCTACAGATTTAATAAAGTTTTTAATGGATTTATCCTAAAAATATAAGATGAAACAGTACTTATATATGAAATTGATATTATGTAAAGTCAACTTCACTTATCATCGGTTGAATCATAAGTAATGTCAACTTGCTTTATATATTTCCTGTGCTATAAAGCACAAAAATCAAGAAATAAATCCCTATTCCCATGCAAATTTTCAATGAATATATTTTCTTAGTACAAAATATAGTTCTAGTATTTTTTCCCAATACAAGTACAAAATGAATTTCCACATTTCAAAAATACATCTAACTATTCAGTTGAGGAGCTTCCATCTAACCTTCATTTGGAAGTGGTTAATCAGCCATGTAATAAAATGCTAAAATGCAAAAAATCAAGAGAAGAATTTAGTAGAACTTAATAAATGCTACCTAAGAAAGGATATGCTCAACTGAAATCACATGCTCACAGATTGTGATCAGTATTTGGGAGCACCTATCAAATTGAAAAGATATTTTCAAAAAAAGGATATAAAATTTCATTACAGGTCAGCCTCAACAAATAAACATTTGCAATCATTTTTACTGGTAGGGAGCAATCATTTTGAGTCTCAGTTAAGCAAAATGCTGTTGCTATTTTAAAAAAAAAATCTATTCCTCTTATTAGTTCCTCTTCATTACAAAAAAAAAAAGGAAAGAAAATACTCAGTTGTTACTTTATACTTTGTATTTCGTCAGTAAAAGTATATGAAAATTTGTTTTATCTTTTGTTACATAAATCTACAAAGTAGCCTTACGTGTAAAGTCTAAAATATTTGCTCTCTGTACCTTTACAAAAAAAAGTTTGCTGACCATTGGCTTAAACCAAAACACAGAAAACCTTAGAAAAATATAAGTAAAAGGAAGAAGGTTGGTAAACTCAAAACTAGATGAGCTTGTAAGAATTTAAAGGGCAATGCCAAAATATGAATATGCAAAGGAGATATTGCATAAAATTACAGAAAACCCTTTCCAATGATTTTAATCAGAACTCACCTATGATTTAATAGGGAAATAATAGATAATTATATGAAGCACAAAGAAGTGATTTAGCCAGCATCACACAAAGCAGAAGTATATCAGAGTGTAATGTGAACTCAATATTTTGTGTCCTAGCCTAACACTCTATCTGCCATGCTATCTCTATCAAAGAAAATAAAAAGTGAGAAAATTTGAAAACCTTAGGAGGTCTCTACAAAGAGTATAAAATATGCTGGAAGACAGAACTTAAAGAGATATTATAACATTCTCTGGATTCTAACAAAAGTATGGTCAAAGAAACAGCCTGAATACCATATTTACAAAATCATGAAGGAAAATTGCAAAGTGAAAATTAATGGAATCCATGTTAAAAAGTACAAAATGTAAATTGATAGAATTTATGTCAACTGCAAAAAGAAACCCCAGGTTTAATTTTTCTCAAAATGTGGTTTGCCAAACTCCACACATCCTAGGTTAAATAGGGAGACATTAAGAGACAGATCACTAGCTAAGGAATTCCTATCAAAATCATCCCAGACTAATCACCAACAATGAGATAGGAATGAAAATCGTGAAATATGATACATTAAAAAGTAAAATGAAATAACTTGCATTAAAATATAAATTATACTGGATATTGAACATAATCCTATAGGATCTGTTGGGAAGTTTTTCAAATACAAATGCAATGAACAAAAAACTATAAAAGGAAAAAAATTGAATGGGGAGAAAGGAACTTGTAATGATATGATGCTTAGATAATGAAACAGGAAGTGAAGAATAACCACATTATGGAAATGTGTGTGTGAGAGAGAGAGAGAAAGAGAGAGAGAGAAAGAGAGAGAGAGAAAGAGAGAGGGAGAGAGAAAGTGAGACAGACAGAGACAGAGACAGAGAGACAGAGAGAGATAGAGAGAAAGACAGAGAGAGACGGAGAGAGAGACGTAGAGAGAGATGGAGAGACAGAGAGAGACAGAGACAGAGAACCTAGATACTAGTCCTGGTTCTGCTCTTAACTCACAAAGTAACTTTGGGCAAGATTCTTAACCTCATAGGGTCTAATTTTCTTCATTTGGTAAATGAGAAAGTTTGTTTAAATGACATCTCAGTCTTCATTGTGTCATAATATTTTTCACCATTTTCTGTCGTAAAATAACGCAAGATTTATCTCAATAGATGCAGAAAAGGCCTTTGGCAAAATACAATGCCTACTCCTATAGAAAAAAAAAATTTAAAAACATAGGAATAAAGGGAGTTTTCCTTAAAATTATAAGCAATATTTATCTGAAACCAGTAGTAAGCATTATCTATAATGGAGATGAGCTAGAATTCTTCCCAATAAGGTCAGGGGTGAAGCAAGGATACCCATTATCACCTCTATTATTCAATACTGTACTATGAATGTTGGCTAAAGCAATTATAAAAGAAAAACTTATTGAAGGAATTAGAACAGGCTACAATGAAACAAAATTATCACTCTTTACAAATGACGTGGTGATATTCTTACATAATCCTAGAGAATAAACTAAAAAAAATTTGAATTAATTAACAACTTTAGCAAAGTTACAAAATGCAAAATGAGCCCACATCAACCATCAGCATTTCTACATATTGCCAACAAAGTCTAGAAGCAAGAGATAGAGAAATTTCATTTTAAAATAAGTGAAGACAATACAAAATCCTTGGAAGTCTACCTTCTAACATAAACTCAGGAACTATATGAACACAATTACAAAATACTTTTCACGTGAATACTCAGAAGTAAACAATTGGAAAAATATCTATTGCTCACAGGTAGGTCGAGTTAATATACTAAAAGTGATAATTCTACTAAATTAATCTAATTATTCAGTGTCATGCCAATCGAACTATCAAAAATAATTTTATAGAGCTAGAAAAAATAATCACAAAATTCATCTGAAAGAACAAAAGGTAAAGGATATCAAGGGAGTCAAGAAAAAAAATGTTGAGGAAAGTGCTTTCGCTGTACCAGATTTCAAACGGCATTATAAAGTGATAATTATGAAAACAACCTGGTACTGCCTAAAATATGGAGGGGTGGATTAGGGGGGAAGACTAGGTGTATGTTACATTATAGTAAATGACCTTAGTAATTTAGTATATGATAAATCCAAATATCTGAGTTTGGGGAAGAAAAACCCATTATTTGACAAAAACTGATGGGAAAACTGGAAAACTAGGTATAAAACAACATCTCATATCTATACCAAGATAAGAACACAATTGGTACATGATTTACCCATGAAGCGTGATACCATAACCAAGTTAGGAGAGCATAGAATTTATTTTTGTCAGATCTGTAGATAAAGGGAGAATTTAGGATCAAAGAAAATAGAGACAGCATTGCAAATGAACGTAAATTTTTTTTTAAGTTTTTATATAAAAAACAATGGAACCAAAATTATAAGGAAAGCAGAACTGGAGGTGGCAGTAATTTGTAACCAGTATCTCTCATAAGGGCGTCATTTTTCAAATATATAGAGAACTGAGTCCAATTTATAAGAATACAAATCATTCCCCAATTTGTAAATGGTCAAAGGATATGAACAAGTAGTTTTCAGACAAAGAAATCAAAGTTTTCTACAATCATATAAAAAAATATTTTAAATCACTATTGATTAGAGGAATGCAAATTAAGACAACTCTGGGGTACCACCTCACACCTATCAGATTGGTTAATATAACAAAAAATGAAAATTACAAATGTTGGAGGGGATGTTAGAAAACTGGGATAGCCATGGACTGATGGTAAGTTGTGAACTGATCTAAGAGCTGGAGGGCAATTTGGAACTATTGCACGAAGGGCTTTAAAACTGTATACCATTTGATCCAGCAATACCACTGTGAGGTCAGATAAGACCATTAGGTTATTAAATTGAAAAGGATTTTGCATGTGATTTAATTGATCAATAAATATTTATTAAGACCTACTATGTTCTAGGCACCGTAATATAGGTGAAGAGAACAGATCCCAATGAGGCAAAGTGCCTTGTCTACTTAGTTAGGAGTTAAGGCCAGGAAATGACAATTTGGTGCGGTAGAAAGAATATTGATCTTGAGAGTCATAAGCCCTGGGATCAAATCACATCTCAGATACTTAGGAGTAATGTGAAGGTGAAATACATTAGGGTCTCGGTGACTTCCTTCCCTCTTGGGGTTGTTGTAAAGAAATACTGAGAATATTTGCAAAGTACTTTGCAAACATTAAAGTGCTATAGACAGGATAGCTATTATTATTAAAATGGGGGAATTGTAATGTATATCTTAGAGTACTATCACAAGGAAAAGATTTTATATACTTCAAATGGTTATACATATTTACATACTGGGGTTTAATTTTCAATACACTTATATGGAATCCCAGTCCTATAGCTCTTTGTAACAATTTAACATTTGCATCTGCTGTTCAATACTATTTAAACAGAAACCTAGGAGTTATGTGTTCTCTGGATAAAAAGAAGATGAAGGAAAGAAACCAAACTCTTCCCCATAGACACCTGGAAAAAAGGAACCTTAAGAAGTAATGGAAATGATGATAAACATACTACACATGAAGAGATAAGACCCTGTGGTCTTTTTATAAATGGCATTTGGTTTTAATGGAGTCAAACCCTGGATATATAGCTTGAAACAATCTTTTTCTGTGAAGGGATAGAGATCAAGAATGCAACTTGAACCCGAAAATTTTCCCTAACAATATTGGGGGGAGGGTAACAGATATTATTCTAGCCCAGTACCCTTCCTCTTAGAAGAGAATAGTACCAGTTTCTTGCAAGAGGTCAACAACCTGATGGGAGAACCAAAAAAAAAAAAAGTGGTCACTAGATGGACTTGAGACCTAGCCCTGAATTATGTGTAAGACCATAGATAACAAAGCCTCCCCATCCTCCTCATACCCTTGTGAAGAACACAAACGCTTGACACTCTGATTAATGCTATTTAATTTTGCAAATGAACAAAAAAATCTCAAAAGCATACAATAATAGATTGGCAAAGCTGGAGGACAAAAACAATCTCTGATTGGATGGTATATCTATATTTCAAAGTTCAAATTTAGAAGTGATCTTTACTCAAAAGAGGATATATGTTATTGATGGCTAGTGGGTATAATGATGCAGTGAGGGTTTTAATTTGATATGTAGCAGCCAACAGAGGAATGGAAAGAAAACAGATCAAGACTATTTTTCATGCCTGGCATATATACTCTGATGATTTCAGGGCTTTTGACATATTTTTTTTCTTTTTGGTTTTTGCTTCCAACTTGAAAATCAAACACTCCACAGCCATCTGCTGCATCATTAGCAGCTACTATTGCCCTATGGGTCATCTTTCTATTCTTTGAAATGTGTTGAGTTCTTAGTATTTGGGTGTCCTCTCTTGGCAACTGATCCAGGATAGCAAAAAAAAAAAAAAAAAAGCTTCCTGACAACATCTTTAAAAAAATGTTATCAGGAGTTTATCAAATAAAGAATGCATTCTGGGGAATGATCAAGAAATAGAAAATCACGGTGTCATAGTCTGTACAACAGTTTCAAATCAGTTAAAAAAAGGAAAACTGAGTCACCAAACTTTCTAATCAGAGTATGTGACCAAAAAAATAATTATGCTTATTTTTCGGGCATTGAATTGGCTAAATCAAAATTTTGTTTTAGTGTCCTCAACCTGGGGGTTATGTTTAATTTGTAATGATGAAAATACATCCTGCATATCAGATATTTACATTATGATTCATAACTAGCAAAATTACAGTTACGAAGTAGCAACGAAAATAAATTTATGGTTGGGAGTCACCACAACATGAGGAACTGTATTAAAGAGTCACAGCATTAGGAAACGTGAGAACCACTGTCTTGGATCTAATGAAATATCTTTGGGATTTGGTGAGCATTAAAATGTAGATACAATTTTCATGGCTAACTTTGCATTTTAAGCTACCTTGGGATATGAGGTTGGGGTTGGGGTGGGGAGCATCTTCTGAAAGTGAATATAATTATTTTCCCCAGGTATATTTAAAGTCCTGCCACTAGTGTCTTAGTTAATATTACGTGAGATAAAGTATTTGTTAAATATTTACTATGTGATGGTTATTCTATTAAGCCAAGAGATTGCAGAGAGAAAGATAGCTCCTGTCCTCAGGAAATTTTGCATTGTAATTGAAGAAGATTACACACACACACACACACACACACACACACACACACACACACACACACACTGGAAGGGTTGAAAAACATTCCAGAGTCAAATTTAGAAGTGAGTATGTCTGGTACAGGTACTTCCTCAAATACAGGTTTCAGGTAGGATCTCCTCAAAAAGAGTGAGAGGGAACAGGAATGCAAACATTATGATAATGGGAGGGGAACTCAGGTGGAGGAAGAAAAGCTTTCCAGGAAGTCAGGGGCTGAACTGCTTCAAACCTTTAGAATCTCACAGCCATTCTAAGACAAGAGCATGCTAAGTGTTGGATTTTTTTTGGTTTTTTTCTTTTCTCAGTCTCAATTTCCTCATTTTCAAAATAATAACACCTCCATCCCTGTGCTGTTGTGAAGATCAAATGAAGCAACATATGTAAAGTTGTTTGCAAACCTTAAAGCTCTATTTAAATCCTCTATTTAAATGTTATTATTGTTATGATTCCTTGGTGTAGTCTGGCATATATCCAGGACCCCAAGCTCTCTCTTCCTGGTAACAGTCTTACGGTGCTTTCTTAGCAAGTAGTAGTTAACAAAAGTGTTGTTACCCAGCAAATCCCTTTGGATTTACCTTTGACATAACTTTCTTATGGACAAATATTTCTTTACTACTGCCCACCACTTCTGATCTGCATCTTAACTTCAAGTGGAGTTAAAGCTTTCATTTGAAAAAAAAAAATATGTTGGTTCTTTGCTTACAAAACAAACAAGCAAAAAACTGAGGTTTTATATTCATGAATGATAAGTCTGATACATAAGAGATAATTCATTCTATTCCAGTTACCTTTTGACCTTCTGTCTTTCATAACCTAGCTCCCTCCTGCCTTTCTGATTTTACCAATTACTCTCCGTTATGTAATCTATAATCTAGTGACACACAATCTTTCTGTTCCTCATACAAGATATCCCATCTGCCAATTCTGTGCATTTTCACTGGATCTCCTCTGTGCCTGGAATTTCTCCCTCCTCATCTCTGTCTGCAGGCTCCCTTGACTTCCTTCAAATCATAGCTAAAATTATTTCCTCTACAAGGTACCTTTGCAAATCCCTCATAATGCCAAGGAATTCCTTCTGCTTATTATAACCAATTTATCATGTATATATCTTATATATCTTATTTGTGAAAAGTTGTTTATATAATTTCTCTCCCATTAAGCTATAAGTTCCTTGAGAGCTGGACTTGCCTTTAGGGTTTTGTTTGTTTTTCTTTCTTTTCTTTTTTGGTTTTGTTTTGGTATCCCATGGCTGGAATGTACTCTTTCCTCACCCTCACTTCACCTTCCCTGATTTCTCTTAGTTATTAACATAGATTCATTATTTTATTTGCTATGTATGGTCTTTTTATAAGTAGCATTTGAACTGAATGGAGACAAACCCTGGATATATATAGCTTGAAGCAATCTTTTTATTTGAAGGGACAGAGATCAAGAATGCAACTTGAAAGGAAAATTTCCTTTAACAATATTGGGGAGAGGCGAGACAGATATAATTGTAGCCCAGCACCCTTCCTCTGAGAAGAGCACAGTACCAGTTTCTTGCTCCCATCTTCCTAGAAGGAGTAAAAGTCTCCCTCTGAAAAGAGTGGGCAAGTGTTTGATACCTCTCTACGAGTCACATTTAGAAAGATTCATGTGGACACACAAATATAAAACATTTATATCCCTTTTACATGTATATATATATATATATATATATATATATATATATATATATATATATATGTATACATACACACACATATATATATTTACATTGCTGCTCATTTTTCCCTAATAAAATATGTTAACTGAAAGTAGTGATTGTTTCTTTTTTTCTTTGCATCTGTATCCTAAGAACTCAGCATAGTGCCTTGCACAGAATGAATGCTTAATAAATAGTCTTTGATTAATTAATTCTTGTTTTCAAGGAAGTCTATACTACAATGATGGCTTCCAACTTTTAATCTTAAATCATAACCTCTCTTATACATCCCCATCCACACATCCAATTATCTATCACCATTTCATTGTTGTCTTGGTACTCAAACTCAGTTTTTATAAAAACCAATCTTATTTTCTCCTCAATCCATCCCCACCACCACCATAAACCTCTTTATGATGTATCAGCATTATTTCCTTAATCCATTTTGAAATGTCAGTCATAATTCTTTTCTTCTCCTTTCCCAAACAACATCGTGTCATTTTTTCAACCCTATCAACTCTATCCAGTGTATATTACAATTATCCCATCTTTTTCACTCACTCTACCACTGTGACAGTTCAAACTCATTACATCTCTTCTATTGTATTCCACATTCATCATATATGGCATTTATAGACTGAATATATTAAAATATAGATGGGTTCATATCACCTTATTGCAGTCCCTACTGAAACAACAATAACTTTGTAGGACTTCCCATTGCTATGTTATCTTTTATTGCATTTAAAATATCTGACTTTAATCAATATTTAAAATGTTTTATCCCTTAGCATAAACCTTATTCTTAAGTCAAATGGATCACTTTTTTTTTTTCCTGAACATGCCCTGTAGTTTCCTATGTTGGGCCTCTGATTGCAAGTTCTTTGTGTGAATACCTCTATACCAATATCTTGTTTATCAAACTCCTACACATCGTTCAAGGTTAAGTTCACATCTAACTCCATGGAGACATTACATGTTCTACCGTGTAGTCATGACCTCCCCCACCTTTAAATTCCCCCACCTTGTCTACATTTCACTTTTGGTTTTTATTACATTGTACTGTGTATTAAATATATTGATGTATATGTTCTATATACTCTGTTCCATATTAAAATCTAAAAGAGGAAGGATTATTTTGTTTCTCTTTATATACTTTTTAGAAGTCATCTCATGTCTTTATACTTGATATATCTTTAAATACATATGAGAATGAATGAACAAACAGCTAAAGCTTCCAAATTAAGAACTATTTCTGTAGTTCAGAGATATGAAGGACATTTGTGTCAAGGTATTTTACAACATTTTCATAAAAATGTTTATGAGGTCATCCTTGATGAAGGAATGGGAAGAAAATAGTGAGGCTATCCCAGAAAACATTTCAGAGCTGACCAATCTTTATGATCCCACAATTGACTGAAGTTGTTAGATAACAGAAAATTGTACTCTTCTTATCTGTTGACTACAAAACACATATAATTCAATAGAACAAAATGCTAACTTAAAGGTTATTATTCAACAAGACTGGTATGTCAAAATCATGCAAGTTTATATGAAAAAGAAAATTTAAAAGTCTTTGTTAGAAAACTATATGACCAAGAGTCAATTTGTTTAGTACAATGGAATGAGTTTTACATTGGAAATTAGGTTACCTAACTTAAAAATCTAATATCTGAATTTATTGCCAAGAAAGAATTGTATCTCCTTCCATGGTTATGCCATTTTTTTTCCTTTGTGATTACTTTAACTCTTTTAGCTATTTGTTTCCTTATCTATAAAATATTAGAGTTAGACTACAGAACTCTAATATTCTGTCTAGTTCCAAATAATTTTAAAAATATTTTATTATTAAATATTTCCAATTACATGTAAAAATATTTAACATTCATTTTTTTATTTTGAATTCCAAATTCTCTCCCACACTTCTTCCACTCTCACTCTCCCCCCCCCCTTTTAGGAGGTAAGTAATATATCAATTACACACATAAAGTCTTGCAAAACATATTTCCAAATTACTCATTTTGAAAAAGAAAACAAAAATAAATAAAACAAGAAAAATAAATAAAACTACAAAAGTATGCTTCCATCTGCATTGAAGTTCCATCAGTTCTTTCTCTCTGGAGATGGATAGCTTTTACATCATCGGTCCTTTCAAATTATCCTGTATCGTTGTCTTGACCAGAAAAGCTAAGTCTTTCACATCATTACAATATTGCTGTTATTGTCTATAATGTTCACCTGCCTCTGCTCACTTTGTATGAATCCGTATGTCTTCCCACATTCTTCTGAAACCATTCTGCTGCTTATTTCTTATAGTATAATAGTATTCTATCACAATCATATTTCGCAGCTTTAATCTATGGAAGATAATATTCTAATCAGCAGAGGCCCAAAATACAGATGCAGCAGTTGGGAATCATCGGTTCGATATCCGAAATTTTGTGTATTTATAAGAAATCCTTCAGAATACTCAAGGAGGTATTACCACCACCACCAACACCAACACCACCATCAAAGTCGTTGTCATCATTATCATCATCACCTATGGAGTTTTCACCTGTATTAATGGAGGTCTGATAGAAAGTATCCTGGGATATTCACTGTGTTGCTATTATATTTGTATAGTTAATGTTGTGTAGACGATGACATGGGTAATAAAAATAACTGTTGAGTCAAAATATTAGGATCCAAGTTTATCTTCTATAACCTCAATAACAATGCCTCCTGGACAATTATCATTTTCCATTACTATCTTCCTCCTCCTATAGCTCCTCTTCTTTCTTCTCCTCCTCCTCATCTTTTTCCTCTTTTTCTTCCTCCTCCTTATCTTCCTTCTGCTTTTCCTATTCCTCATCCTCTTCCTTGCTTCCTCCTCCTTCTTCTTTTCCTTTTTCTCATCACTACCATCTCTATCTTTTTCCATTCTCAATGGAGTTCAGACAAAAAAAGAACATTTCTACAATACGGCACTGGCCTCATATATATAAATATATTCATTAAAATATATATTAAATGCATATATTTAATATATATATTTTATATATATATATATATATATTTAATATTTGATGCTTTGTCAAGTATTACCTGAGTAGATCAAAATAACTTTTGGAACTGGATAAAAGTATTGGGATAGTTATGGTTAGGATAGTAAAACATCTTCTGAATGCCAACTAAAAGCATCAACATCATCACCAGTAATGAAGAATTGGCAAAACTAAAGATGTTAACTCTACTATATATCACAGATAAATTGAACTATTGCAAACACTCATTACAAGGAGGGCAAAAGATCTCAGAAGCAACTTCAGGCAAGAAAAAGTTGGTTTCATTGCCGACTGAAGAAATTGTAGTCAGAAGAAAAACCGGTTTTGTGTACAAGCTCTTTTTAAAAAACTTTGTGGGTGTTGATGATAGAAAATTTTAAACATCATCACCTCTCCGAATAGAAAAAATCATTTGAGAGGAAAATAAATTTTATAAGATGTTGGCATGAAACCCATCTAAGTCAGATCATCTAAAAAAGCATTTTTATTGAAACTGGAAGTAGGACAAAAATATATGAAATGAAATAGATTACGTGACATTTCTATGGCAACTCATTCTAATTATTGATAACAATGAACCACCAAATTTGGATTCTACTATCTCAGTACACTTTGTACTAAATGAAGAGTGTAAATAGCACTTAAGAAGGTGAAATTAGAAATATTGCCTGGAACTGACCAAACACATAAAGGAAAAAAAATCCATGCTAGAGTTGATGTAATTCTATATTATCCAAAGCTTTTCGTGGTTATAAAAGTACACTTTATTTTTTAAAAGTACTACTATTCTTTTGATGAACCAAATAACTACAAATCATAGAAAATTACAATTTCAGACAAATTGAAATTAAAGGGAACTCAAAGTCAATCAGTCATCTATCATTTCTTAATGAATCTATAAATCAATAAAAAATTGTTAAATACTTATTTGGTAGGAACTGTGCTAAGCCTTATGGATACCACTAATTGAAGAAACAACATACAAACAACCACACACATATATTATATGATCACAATAAATTTATAATAATAACCATATATATGATTGAATGTCACAAATAATCTCAGATTGAAGGCACAAAGATTAAGGACTAGGAAAAGTTTACTGAAAAAGGTAAGACTTTAGCTAAGAAATGAAGAAAGTCAGGGAATCTGTGTGATGAAGACACAGGGGACAGTCAGTGAAAATACTAATGTCTGGATATCAGAGTGTTTTGTGGGAGGAATAGCAAAGGGGCCAGAATCACTGAATGATGGTGTATAATAAAAGAAGTAAAGTGTAAGAAGATTGGAAAGGTACATGAAAGGATAAATAGAAAGTATAAAGCAAAATAAATGATAGCACACCAACAACCTAAGTATTCATCATCAAGTATTAAAAAACTAAGAAGGGTCCAAGATGGCGGTGAAGCAGCAGCAATATATCGCAGCTCTCACATAGCCACCCCAAAATACCCATGGAATAGGACTCTGGATCAATCCTAGAAGTTCAAAAGCACACAAGGTTACTTCCCACTAAAGTCAGCTCGGCTACGAGGAACCATATCAGCACCACGAACTGAAAACCAGCCTGGCCTGAAGCCACAGCTGTGCCCCGGGGGCTGCCGGTCGGGAGGTGCAGAGAAAGTTCTCAGGTGAGGGATTAGCACCAGCTGCACGAGGGGGGATTGTGAAAGAGGGAGATAAGCATCCAGCCAAAAGGTCTCTGAAGCGGAGAAGCGAAAGGCGGAGGTTTTGCACCCACCTCCGCGTTGTAGCTTCCCGCCCTCGGCCTGCAAAAAGCAGGGGGACTGAGCGATTGTTTTCAGACCAGTGCTCTCATGTTGAGCGGCCTGGATCCGGATAGTCGTCTTGGGCCTCGGTCTTGGAGTCTTCATTATCCAGTCAGCCGGAAGTGTACGGCAGCTGGGAGGACCCCAGC
>CM053590.1:56152315-56174071 GCA_028646515.1 Pseudochirops corinnae | reverse complement strand
GGTGCATAGTAGATGATTTTAAAATGCTATTCTTGTTATGCTGCTAACTGTTAAATCAGAGAATATAAACTTTCCACAGGAAAATCTACCAAGTTTATCTCAATGTATTTGAATTAAGATGGAGGGAGAGTTTAACCCAGAGACATCCCCTTCTCAGTATAACACTACAATTGTGGCAGCCCAAGGGGACCTGTAGAGCCTAGGCCACTCATGAACTCTGGAGTATAACAACAGTCCATTGGGTCTGTGAATGCCACTAGATACTTTGGACTATCTACAAATACATGAGGTTACAGTAGAAGTGTTTGGATTTTTGTCCTGAAAATAATCTGAATTTTTAAGAGGAATGGGAAGAAGTAACTGTAATGGTAATGAAATTTAAAGATCACTTTGTATTAGAGAGCTGACAGGTATTTAGCACCTTCTTTCAAATTAAGCCTCTGTAAAGAAACAGGAGGTATGTACCCCTGTTGCTGATGTAACAGGAAGAGGCTGAACAGGAAACCCTGTTGCTGATGTGACAGGAAGGGGGTGAACAGGGAGGATTTATACCATATATAGGGAAAAGTACAAGCTGGACAGTCTGAACTTCTTGGGATAAGCAATCGTGGAGGCAGGGCAGCTTGTGTTGAACTGAGAATTGAGAAGAACTGAGAAGAGGAATGAGGACTGAGAACTGAGACAGAATTTCTTGGACCAAGCTATGTGGAGGCTCGATAAAGTGATTTTGATTTTGAGAACAGAGCTTATGGTGCTGAGGATTTTGGAGCTTATGATGCTGAGTATTTCTGAGGGACAGCTGGAGTTGCTGAGGATTTCTGGGGGCCAGCTGGAGCTGCAGAAGACTGAGGAAGTGGTGCTGATATTTTGTATAAATGATGTTGTGGCTTTGTTAATGTGTATAAATGTTATTGTGGCCTCATTAAACCTTGCCTTCCCAGGAACAGAGTGGGAAGGATTTGAGATGAACTGGTTATTGTGAGCTTCAATATGGACCAGGAACTGCACAGAGAGCTGGGCAAGGAACTGGGAGCTGTCTGCCTTTTGAACCCAGATGACAATTTGGTGGATTCAGGAGCTACCTGCCCCAAGTCAAGATGAAAAGACCACTCCATGGATACTGAGTAGTGACTGATGAAATAGGACACTGAGTAGTGACTAATGAAATTGTAATTTACTTTTGGCCTAGGGGTGGATGGTTTTGGAACTTTCTACCACCCCTTAAGAGGGTACTTAGTAGTGACTGTTGAAGTTGTAACTTAATTTCACCCCATGGGTGGAGAACTTTGACTTTTGTACTTTGTAACCCTTGAGGAGGCAAGCCTCTGTAGGATTATTGAATGATTTAGTTTCTAAATGATTGAGTTACTAAATGATTGTGCTTTATTGACAACTATGCGACCACTTTGGTGAAATCTATGTGGCTATTTTAGTGATAAGTTGTTAAGTTGTGACATAGTGAATGCTGTAATTTGATTTTCTGTAATAAGTTGAACATTGTGAATGCTGTACTTTGATTTTCTGTGAATGTTTTGTTCTGATTTGTTATTGAATAAATAGAGAATTTACTATATTGTATAATCAGAACCTTGAAAGGTGTTCACAATAGCAGTCCTCTGGAAAGCTGCTCGTGCATGGCTTTACAGTAACCCTGTAGTAAAATGATGCCTATTTGTCATATGTGCTTTGTATATAATTGTTAAAAGTGTTATGGTGTCATATTGTGTTTTTTATAACTTTGCTACTCGTTATAAAATCTTTTCTTCCTATGTGATGCTTCTGTACTCTAGAGTCTACTCATCCTGCATGATTGCTATTTTGTATATTTCTTTATGTTATCTATGCGTTTATTTACTGTGTAACACTGTTATGGGATGCTATGCATTATGCATTATTCTGTCTTTAGTCTAATATATGAACAGTCTATCCTAATGTGAGTGGCGTATATCAGGAGGTGTTTAGATATAAATTTTGCTAATGAATGAGATAATATTTGTAAAGCACTTAGCATAGTACCTGACACATAGTAGGTGCTTAATAAATGCTTTTAAATGCATATATATATAGCGTTTATGCAGTACTTAGGATTTTTAAATTTTATCTCATATGAGTCTCACAATATACCTGTCATTTTATTATTATTATCTCTATTTTACAGATGTGGAAGCTGAATGTGCATAGCCTTTTAATATTGCTCAATTAATGCTTTTCACAAATTTATTTCACTTATAAAATTTCAGGTTTGTATTTAACAAAAGATCTGGAGTCTCACGTAACAAGTGAGCAACCCGGCTTCTTCTCGTGGTATCTTTGTTTATAGAACTCAATAGACCAGCTGCCAATGTGGAAAGCAACTTCTCCTTTGCTCAGTAAGTATCCTATTACTTTGAGATACAGAGGCTCCAGACTCAATTTCTTTTTGGAAATAGATTCTTCTCTCAGATGCTTTTCTATATTCTATACTGTCTTCATCAGTCTGTATTTCTTCTTTGGCCCAGCCAGAAAGAATTCACTTAGTTGTTACTTCCTTTATTAAATGGTTAAGAGGACATTTCTCATTATAGGCCTTTATTTTAAATAGCTTGCTACATTTATAACAATTCAACTTGATTCTCCAGGGCACAGGAGATGCATGGAAGGCTGTCAACTAGTATTTCAGCATGCACTAAAGTAAACATAGAAGAGTGCAAGTCACTCCTGCATGCTTTTTATGTATCCAGAGAGAATCAGAGGGAAGATGTTAAATAGAATATTTACTTAAAACCATCTGTCTTAACACCACTTAGATCATTGGGAGCAACAGATTTGAGAAGCCTTACCTCTTTGTTTTTTTGAAATTTCTAGAAATGAATTCAGGGCTCTGATGGGGAGTAATGGATTAATTCTCAAACAACCCAGTCTAATGTGGAAAACACAGAATTCAACAGCCTCTAGAAATAATATGAAGCATCACTACTAATTGAATCAATTATTCTTATGTAGAGCGATTCTATTTCCTCTAATGCATCCTCAATATATACCAAATAAGAAGCATTTATGAAGCAATGAATCCAAGACAGCAAGACACAGTGGATAGAGAGCTGGATTATGAACCTATCTCTGATGCTTCCTAAATCAATGATGCTATGCAAGTCATTGAGCCTCAATGTTCCTTAGGACTTTTAGTAAGATATCTCGCAAGTAACAGGTTGATGGTATCTGCCTTTGAAAGGGGTCCATGAACTTTTAGTTTCCTAAATCAAAGATATCTTAAAATAGGTGATGTAGTTCAATCCCAACTTTTTTTTTTATAAGCAAGGAAACTGAGGCCTTGAGAAGCTAAATGGCTTGCCTAAGGTGACATGGGAAGCATCAGTGATGGAAGCTTTATTGAGGCTTTCTGACTGAAGACAACATTTCCTCCATTCTACTTGTATCTTTTCAATATTTACATATGTTCACTGTGCTAGATCCTAGACATTCAAAAATGAAATGGTTTTTAGCCCTTGTCCTGAAAGAACAAAAAATCTAAGATTAGGTATATATAAATCGCTTAGATATTAGGAAGAATATAATGATCATCATTTCCTGGACATCTTTATAGCATGTTGTAATTGCAAGCAAAGAAGTACTTAGGACTTTGTTTCAGCTATTTAAGTATTTAGGACCTTGTTTGAGTTGAACTATCTTTGAGCCTTGCCCTGATTATATCAAGTCTTTGTTAAGAAACAGAACTTGTGAATCCCACAGTGGGAGGAACTTGCTGATGCAACAGGAAGGAGCTAATGTGACCCATGGTCATAAAGCTAGTGAGTGTCTCAGGCCAGATTTGAACTCAGGAAGATGGGTCTTCCAGACTCCAGACGAAGTACTCTATCCACTGTATCTCTATCTGTCTGTCTGTCTGTCTGTCTGTCTGTCTATCTATCTATCCTTCTCACTCTGTCTCTGTCTATCTGCTTCTCTCTGTTCCTGATTCTCTCATTCTCTCAGTCTCTCTCTCTCTCTTCCCCCCTGTCTTTCTCTTTCTCCCTCTCCTTCTCCTCCCTCTTTCTGTCTCATAAAAGGAAAACATCCTATAAGAAAATTTGAAGAGCAAGAGATTAAATTTAGCTCTGTGAGTACTGAAGGAATCAAACATAAGAGAGGCTCTGGATAAATCAAGTGACATTCAAATGTGGTTTAGGGGACCACTTACCTTGATCTTTTCCAAAGAGAGGATAATAGAACTAGTTATCATTCTGCTTGCGCATTCTGCCTGCTTTATAACTGTTTTTAGATACTGTTGCCACCATTTAAATTGTGTGAGAGTTAACTGTCCCAAATGAGGAAAGCATGGTTTATTATCATTGCATTTAAATAATTCTCATATTTCAGGATAGAAGAGATTATGACACAATTGAAATAATTGATCTGAATATTTGGAGGTAAGCAAGGGTTTTAGGATGATCCAATTTGGTTGGTAACCAGTTTTAGGCAAGTGAATAACAAATGGGCATTCTTTGTATTTCAGTTATTACTCATTAATTAGGCCATATAAACTATGTGACCAATTACTCTGATCTTTACTCTCTTGTCAAGAGAATAGCAAAATTGATTGTTATAATTGTCATATATAAATAACAATATTTTCTCTTCTCAGATACCTTAAGTGCCCAGATAATTTCTCAAATTCATCTTTCTTTCTACTAACTTCAAGTGTTTTGAAAATGGTGATCCATAATTCTACCCTCTTATGTAAGGTGCTCATAAATCAATCTAGACAGCTAGTTTTATGACCTTGGACATTCTATTTAACTCTTTTCTGGATCCTTTCACTCACCTAAAACCTGTTTCAGTCTATGACTTTCAGGATAATTTCTCTATCTCTGCCTCAGTGGCCATCTCAATTTGGAAAATCCTGTACCTCTACAACTTCCTTCTCTGATTCTCTTCCTCTAGCATCTCCATTTGTGGAATTCCCTACCAGTGGTGGGGAACCTGTGGCCTTGAGGCCACATGTGGCCTCCTGGGTCCTTGGGGGTATAAACTTTTGACTGAGTCCAAGTTTTATAGAACAAATCCTTTTATTAAGGGGATTTGTTCTGTGAAGTTTGGATTCTGTCAAAGGGCTACACTTGAGGACCTAGAGGGTCATATGTGGCCTTGAGGCCACTGGTTTCCCAACCCTGTGGCCTACACCAATCATGCTCACTTAAAACCTGGCTCAGTCCTTGCATAATTCTTGGATGACTTCTCTATCCACACCCCAGTGGCATTTTCAAGCCATTATACTGGTATTTCTAATCATAAGACTTTCTCCTCTGATTGATAAGTTGCTCCCTAGAAATTTTATTTAAAGAAGGGATCACATCAGCATCACTTATTTTAAAACTAGTTCTGTGATTCCCTAGGCTAACAAGTTCTCTACTTTGCTTTTATTTTTTCACCCTCTACTCCAGTTTTAGCTCCATTTTAAGTGTGCTTTCCCCCATTAGAATGGGGCAGAGAATGTGTAAACTCAATGCCTAGCATGTAGTAAACGCTTAACATATTTTATCTAGCTTGCTATCTTCTGGGGGCACAATTAAGTTTTTTGTAAAGTGAAATGTTTCTACTAGATGTTTGCAAGGACCCTTTCCAACACGCACATACACACAGATATATATATATAAATATATATATATATATATATATATACATACATCTTTATCTATCAATCTATCTATCTATCTATCTATCTATCTATCTATCTATCTATCTATCTTCCTACCTATTTATTTAACTCTCTATGACAGAGAGAAAGAGAGACAGAGACAGAGACAGTTAATAAGATTCAAAACAAACTCTTTGACTCCAAAATCACTGCTCTTTCTACTATGCCTTATTGTCTATCACATTCCTGTCTCTCCGTCATTAAATATTTACTTCCTTTTGCATCCTTTCTTCCTTCTTTTGCTTTGATTTTCATGAAGAGCAAATTAATATATCTACATTTATTTTCTTCTCTTCTACAGAAATGAACAGATTACCTCTTTTACATATTTTTAAAACAAACATCAAGAATTTTTGCCTGCATTGATTTCCTCTTTCTCTTAACCTCTAGCAAATTGCATTTGTTCCATATTCTCTGAGAGACATCTCAGTGGAACTCAATGACTTGCTAAAGGATAAATCCATTAGTTCCTTTTTTTTTCTCTGTCATTATATTACTTTTTATTTATAGAAAAAATTTTACTGCTCCTTCCATGAAATTATTTTCTTCTTTGATTTTTATGAACTTACCTCATCCAGTTCTTTTTCCCCAGTTCTCTGATGACTGCTTCCCTATCTCCTTCAATAAGTATTCATGCATTTCTTGTCCAGTACATGTTAAGTTTCCCCAAATTTAAATTTTTCTTTTTCTCTCTTCTCTATATTCATTACCTTGGAGAGCGTATTTTGTCTGATATTTGATGTATCAGTTGTTTTTATTCAATTGTATGCATAATTACTACAAATCAGGCTCGATTGCTTCTGAGAAATTGCAGAATTTTGTCACTGACCCTACGTTTCCATTGAAAACAAAGTTCCATATATCTAATATTAATAATTTTGTGGCAATGAGACATGAAGCATCCCTGCCTCTGAAGAAACATAAATGAGCATCACACAGAGAGTAACATAGAGACTCATTGTGAGTATGAATAGGCATTTGAGATACAAAATGTTATAGTTTCTTAATTAAACTTCCTAGCTACATTTTGAGGAAAGATACTACAAATATTGAACTATTGTATGCTTGAAGAATTTGAGAAATAGTGAGATTAACTGACTTGCCCTGGGCTATTAAACAGTTGGTAAGCTTTAGAGTCTAGATAACAAACCAGGTGTTCTTACCTTTAGATCCAATATTCTGTCCCATATGACATGTTATTTGCATGCTGTATATGAGGACACAGAGAAAGAAAGGTTAAGTGATTTGCCCACGGTCCCTTAGCTAGTAAGCATCAGAGCCAGTCTTAAGCTTCAAAGACCAATGGTATTTCTGCTAGACTAGTGTGACTGTCTCCATTTGTCCAGTTACACAAACTGAAAAGCTTACTTTGATCTCTGATTTCTTCTTACTTCCCATATCCAATTAGTAAATTCTGCTGATTCTCTTCTTAAACAATTTTGTATCCAAGTCATCAATCAATAAGCATCTATTAAGCACTTTACTATGAGTGAAGCACTTTTCTAAGCACTCACATGAAGAGTGGAAAAAAAAACAGTCCCTGGCCTCAAGGTGCTTATATTTTAATAGGGGAAGATAAAATATATAAATTAGTAGATATGAGGTAAATACAGAGTATCTGAATGGTAATATTAAACGGAATGACAGCAGTTACTAGAAGGTCTGAGAGATACCTCTGAATTATGTAATACATGAGGTAGTGCTAAAATGAAACCAGAGATTTTAACAGTTTAATTCTGGGAGGAAGAATACTTCAGATATTTGGAAACAGCCAGTGCAAAGACATGGAGAAGAGAGATGGTGTGCCACATCGTGAAGGTTGTCTAGTCATGCAGCATTAATTAGATTGTACAGTACAAATAGACCAGTTGATGAGAAGTCTGGAAATGTAGAAGGGCATCAGGTTGGAAAGAACTTTAGATATCAAAAAATAACTTTATGGTTCATCTTAGTTGTAGTCATTGGTATTTCTCCTGGCTTTTTATACCTGCAATATGCACCTTATTTCCGACACTGATGAGCTGTGTAAATTTGGATATATCATTTCTCTTTTTTTTTCTCGACCTCAGTAAAAAAAGTAAACAGACTTTGAAATCCCTCAAATCTTTGTTGGTCTTTGATATTATGACAAGTTCTGACTGTTTGAGGTGTTTAAGGAGTTAGCACCTCAAGCCTGGAAAATTCTAACAATCTATCCTACACTCTAGTCTCTCACTTTTCCAACTCTCCAGACAAACAACTTCCAGAATCATTTCTCTAAAATGCCATGTTTCAGAAAGCAAGTTTCACATTCCCCCAAAGATTCAATGGCTCTCCTTTGTCTATAAGGTGAAGTCTGAAGTCCTTTCCAATTTAACGTTTATTTCTAGTCCTTCTACAACCTACTGGCAGTCTTCTTGTCTAAACTTATCTCATGCTTCTTATATGGCAACCTATGAAAATTTCTGTGCCAACCAAAATTGTTTGCTCACTTTTCTTAACATGCACTTGCTCTTTGGTGCTTTGCTTTTCCTTCTCTGGTTCTTCCTTCACTCCTCCTGTCTAAATTATGATCATACTTTACGACTCAGTACATACATTTCTCTATCAAACCCTCCCTGGCTGGTCCTTATTTTTTAAAAAAATGTCCTTTCCCTCTCCCCCTAGTTATGTAGTAATAACATACATTTTAATTGGAATTTTTTATTTACCTTCAAAGATTAACTTGGAATTTTTAAACAAATGTTTTTTTTTTGCTTTATTGTGTTATTTACTGTTCATCTCTTTATGTGCTGTCTCTCCTAGGCAATTATAAACTCTTTGAGGGTAGAGAATGGATCTTATATATCTTAGCACCCCTTATAGGGCCTACAGCACAATAGGGGCTCAGCAGGTATTTGTTAATTTAATCTAAGTCTGACAGATTGTCTTAAGAAACATCTAAATCCATTCATGACAATTTTTCAGATATCTAACAAGTTTGCTATTGAGATTATTTCTTGATAAGGAATGTAAACTCTCTTTGATTGAGTTCTGGTGAAACTGAAAGAGTAGAGCTAAGTCCCATGAATCAGTTTTGCCTACTTGGCAGCATTATTTAAGAAAGGCTAGGTTCGTTTGAGCTGTAAATCAATTGTCCTATTGGATTTCCTTGTTAGCTAAAGAGAAGAATTTTGTGAGAATTGTTGTTTTCAATTTTATAACCACCTGTATCTAAGTTTCCCATGAATAGTTCTGTTTGGCTGTGGTCTGATTAGTCTACATATCAATTAATAAAGGCTGACTGAGTGTTTCCATTTATTAAGTAATATTCTTCAGGGCAGTGAGGGAGAGACCAAGATGTATGATGCCTAGTACCTATCCTCAAGGAATTTATAATGTGGGAGGGGAAGTAGCTGATTGCAGTAAAAATAGTGATAAACTTGGGATCACAGAATCATAAGGTCATAAGCTTAGAGCCAGTACGGCCCTTAGAGGTCATTTACTCAGCCTTGGTCAACCTACAAACTTATTTTTGCAGATGAGGAAATTAAAGGCAAAGAAAATTAAATAACTTGTTCAAGATCATATTGTTGGTAGGTGTCAAGAATGTTTTTGATCCGGGGTCAGCAAACTTCAAATCTCTCATTTCATCCATTGCACTCATAGCTGATACTTTGTAGCTATGCCACCATGTGATAGTCATTTATTATTATTATTATTATTTTTTGCTTTTTGGAGGGAAACTGGGGTTAAGTGACTTGCCTAAAGTCACATGGCTAGTAAGTGTGTCAAGTGTCTGAGGTCACATTTGAACTCAGGTCCTCCTGACTCCAGGGCTGGTGCTTTATTCACTGTGCCACCTAGCTGCCTGGGATAGTCACTTAATGTCTGCAAAGCTCAAGTTTCTTTCTTTGTAAAATGGAGTTGGCAATACTTGCACTACTGATCACTCAGGGTTGCATGCTTTGTAAATGGTATAAAGTACATGTAAATATCAGTAACTATTATCATACCAAAACAAATGGAAAGTAAGTAGCATAATAGACAAAACATTGGAGTTGGAGTCAAAAAACTCGATTTTGAATTTTGCCATGGAGTCTTAGTGACTGTTTAGACCTGACCAAGTCACTTACCCTCTCCTAGTCTCAATTTCCCCATATATAAAATAAAAATAATTAGAACAGCTAATGATAGCAGTTATGGGAGGATCAAATAAGATAATACGCCTTACTACATAAACTTAAAGCACTACAAAATGCCGAGCTATTGTAATTATACAAAATGGAATGTGGTCATAGTAATGAAATACACAGTATTAGAATCTGATTATAGCAAAAGGAATATTGTAAACACCAGCAAAAAGAATATTATAAACACCCTAAATACGTAACTCTCAATGATCTAGGAAGTATAGTATATTTTATATTGTTAAAGTTTTGGTGGGAAAGTATATATATTTAAGAAAATGGTCAAGAAAAATATAGAATAGATGCCAATGAAAATAGATCTTAAAACTGGGTAGTTAGCAGTTACATACATGAAAATGAGAACAAAGCAGTGTTGAATGCATCCTCTTCTCATTGTGTTAATGATGAACTATGGCATGAAATGATGTACTTACTGTTAAATTCAGGTCACCGCTTCAGTTATTTTTCAATTAATCACCAAGAATTTTTTTGTGGGCGATGACTACTCAGCTCTAGATATTGTGATATTCTCTGGGGAGAAAAAGACAAAAATGAAATATTCCTTGATATCAAGAAGCTTATATTCTATGTGGTGAAATGTCATGTACACATTTAAGTTGTTGGTGGTGATAATGTTGTTGCTAGGTGAAGCCGTTAGTAGTTAAGAGGGATAAGGAAAGGTCTCCTAGATGAAATAGCATCTTGTCTGAACTCTGAAGAAAGCTAATGATTCAACAAGATAGAAATGAGGAAGACCTATATTTGAAGCATGGTGGACAGTCTATACAAAGGCACAGAGATAGAAAATTGAAAATCATCGATGAGTAACAGCAAAAAGGCTTGTTTAGCTAGATTGTATAGTATATTGAAGGGAAGCAATATATAATTTTACTGGAAAGTAGATTGGCACTTGTGAGGGCCATTAAACACTAGGTAAAGAAGATTATGTTTGTTACTGAAATAATAAAAAGCAATGGAATTTTTTGAGCAAGGGATTGACACAGTTAACATCTATATTTTGGAAATATTATTTAGGGTTATACTTCACTGTTTCTTTTTTTCAATTTTTTTTTTGCAATGAGGGAACATTCATTTGGGACAGCGGTGGCAAATTTTTCCATGATATTGATATGAATGAATCAACAAAATGAACAAAAAAATGGTACCTAACTCCTAATTTCTCAGTTTTATTATTTCCATTGAACATCTTAAATCTTCAATATTTCTTCTAGCTCTTCAATATTTTCAAAGGAGATTTTAAAGAGTTATTTTCTTCATAGCTAAATACATTTATTTTGGGAGGCAGCTAGGTTATCCAGGAGACCTCTAGTTCTTAGCATAAGGGCTGGTCAGGCATTGAGCCTGGATAACTCTTGAGTTCTACTAAGGCAAGATTTCATGGCCAGTCATGGGGCATGGGGTTGGAGAAGTTGCCAATTTGGGAAGCCAAGGCAATCTGACATAATTCTGTGCCTTGTCAAAATATATGGCACTGGTAAAATAACCAGAGGAAAGTTCTGGAAGCTGCTCCAAGTTTCTCAATAATAATACTGTACAGCAAACCCCCACACATAATGCAGTTAGCAGCCAATGCCTGAGGCTCATATGCCCTAGGTTAGCAATGGAGGAACTCTGTTGATTTTCATTAATTTTATGTTTCAGTATGTTTCATGGGACATCTTTATTTTCCCTCCATCTGGGAGGTTGGCAGGCATTGTTCATAATAGCCTGCAGGACATCATTGGGGATTTACATTTTGGTTATGAGGGAATGTGCCATTTTGGCAAAGAAATGATAATATTTTGAGTGAGAGAGCAAGAACACTTGGCAATTCAATCAACATATTCTTTTAATTTCTTTTATGTGCAATGCTTTAAGCTAGGTGCTACATATGACTGGGAATGGGGCAGGGGACTTACAGAGATAAATGATAAAAGTTGTGGGCCTCAGGTTTCTTACAAACTAATTAAGGGATGTGATATAATGAAATGATCAAAATACAATGTTAGTTATCATAAATCAATCAATAACCATTTATTAAGTGCCTGCTCTGTGCTAGGCAAAATGCTAAGTATTGGGCATGCAAAAAGATGCAAGATACAGTCCTTGTCCTCAAGGAGCTCACAGTCTGGTGGGACCACTATGGTTGTAGCTAGAAGGTAATCTATGTAAGGATCCAACAAAAGAGACTGAGAAAGAATAGACAGATAGGGAGGAAGAAAATTATTAGAGAGCACTGAGTCCTGAAAACCTAGAGAGAAAAGATTATCAAAGAGGAAAGAGTGATCAACAGTGTCAGACTTTGTTAGAAGGGAGAAAATTTATAGTCAGTGAAATCAGAGGAGAACACAAGGGAGGCAAAAGTGGATGTAATAGTTTAGGTAGGTCTTGCTATTGCAAGCTGGTATTTAAAATAAAATAAAGAGTGTGATGGAGGGCAATTGAAGTAGATGGGGCAACTTAAAAGAGGCACAGTCAAAAGAAGGCACGTATATTTGGGGAACCAAGAATAATTTAGTTTTGCTAGAGCACTGTGGTTGTTTAGGACATTAAAGTATGAAGAGTAATATTAGCTTACTCTTCTATAGAACTTCAGAGTTTTCAAAGCATTTTAACATGATTACATGAAAAATAAAAGTTTTCAGAGAATCTAAATCACATGTCTAGTCAGTGGAAGAACTGAATTCCATCTTTTCTCTACTTTTTTCTATCTTCACCTTCATTTCTTATGTAATTGTATCAGTATCAAAACTTCAAATCACATAAAAATATAAAGAACCAATAGAGATGTATATGCTGATTTCTCTTTCAGTAATTTTTCCTGTCTCAATTATGTTTCTTAGTAACAAATATAGAGTCATTTTCACCAATTAATCAGAAGTTATTTACTTGGAGAAGGGCAGGGATGAGGTTGTATCTCAACAGGAGAAACCACAATCTACATATTTAGTTCAACAATATTTCTTACTTTTCCTTTGTTCTTCATGTCTCTTTTCTTCTGACTCCCCTATTAGAAGGTAAGAGAATTACAATCCTAGCAAAATTCAGTGAAACTTGGTTCAATCAGTTTGGAAACAATGACAACAACAACAAAACCTAAGTAACTTGAAGAGTTCATAGAACATCTAACATAAGTTGCTCATTTTAAAAAATAAGGAAACTGAGTGTTTGAAATCAGTTCTTCAAGGCTAACAAAAATGGAAATGGTAGACTCTTCAGATTTGATCTCAGACACTTAATGCAGTTCTAGGCAACACAATTTAATTGCAACATAGGCATGTCAAAGTGTGCCAAGTGTAGAAAGACCAGGATTGGTAGGGAGAGGAAGAGGATTCAAAAGCCTACCATACCACATAAATTGGGGATACTTAGGATGGGAAGAGAAGAGTTAGTGGGAAGTATGATAGTGATTTCCAATTAAATTTGTAGTGTTATGACATTATGAGATCCCCATTACTGGGGATGTTGAGTCACAGATTTATTAACCACATACCATTTGTCTCAGAAGAACTATAAATATAGTCTCCTCATCATTTCAATCAAAGTATTTGTTTGATAAAATTGTGCCAATATAATATCTAATTGAATGTGACGAGAAGTAGCAAAATAATAACCACAGAGCTCCCAAACTAACTATGAGATTAATTCAGGAGAGTGATAAAATTTAGTCATTCCAGATGCACAATAAATTTGAAATAAGAAAAAGATAGTCTCACTTTAGGAAGCAAAGCTTTGATTTAGGGCTTCTACCAAAAGGCTTAATGCCATCCTAATTGAGGTGGTAAGGACAATCAATTCTTTTAGAAGAGCATTTAATCTCAAGAAATCAGGAGATTTAATAAAGTGAAAATAAATGAAATGCCAGGGAATTTATGGTTAGATGACCTCAGCATTTTATATCTATAATGCATCAAACATTTGATCAATACATTGAAATTACAGTCATATTTCCAAATAGTAGATTCTTTTATCTACCTTTTAGACACACTTATTATCACTTGCATTACCTTCTTTTCCAGAATAGAGTTATTACACAGTAGGGAGTGTCAGCATGAAGGACTAGATTCAACTTAACACTCATGGAAGATTAAGTGAGATTATAAAGCCAATTTCATGGATTTAACTTCAAAAATGCACTTGGTTTTAGAATACCCCTACAAGAAGGAAATGGTTTTTGATTAAGTCTATGGAACTCAGGTTGGAAAAGGAAATAGGTTTTATTGTGACAATTAGAAGACAGGTGGGCTTTTCTATTAGGTAATGCCAGCAAGTTTCTTGCCAAAGTTCTCCTTAACAGATTGATCTTTCACCTGGAAGATGGGTCATCTACCAAAGAATCAATATGGCTTCAAAAAGGGCTAAGAAACAATTGATACGATGTTTTCTGCTTGACAACTCCAGGAGAAATGCCAGGAGCGGAATATGGTCAAGACTTTTGATAGTCATTCATGTGGAGTTGTGAAAAATCATGGCAAAATGTGGTTGCCTGGAGAAGTCCATTGTTATGGGTCAGTTTCATGAAGGCATGCTTGCATATATTCTGGTTAATGGACAATGCTCTCACACTTTCCTGGTCACTTGTGGAATGAAGTAGGTCTCTGTGCTTTGTTCCCATGACTTTCTGTATGATATTTTTAGTGGTATTGTCAGATGCCTTCAATGAGGACAAAAACAATATCAAGATTGGGTACCATACTCACAGTATATTATTGAACTTGAAAAGGCTACAAACCAAGACTAAAGTAGAGGGAGAGCTGGTATGTTACTTTTTCTTCTCAGATATGTGTGCACTCAATGTAGCCTCTGAGGCTGAGATGCAACAAAGTATGAATTGCTCTCTGATGCTTGTTATTTTTTCCTAACAATCAATACACACCCTTACCCAACCACTCGATCCCCCACTCCCCCAACACACACAGGTTCTCCACCAGCTAGACAACAGTGCATCATCCATACATGGGAGTGTTGGTTACAGAAAATGGAGAAATTTTGAATGCTGTGAATAAGTTGACTTACTTTGGTAGTATACTTTTTGGGGATGTATACATAAAAGATAAGGCTGAGGCACACATTGGTAGATCTAGCTCAGTGTTTGGGAAGCTCTGTAGGAAAACGTGGGGGAAAAGATGGACTAAACTGCCTACCAAACTGAAGGAATACAGAATGGCTGTGCTGACCTCATTGTTCACATGCCTGTGAAACCTGTACAATATAGCAGCACCATGTCAGGTAACTGAATCACTTCCATCTGAATTGTTTTAGGAAGATTTTGAATGACACTTGCCTAGATAATGTATCAGATACAAGTTCTTTCTGGAGCTGAACTGATAGGCATTCAAATTCTACTGCAGAAAGCAAGACTGGCTGGCCAAGTTGTTTGAGTGTCAAATGTATGTTTGCTCAAAAAACTATTTTGCTGAAGACTCACACAAAGCAAGTACTCACATGGAGGCCAGAAAAAGTGATAGAAGGATACTCTCAAGGTCTCTCCAAAGAACTTTGGAATCAGTTGTGAAATATGAGAGACACTGGCACAGGACTGCCACATTTCCATCAAGTGCCCACATCAGAGAAGGTGATGTGCTCTATGAGCAAAGCAGAATTACCACAACTCAAAAGAAACATGTGATGTGCAAATTTAGAGACATCTGTACTTCCAGGGTTCATTCTGCCTGTGGTAGAGCTTTCTGAGGTCATACTGGTCTGATCAGTCATAGTCAGATACACTACACTTTGAACCTACTATAGTGATGTCATTTTGGTCCTTTCCAAACACAAAGGACAACAAGCAACATAAAGGACTCAGGATAAAATGTAGCTATCAAAAATTGTGTACATGTATGGATAATGAAAGGACTTCATATGCTGAAATCTAAACTGAGAAATTGCTTGAAATTTCCAGTACTAGAATTCTAGATCCAACAGAGTACTTCAAACTGGTATTCAAGGAGAAGCAGCATGGTGTAGGTTTTTGAATATGTGTCAGAAAGTAACTTTTACTAAATGTTTGACTTTGAACAAGAAGCTTAACTATTTGTTTCTTAATTTTATTACATGTAAAAGGAGGGTTGGACTAGATCATCTCTAAGATTCATTTCAGTTATAAAACTGTGATCCTAGGAATCACTTCATATTGCAACCTTCCCCCCCTTACACCTTGATAAAATGTTCATATGTGAATTATACACTAATATAAAGAAAGAACTACTATTCATATATATTTGCTTCAATTGGGAATATTTACTGATTTTTATGGCAGATATAGGTTTTTAAAAATGAGTTCTTAAAGGAAGAAACGTCTCAATGACAGGCACATATGCAATATTAATTGACAACTATATGCCTAGGAAGTTGCAATTTCTTTTCTTTATCATAAATGCTAATTTGGTAAATATAAGCATTATATTATGTTGAGTAAATTTTTACTTAGATACATCGTGCTCCATTTTCAACATTCACTTTTATCTAATCTCCATTTAATTCTTCATGCCAATTAAAAAAATAAAAATGGTGCATCTCAAAAGAAGATAATTAATGCATGAAAAATAACTGCAACTAGAAATCACAGATGCTGATAGGAAGACAGGGAATTTCTTCTTAAATAAATATAGCAATCTCTGAATGGAGAGAAGAAAAATTGCTTTGATATATGTATACAGAATTAACCAGCTTCATAGAATATCCTGAAAAGGTCAAATATACACATCAAAAGAAAGGTTAATGGAATTACTGCTATGATGAATCAATAATATAACATTTATTTTATTATCTAAGTAATACTATTTATATGAGCTTTTTTCCAGTGGGAGGGTCCAGATCCTTGATTTTATGAGTATAGAAGTTTATAGGTATGGAAACAGACTACTTGATAAATTAGGAATTACTTGGAATTTCATGAAGATGATCAAGAGGACTTTAAAATGAAAAGGGAGGAAAAAGGAGAACCTTATAGAAAAAAAAATATTTGACAAAGTTGCTACATAGAAATTGACAGCCATAATGCCAAAAAGAAGAGAGACAGAAGAGGGGACTGGCAATTCAAAGAGGAAGGTATCCAAAATGACTTTGCAGAATGATAAAATTAAAATGAGCTAAAGTCATCAATGAATTCTAAGCTGCACAAAAATTATCTTTCTTTTTCTATTTGATTCAGAAAGAGGATAAAAAAAGAATAGTGAAGGAGGATAAGTAAAATAATGACAGATAAAAAATGAGAAGATTTAATTTTTTAAGTATTATTTTTCTTCTGTGTTTTTCTTCTAAAGAGAGTGACTTTTGGAATAGGGACTACAGAAAAGAGAGGATTATCACAATTCTAATGATGTTACTATAAAGTGTGTTAAGCATGATACATAAAGAAGAGTTAATAAAGAAAGGGCTAATAATTCCTGGGAGATACCAAAAAAAAAAAAAACAACTAGAAACAAGGAAGAGAATAAACTTCATACCATCTGCCAGGCATTGTGAAAAGAGCTTTTTTTTTTTAAACTTTTTAACAAATATTATCTAATTTGATCCTCATACCAGTGTTGCAAGATAGATGCTACTATCATCCTATGGAAAACAGTTTAAGTGACCTGCCCAGGGTTGTACATTCAATAAGTATTTGATTCCATATTAGACTCAGATCTTCTTGTCTTCAGTCCCAGTTCTGTATCCATTATACTAACAGCTGTCTCAATAATCCCCATGATGTCAGATTTCCAAATAGACAAGATGGGACTAAAAATCAAGGTAGCCTAGAAATACCATGACCTGGAGTTGAATTTGGCTTTGTAGAACCCACAAGATCTTTTTTTTTTTTTAATTGGGACATTTTATTCAAAGTAAAGAGAAGATAAATTCATATAATGACATCTTGGAACTGAAGTGGCAAAGTAATTTGGTCAGCATCATTATAGACAGAAATAGAACTTATGTAATCATGTGTGTATACAGACTCATACTTGGACAAGAAAAGAGTCAATAGAGAGCAGTTTAGGGAGCAGCAAAATCTTAGAGATGCCCCTGTACCCAGTCAGTCAGTAATTTTTTTTATGTGGAAGACTTCAACTATCCAAATATCTGCTGAGTCTCTTGCTCCCAAAATCCTTACGATAAAGATAATTTAATATAGCATCTTCCAACGAGGCTATATAACTAGACCTCGTTTATATCATTAAACAATTTTCAAATATAATTGCTGAAAGAACATCAATGATACTGGAGAATAAGGGATGTGCCACAAGATTAGAAAGGAGCAAATATGATTATTTTCAAGAATGTTAAAATGATAAAATGTAAAAACTGAAGTCTGATGAGTTTTACTTTTGTCATTGAGAAAATGTTAAAGCACATATGGTTTGTCACCTTCATAAAAAGAGAAAAGTGATTATTAAAATTATTATATTATATATAATATATTATTATTAAAAATCAGAGTAGACCAGGAAGATAATGATGCTAATAAGTAATCTGAATTCCCATCTGTTACCTCAGCAGCAAATATGTCAAATAATGTATAAAGATTAAAACAAAATTATAATGATACTGGGATTTGAAGGTCTTCCACACCCCTCGAACTTGCTGACGTAGCAGGAAGGGGTGGAGCAAGAGAACGCGGGAACCAAGCTAGTCTCCCTGCGGTGCTGACTGGAAGCTGTGGCAGAGGCAGCGGCTGCAATTGCAAACTCCTTTTACTTTGAGCCAGCCAGAATCTCTGCTAAGAACTCCTGCTGAGGACTGCCAGGGACGGGAACTGCCGGGGGCGGAGCTGCTGGGAGCGAGCTGCCTGGACGCTGAGCAGTTGCGTGCTTGAGGAGAGGAGGATCTTTGCCTGAGGTAGCCTGTCCTGTTCTGAAGGCTTGAGGATGTGGGTGTTTACTACTTTAACTACATGTGCCAACTTTGTAACTACTGTGTTGGCTTTGACTTTCTGGTTTTGGGACTCAGTTTTCTGGTATTTAAATGAGTGCTCTAGCTATATTTCTTATGTAGAGAGCCTGTTACATTTTGTGATTAATAATCATATCAGCATATTTATAGTTACTGTAGGCATTGTGAATACTGCATTGCTGATACAAAAATCATCACAAGAAAGTCAATTTCTGAAAAAGAAATAGAAAAAAATAAAATATGAATAATTAATCAAAAATGCTTTCCAGCATGAGGACTAAGCATTATGGCATAAAATAAATTTAAAAGAAGATATCATAGTGAAAACATAATAAAATAGCTTCAATAAATGCTCTACGCATTAATAAGACATTTGTATGTTCATAAGAACCTCACAGAGGACCAGAGCAAAGTTTAACATCATACAAGATGCAATTAAATAAATGAGAAATGATATAGAAAGGGACAAGAAAAATTAAATCTATAGATTCAAAATCAAAATTCAATTTGAATGAATTAGTGGAGAATATTAATAAAATGATAACTTCTCTGCTGAGATGTAGAATTGTTCTGCTGGAGAAAAAAAATTCAGAAATTGGAACACAAACAGTAAAACTAAACTAGACTTTAGCTTGCCTGGGGAAATATTTGAAAATTATACCTTGGTAAGTTCACAATACTATAGTTCAGAATTTGGAAGGAGAACAGAGAATTATTGACCTCCAAAGAAAATGTGAATAATTTAAATTCCATTTTTTTTTCAGGAATCCTTAACAAAACAAATTTCTCAGAACTATTTAAATTCATGGAATTTAAGAGAACTTAATTTTTAAAATTTATTTTATCTCTTAAATTAAGAATTTAAAATAATTAAATTAATTTAATTAAGAGAATTTGAATAAAAATGATTTAAATTAACAGAATCCACAGAATTCCACTAGATATGAATACTATACTCTATTCAACTCCTTTAGATGTATTGTCATTAAACTCCAAAATTATTTTGACAGAGATGATTTTGTAGGTAGCCCAAGAATACCAATCAGAATCATATTGGTTTTGTTTTCTAGGGTGAAAAATGTTAGAAAAAAAATGATATACCATAAAACAAGAGAAATCATAATGTATCTAAGAAGTACAATATCCAACAGTTCTAAGCACATCATTTAAGGATAAAATGGTTCCTAAACTTACCTCAGGTTATAAAGTACAAAAATTCCTAGGGAACCAGTTTTTTTTTTTTAATTAAAAATCATTAATTATATGGTTTTAGTTTAGTAAAGGAACTTTGAAACTAAAAAGAAATTGAATCATAAGCACTAGGGATACTTATCCCTACTACTACTCTGACAAATAAGATAGTTTTCAAAGCCAGATTAGCTCTATGTCCCCCTCAGGTTTGAAAGACACCTGATGGACTTGGGGATATTATTCTCTAAAGTTATCGACTAAAGCCTACATTCTAATTTGGTATATGCAATATAAATCACTTGTGATTATCATCCCAGTTTCATTTGACCAATTACTATTTAGCTTTTATAAAGGTAGATTTACTGAGAAAATATTGTAAGAAAGGCAGTACAAGTATTTTCCCTCAACACTACATAGTCACACTGAACCATCCTGGTTCCTGAAAAATGTGATCATAAACTTAATGAGGCTTCTATGAACATTCATCCTACAAATTCACTGCTGAATGCAACAAAGTTGATGGATGAATCACAGTTGCTCCCACTGGGCAGCCTTCCATGTATGCCAGGTCAAACAGTTTGTTAGGGACTTTGATTCTCACCATTTCAGGTGGTCATAAAATCTGGGATGGAGTCTTGCTGAAGTGGCAAGCAATTCTGACTTTGTGAAACGTGCAAGATCATTTTTTTTCCCAATGTATTCTTCATCTAAAAGAAGAAAGAACAAGCTCAAAGAGACAAAGAACAGAGATCTATGTTCACAGGTCACATGTTGACTCCAGCTGAGAAAGGCCCAAAGCCTCTTCTCATCAAGTGGTTTAGATCTTGTTTCTCTCACTTAAATGTAGCTGGGGCAAAGAGAAAATGATTCACTTTGATTGTTTAATGTTTTGTTTTGTTTTTTTTTTTTAGTATTTTCCAGTTCTAGTTTAGTAGCCAATCAAAAATCAATAACTTTGCCATGGGGTTAGTTTAATAATCAGAATACTGTGGGTTTTCTGAATTGGGGCACAGAGCCCTTCCATGCCTTTCTAGAATCTTGCTCCCCAGACTTTTCCATGTGAGTGGCCAGCAGACAGCATACTACTGATGCTCTGTGGATAAGGATACACTGGTCAGATTATAAAATGATCTTTTATTTGATATTGTCTTCATTCTAATAGGAATATTTTTTTTTATTCTTTCTTTGCAAAAGCCCAACAAGAAAACATGGTGAAAATTGATTATAAAATATCTGAGATGATAGAATTGCTTTGATCTTTCAGAGAATTCATTTCCAATATGCTCAAATTCTGTGACCATGTTCCTGTATTTGCCAGAATCTCTAGATGGAGTTCTAACCTTACGCTCCCTGAGTTGACAACAATAGACCAATTCAGTCTCTGCTAGATGAACAATAAAAATGAAGGCTACAACACTATGCATAATCATTTTATGCAAATTGTACATGTTGATATTGAATATGTGGTTTTTGAGGAAGACAGTTCAAAGCTAAGGTAAAACACAAATACCTATTCAAGCATCCTAACAATTTCTTCATTAAAAAAAAAAAAATGAAGACCTTCCAACCAAGACTCATAGTAGTTAGCGCTGGTACTTGTTCAAGAGCTTAGCTGAATAGGTCAATGAGTAAGTTGACTATAGGAAATGATACTTATTAACAATCTATATGCTCATATTGGGTAGATTACTGAGGTAGCAAGTAGTTCTTCCTCTTTCACCTGTGATGTCAATGTCTGCATTTCACAGTTTCCTCAGCCCCACATTAGGATCCCAACCTGAAACTTCATTCTTTGTTGAAGTCAGGCATCCTTAGCCTTCTCCTTGATTTGTCAGGAGTCCTGTGTGTAATTTTTCAAAAGGATGGTTT
>CM053590.1:56121792-56151815 GCA_028646515.1 Pseudochirops corinnae | reverse complement strand
GGTGGGTGGGGGGAAGAGGGGGAGAAAATATGTAACTCAAAATCTTGTGGAAATGAATGATGCAAAGTATAATAAAATTAAAAAATTAAAAAAAATAAATAAATAAAAATAAAAATAAAAAAATTAAAAGTATAAAGAATTTGTATGACTTGGCAAATACTGAGTCCTGATTAAAGCAGTTAATTGTCATTAAAAACCTATTCACAATTTCAAATGGTATCCAAATGGTGTCCAATGGGTCAAGACAGTATGACCTTTCTTAATTTGTCCTTTCAATTATTTTCAAACATCTAAACATAGATTAGATCATTGAATTATACTAATGCTAGCATGTGTCTTCACAAATTTTTCACGGTAGACATCAAATCAGAAATCTTTTAGCTCTCAAAGATTATTTGGGCATGCTTAGCCAACACCTATCTGGTTGGTATGGTGAAGACAAGCAGACTAAAATGAAGTAATCAAGGGACAAATGAAAGGCAAATTCATTCAGACAGAAGATATGGGGGACTCAGAGCAAGGGTAATACGAAAAATAGAAGATTTTAGAGGTACTTCATTTTGTAAAAGAAATATTCAGGGTTACTATCTCTTAAGGTGAGAGAATGCAATACCACTTGCCCATTGAGCTCAGTAACTTGAAGGTGTAAGCTACAGCCCAGTCTAATATTTTCCCAATTTACAGAGGTCATTTTTTCCCTTAATGTCTATACTCCATGAAAAAGACTTGGCAATATATTTTAGTATCAAGTAGTTTATTTTAAAATTGAACCAAATATATTATAACTGATACATTGAAAAGATAAAAGTTTCTGGTTTTTTTTTTTAATAATGGTTTTGTTCATTAAATGATGAAATGCAAACCAATGCATTTTTGATCAGCCAAACTATTCCTAGAAATTTTCTTCTCCTTCTTGAGACTTTCAATTTCAGGTAGAATTGGATGTGACAAGAAATAAAATTGCTTTTCCTCTTGAATTTCAAGCTATGTTTTCCACATTTGAGGGCTGAATAATATTCACTTTATCTAAATATAATTCTGAACTTTTGGTCTTATTTAAATCATTAATGACCAAAATTGAATGCTGAATTGCTACCTCATTGAAGATTTAGATTTAGGAAAAAAAATCTCAGAATCTCTTTGTTCTATAGTTGACTGACACGTAGAATTTAATATAGGAAGTCCCAACAAACTTTTTTTTAAATGAATAGAAATAAGGAAAACATAATGGGTAGATTCCATGCCCATCCACAAAACATATATAATCCAAAATGTATTTGAAATGCAATACTATTTTTTATTTTGGGGCCTGGAAAGACATGGGGGATGAAGGATCCTGTGATGCTGGAAGGAATATAAGAGTTTCTATTCTCATTTCTTAGAATACGGATAGTCCTAGACCAAAGATTTTAAACAGCAATAATTTACTTTAGGAATATCCCATCTTCATTTTGATGTTTCTTTATTCATCTTTTATTCTTTCATGGTTACAAAACCTGAAGGCATACTCACCATACTTCAGCATCCCAAACCACTGTCCTCATGAATCAGTTACCCTGCTTAGCAGTTTCAAAAGAAGCAGGCATTCTGAGAAATTAGTGTCTATTTGAATATGGTGGTCAATATTGTAAATTAGTAATCACTAAAATTATCAGTCACTCTGTAAAAGAAGGGGTAAAGGTCAAAGGAATAAATGGTTCAAAATTAGACCCAAAGTTATACAAATATAAAATATACTAGGGCTTTAAAAGAAAAACTCTTAGAAAGATTGTATACTAGTATGGAAGAAAAACGAGTTCTCATTCACATGTTGAATCTTATACCTCAATGGATCTGTTATCTCATCAGTATTAGTGTTTCTTCTATTGTTGAAGGTGACAAACTTTCACATTTTCTCTCCCTAAGTTTTTATTTTCTTATGTTCTCCAATAGTTTTTCCAAGAAGTGTGTGTACACACCGTATGTATGCATATATTTATATATGTGTGTATATATATGTGTATATGTATAATCCTACATAATTCTGTTAAACCACTTTATGAATATGGATTGTAAACCAGTCAACAAACACCTGCTAAGTGCTAGGGAAATAAATGAGAAAAAAAAAATTAGTCTTTGCCTTCAGGGTTCTGTCCTGGGCAACTCTTCTCTTTTTCCTCGATGCTTCTTTACTTAGTGGTCTCATCAGCTCTCAAGTATTTAACTAACATCTCTGTCTTGATGATTTTCAAATCTCCCTTTCCTACCCAATCTGTTGACTTCTAATCTCACCTTTCCTGTGGTCTTTCAGGTATCTTGAACTAGATTCCCAGTACATATCTTAAATCCAACATATACAAACTGGAAATCATCATCTTTTCCCCTAAACCTTCTCTCCCTTACACACACACACATACACACACACACACCCTTCCTGTTACTAAAGAGAACAATATCATCCTCTCAGTCCCTAAGGCTTGCAACCCAGGAGGCATCCTGGATTCCTCATTATCTCTTACCAATATCCAATCCGCTGCCAAGATCTGTTGATTTCATTTTTTGCAACATCTCTCATGTATGTTAACTTCTTTATTCTGACACTGCCACTACTGTAGTACAGGCCCGCGTCATCTCATTCCTGGATTATTGCAAATAGCTTGCTGGTGAATCTGCACGTCTCTAGTCTCTCCCCAGTCTAATCCACCATCCATTTAGCCAATACATTTTGCCTACATGATCAAATACAAAATCCTGCTTGGCATTGAAAGCCCTTCATAATTTAGACTGCTTTCTTTTGCTGTTGTTGTTCCTATTATTGTCTTTATGTCTACTCCTTACCATGTCCTTTGATCCAATGGCATTGGCCACCTGGATGTTCCACAAAAAAAGACACTCCACATATTTTTTTCTGTGGATTTTGTCTGACCATCCACCAAGCCTGAAAGATTCTCCCTCCTCCACTCTGACTATTGGTCTCCCTGATTTACTTTAAATCCCAACTAAGATCACAATTTCTGCCAGAATCTTGTTCTAACCCTGCTCAATTCCAGGACCTTCCTGCTGTAAATTATTTCATTTTTAACCTGCTTATAGCCTGTTTTTTTTTTTTTTTTACATATTTGCTTACATGTTGTCTCCCCCATTAGATTGCAAACTCCTTGAAGGCAGGAGCTCTTTTTTGGGGGGAAAGATGTGTATCCCTCTAAGTACAATATATTAAAACTGAAATATCTGTAAGACAACTTTCACATATAGGAAGACTAGATTTATTTTGGATTTTTCAGAGTTTGTCATCCATAACAAAGGCAAAAACCTGGCTTATGACTTGGTTGATATGTACAAAATATTATGAGGAAAAAGGTATCATTATTGTTACAGTTTACGAGTAATCAGTGAATTTTTATTAATGTTTGGGAAATATTTTTGGGGGGGAAGAGTCTTTAAGATAATACTTTACTTCAGATGATTTTTTAATAGTCAACAAAAAAATAAGCTGGTTCTGGTATTCTCTATCCATAAATGAGTGGTTTGATAAAATATCAATAAAAAAGGTTGTTCCTCTTACATATCTCCTTCAACTTTCATTTTAAAAAATGCTTTCAATTCGTTATATTCCTTAAGATTTTGTAGAGATAGAAAATTTGATGGTTTTTTTTCTATTGCTCCTATTCAGTAGTAATAATGTTGAATATTATTTTCCTAGCAGAAAAAAAAAAGATGAGATAGCAGCCTATGAAATAAAATACTCTTTGGTTAAAAAAAATTAACAGAAAATTTTATGTATACATAAAATTAGGTAAATAGAGTATAGTTATACCAAAAGCAAAAAGTGCAACTAAAAATGTTAAGACATCTAACATCATAGATAGATGGATAGATAGATAAATAGATAGATAGACAGACAGACAGATAGATAGATAGATAGATAGATAGATAGATAGATAGATAGATAGATAGACAGATGGATAGATGGATGGATGAATGGATGGATGGATGGATGGATGGATGGATGGATGGATGGATGGATGGATATATACATACATACATACATACATACATAAATATATATATACAGGTACATAGATTTATGAGATATATGTGTATAGTGTCTATATATAGATATACATATTTATTTCAGCTGTGTGTTTATATGTGTGTGTATCCCATTTCTTTCTGATTCTGTTAGCAACAATTGGCTTAGGGGTGGGGAAATCTCAGATGAGAGCTGAATCACTGTAAGAGACAACTATAAAGACCTTAGTCTGGTAATAACAATAAAAATAATATTAGTGTTATTAAGAATAAGTAGCTAACATTTTACACTAAAAGTTAACAAAATACATATATGATATATTTAAGCATCTTTGAGATTGGTGTTACTAGGCATAATGTAATCTGTAACACATTGTAATCTATATATGTCTTACATTTTAGTACCTAGCATCTTGTAAGTATGCTCAATAACCCTTTTTTGGTGGGTAGATAAGATTGGAGCCTAAGCATATTTGAATTTTGCTATGGTAAGGTTCTAGCATATGCTACATTTTCTATGATATTCTCACTCACACTTTAGAAGATAGGCTTATAATGAATTTTCTTTTTAGGAAAATTTAGGGTAGATATGGACACAGTGAAAATACAGAAAATATGCAAGGAAATGTATCTGGGAGTTGTTTTACTTCTTAATGAACAAAGCCAGGAACCATTTTCATTCTTAAAAATATTGTGAACCTAATTAGAAAATAGATGCTTTTGAGGAATTGAGAAATATTATGTCTCACAATGAGTTTTTAGAATACTCTTGGTATATATCTATATTTCTAACAGGGTATCTGATTTTACCCATACTCTCACAGTTCCCACTGAAGACACTAAGAACAAGTTGGAAATATACAAAGTCTGGTTATATGGCATGATTGTTCAAAACTCATTACTTAAAACTATTACCCTTGGGAGATTGTGAGTCAACTAGGAATAACCAGAAGACATTAGCATAACCAGTATGTGGCATTGACATACATGTGTGTGTGTGCGCATGTGTGTGTGTGCGTGCATGTGTGTGTGTGTGTGTGTGTGTGTGTGTGTGTGTGTGTGTGTGTGTGTGTGTGTGTGTGTAAAGAAACATTACTGCAGAAGGAGGACCATTGCCTCTAAAGAACAGAAATTGTCTATGGCTACAGTGCTTGTGCAAAAGTTCAAGGATGGAACCCTAGAAATAGGATGGCCTAAGAGAGGTTTAGTTGCTTTTCTTAGCTCATATTACAGAGGCAAGATGACTTCTGTATTCTTTCCAAATAATTCAGAACTGGTCAAATGACTGAATGTTACCTTCTTTTTAATTAGATTAGTGAAAGATTCATTATTTTTTTTAGTCTTGTCAAAGAACTAGGATTTTTTCGGTTTATGCTATCATATTTAATCTTTTTTTTCCCCTAATTTTTCTCTAACTTTCAAAGTCTATTTGGGGGCTTATTTTATGAGTTTTCTTTGCTTTCTATTTTTTTAAATTCATAGTCAGGTCATTAATCCTTTCCTTTTCTGGCGGTTTTTTAGATGTGCATATTTAGGGATTCATTTTTTTTTTTGTCTGAGGAATATTTTAGTCATATCCAGAAATCTGGGTATGCTATTTCACAATTATAATTTTCTTTTGTATAAATATTATTTCAACAGGCCTCAAGACCCTTAAATTATAATACACTATCTTTAAGATAGCACTGCCATGCAAACTACCAGGTTTTATACAATAATCATTATTGATTATTCATGGATGTGAAGTTCTTCTGTTATTATTTTTCCCCTATAATCTCCCTGGGCAATATTACAAAATAAGTTCATCATTTTCAGCCCACCTGGGAAAGACTGTTAATTATAAAGGTATTTCTGGACAGCTTTGATTTCTGCAAAATGTAAATACTATTACAACAGTGTCTATTTTTAAAACAAATTATGTGTTCTTATTCCAATTAATAGCATTATTTAAGAATTTAATTACTTCTTGCTTTACTTCCTAAACATTTCATTGAGCAGGAACCAAAGTGATGTCTTTTAAATTTCCAGTGATTAAAGAAGTTAATTTGAGTTCCTGTTTTAAAAGAATTATTTCTTTTTAGAGTCATAAATTGTAACAGCTCTGGACAAATTGCTTAATTTAAAAGTTTATTCTCACATTTGATCCTTTGTGTTCTTAATTTTCTAGGGGCTACTAATACATGTTGATTTCTATGGGATTATGCACCTGCCTTATCAAACTCTCTCCTATTTCTTATGTTTTGAATATGGCCCGATTTTATCCCACCTTTAATAAGTATTCAGTAAAGTATGGAAAAGCAAGCTAACCCCAAATCACTCATGACATTTACTAATCTGTAGCTTTATAAACTTTGGACAAAAAGAGTAGATAAAACACAGGCATGATTTTTCCCCCTCAAAGATCCATTAGTTCCCTTTCATCCCACTAACATCCTTTGTCACAAGCAGAGATAACAGAGGTGTATATACATGTTTCTTTTTTAACATTTTGAAAGGAAAAAAAAACCCACTAAAATCTCAAAGAAACCTTGAAGATTAATGACTTAGCATGAGATTTAAAACTCCAGAATGTTTAGAACTAAATCAGATTCTTTCAGGGACTTACTCATTGAAACAAGTCATTTTCTTTCAGATATTTTGGGGAGACACTGTCTTATATGTATCATCTTTATGTAAATTTATCTTTGCTTTAACTAATAATTCTAATGATCTTCCTACTAATGCTGGTCTTTTTGTCTGCTTCAGCAATTCCTGTTACCCATTTCCCCTTTTATATCTTGCTAGGACCTTAGCCCCAAGAATTGAAAACCGGATCTCCATTTTGACTCCCCTATTTCTGTCAGTGCAGCTGCCATTCTTCTAGACTTCCTCTCTGAAGACTTTTAGCTCCTCCCTCTAATACCTTTCAGTCTGTCTTCTTCACTTCCTGTAATATCACTTTTATCAGTCCTAAAAGTCTTCAACTTCAATGATAAAATCCAAACTCATTAGCCTTTACTTCAATGACATTCACAATCTGCTGGCTTCAACCTCTACCCAATCTTATCTTCTATCACACTTGAAACACATAATCCACATTCCTACCTCCATATTTTTACCTCAGTATAGCCCTCTTATCTGAAACACACTCTTTTCTTTTCTATGTATATTCAAATCCTAGTCACAATGCAGAGAATTTTAAAATTTATAAGGCAACTTGTTCAGAACTCCTCTGAATTGGATTCTCTATGCACTGCTAGCCCAAATTTGAAAATGAGCAAACTCAAGCCAAGAGAACTTAAGGTACTAGGTGTTATAAGAAATGAAAAAGGAGATGGTTACAAAGAAACATTAGAAGACTTTCATGAAATGATTAATAGTGAACAGAACTAGGAGAATAATTAATACAATGAAGACAATAGCAAAAAAGGAAATAATTTAAATGACTTAAGAACTTTCTTAAGCACAATGACCACATATATTTCCAAAGGGTCACTATTGATAATAGCTAGCATCTATGTAGCACTTTATGGTTTATAATGTATTTTACAAGTATTGTGATTTATGATAATATTTAATAATGATACTAACAAGAGGTGATGAACTGAAGTTGAAGAATGAACCATACTTCTGGATACAGCCAATATGGGAATTTGTTTTGCTTAATTATGCATGTTTTTTCCAGGAGTTTTTTTAATGGATATGTTGGAAAGAAAACATATTTTCATATATAAAAATGTTGAGGGATTAATAACTAAGATAAGTTTGAACCAGCATGTGATGGTAGCAAAAAAAGCATGATCTTTATAACAGGAAAGCAGAGGATAAGCTATGAGAGTGGAATTGATCATTCAAAAATTTGGTATTTTGTGATGTATGCTTATAAGCATGTGTGTATGTATGTGTATATACATGTGTTTGTGTATATGTGTGTATGCATATATACACATACACATATCAGACAGTAGTTTTTACAAAGCAGGTTCTATAGCCCTAGTAAATACATGCCTGTTCAAGAATGACCTGCAATAAATTATAATTAGTGCAACATGATATAGTGATTTTTTATATTCCTGAAAATGTCTACAAGTTCAATCAGACAAAGATGCTTAGTGGATTCTTGTTAACTTTGTCCAGAGAACAAAGTATTGAACTCTGCAGGGGACATAAGAGATAATAGAAAATGTGGTTTCTGTCCCAGATTCCCTACTACATGTCACACTTTTTTAAACAGACAAATTCCATTATACTTGAATAGTGTTTTTCACCTAGTGTATGTTTAATAAATGTTCAATTGAACATTGAACAATGTGATGTATCTTCAGTTTTCTCATCTTAAAAAAATGAGAAGGAGCTGAGTCAAGATGGTGTAGCAAAAGCAGGAACATATCTGAGTGACAGCTCCAGCCATCTACAATACCTGAAAAAATATGACACTAAACAAATTTTAGAGATACAAAACCCATAAAGTGACAGAGAGAAACAAATTTTCCACTGAAAGCATCCAGGCAGGCCAATAGAAAGGCTCCATCACATGGGGCTGGGAGTTGAGCGCAGTACCAACTGAACCACATCAACCCAGACCCTGGTGGCCCCAACCAGCAGCACAAACTGGCAAGAGCAGACTTCAGGAGAGTGAATCACCAGCAGGTGTGGTAGTTTCCAGACTTCTCAATCCATAAATGCCAAAGAGGAAGTAAACATTCAGTAGGGAACTTAGTTGGAACAGGATGACAGAAGACCATGGACCAGCACCGACCCCAGGACAAGAGGTGGGCAGCCAGTAGGCTGCCTCCAGGGCTCCTGGGCTGTAGATCTTAGGGGGACCAAGTGACCATTAAGAGGGTAATTGTTCTTGCTTTGACATGCTTGGATCAGGGTCACTGTCTTGGGTTGTTCTCCTGGGGTGAGTGTGCCAGAGCTCGTGGTGGCTGTTGAGAGGGTGCCTTCCTCAGTTCTGACAACCGCAAAAGTTCCAGTGATTTCAAACACAGCTCTCTCCACTCTGGAAGCAGAGTTCTACTGTGGCAAAGAGCTCAACAGTCAAGTAATTCGCTGGTAGGATGAGCAAGGAGAGGAAGCACAATCAGACAATAGAACCATTTTTAGGGGACAAAAAGGATCAAAACATAAAACCAGAAGAAGACAATAAAGTCAAAACCCATGCATCAAAAGCTTCCAAGAAAAAAATATGAACTGCTTACAGACCATGGAAGAGCTCAAGAAGGATTTTGAAAATCAAATAAGAGAATTGGAGGAAAAATTGGGAAGAGAAAAGAGAATGATGCAAGAAAATCATGAAAAGCAAATCAACAGTGGGCTAAAAGAGACCCTCCCCCCCCCAAAAAAAATACTGAAGAAAAAAAAACCTTAAAAAATAGACTAACTCAAATGCCAAAACAGGTCTAAAAGGCCAATGAGGAAAAAAATGCCTTTAAACTGAATTTGTCAGATGGAAAATGCATTTCAAAAACTCACTAAAGAGAAAAATTACTTCAAAATTAGATTGGAACAAATGGAAGCTAATGATTTTATGAGAAATCAAGATACAAAAACAGATCCAAACAAATGAAAAAAAATAGAAGGCAATGTGAAATATCTCACTGGAAAAAATCACTGACCTGGAAAATAGATCCAGGAGAGATCATTTAAGAATTATTGGACTATCTGAAAGCCATAATCAAAAAAAGAGCCTAGAAATCACACTTCAAGAAATACTCAAGGAAAATTGGCATGACATTTTATAATCAGATGGCAAAATAGAAATTCAAAGAATTCACCAATCACCTCTTGAAAAAGATCCCAAAAAGAAAACTCCTAGGAATATTATAGCCAAATTACAGATTTCCCAGTTCAAGGAGAAAATATTACAAGCTGTCAGGAAGAAACAATTTGATATTGTGGTAACACAATCAGGATAACACAGGACCTAGCAGCTTCTACATTAAGGGATCAAAAGACTTGGAATATGATATTCTGGATGTCAAAGGAGCTAGGATTAAAACCAAGAATCACCTGAGCAGCAAAACTGAGTATAATGCTTCAGGGGAAAGTAAGGTCATTCAATCAAATAGAGGACTCTTGATGAAAAAAAAAACAAACCAGAACTGAACAGAAAATTTGACTTTCAAAGGAAGAGAAGCATGAGAAAGTAAATAGGAAAAAGAAATCATAAGAAACTTATTAAAGTTGAACTATTTACATTATTACATGGAAAAACAATAATTTTAACTCACGAGACTTTTCTCAGTATGAGGATAGTTAAAGCGAATGTGTGTGTGTGTGTACACACACACATATGTATATATATACATATATACACACACATACATATATGTGTGTGTATGTGTGTATAGGAGGGTGTGTGTATAAATACATATATGAGTGTGTGTATATGTGTGTACATGTATACATAGACAGAAGTCACAGGATCAGTTGAAAAGGAAGGGATGATATCTAAAAAATAAAATTAAGAGGTGAGAGAGAAATATAATGAGAGAAGGAGAAAGGGAGGATAGAATAGGGTAAATTATCTCATATAAAAAAGTCAAGAGAAAATGTTACAATGGAGAGAAAGAGGAGGAAGGTGAATGGTAATGGATCAATCTTACTCTCACTGAATTTGGCTTAAGGAGTGAATAACACACACTCAATTGTGTATATTACCCTACATAAAAATAGAGGGGAAGGGGATAAAAGAGGGGATAATAGAATAGAAGGCAGATTGGGGGAGAGGGTAGTTAGAAGCACACACTTTTGAAAAGGGACAGGGTCAAAGTAGAAAATAGAATAGCTGGGGGGCAGGATAGGATGGAGGGAAATATAGCTAGTCTTTCACAATATAACTACTATGAAAATGTTTTGTATAAGTACAGATGTACAAGCTATGTTGAATTGCTTATCTTCCTGTTGGGGGTGGGTGAGGAGGGAAGAAGGGAAAGAATCTTGAAATCAAAGTTTTAAAAACAATTTTTTTAAAAAAAATTGATTTTTACATGCAACTGGGAAATAAGACATATAGGCACTGGGGTATAGAAATCCATCTTTCCCTACTAGAAAGTCAGAGGGGAAATGGGGGTGGATATAAGAGAGAGCAGATTGGGGGAAGGGGTATTCAGTAGGCTCACTATCTTGGGGTAGGGGTAGGGGAAAGATGGGTAGAAAATTTGTAACTCCAAATCTTGTGGAAATGAATGTTCTAAACTATAAATAAGTAAAAGATTTAAAAATAAGAAGATGAATAAATGATCTGTAGTGTGCCTTCTCATTATAATATTTGTATGATACATATAATCATCTATTCCTAATTGATCTCATTTTAGAAAATCAGGAACTTAGCCCCAAATCTTGTGCAGCATGGTGGTCTTAGGAGAAAAAAAAGCTTTTGTTCATATCCAACCTCTGATGCTGCCTACTTGTGTGACTAAGGTCAGTGACTTAGCTTGCTACACCCCAGCTCCCTAATCTGAAAAAATGGGATAGTAATACAATGACAGGACAACTAGGTGGTGAAGTAGATAGAGCAATGGCTGTGGACACAGGAAGATTCATCTTTGTGAGTTCAATTCTGGACTCAGACAGTTATTAGCTATGTGACCCTAGACAAGTCACTTAACTGTTTGCCTTCATTTTCTCATCTGGAAAATGATCTAGAGAAAGAAATGGCAAATCATTCCAGTATCTCTGCCAAGAAAACACCAAATGGGGTCATGGAGAGGGGAAAATGACTCTAATGACTGAGTCACAATAAAATAGCAATAGTATATGTCCCAAAAAGTTGTTGTAAAGTTCCAATGAGGTAGATATTGATAGAACCATATGTAGATATATGATTATGTATATTGATATCTATCTGTAATAATATGTCTTCATTGATAGATATCAATATAGTTAGATACATATTCATATGCAAGCATGTACACATATATTCATGCATGTAAATATATAAAACATTTTGTAAACTTTAAAAGTAAATAATTGTAACAGTTTTAAAATTTTAATTCAATGAGTTAATGAAATCAACACACCTTTATTAATGCCAACTATGTGCTGGATGCTGTTCTGAGGCACTGGGGAACACAAAGATCAAAATCAACGGATCCCTGAAAGAACTTACATTATATTAGGGGAGATAATATATACAAATATAAATAAATGTAAGATTAACTCATACTCATGGAATGAAAAGGTAATGTGAAAAATGCTCCATATTCACATTCCCATTTTCTAGATTGAGGACAAGAAAAGTTCCCAAGTAGAAGATAGCATTTGAGATGAACTTTGAATAAATTAGAATATAAACTAATATGTAAACATTAACCAAAATTTAATTTCCCAAACAACAGGAAAGTATGTAATGAAGTTGAAGTCCACTGTTATCTGTTTGCTCTCACTTTACATTTCCAACATTTAATAGCTGCTCCCTCCTATCCTTTCTTCCAAGGTTTATCACATTTCCACTCTCTCTAAGTTGTCTAAGTCCCCAGAGTTGCTCCTTTCCTTATCCCATTAAAAAATAAATGAAAACTATCAAACATCTCAGCTCCATGGAAGACGCATAAAGCCCATGGGAGACTCAGTTTAAATTAACACCTTTTCTTCCATAGGATTGAATTTAACACATTTCAGTACCCATTAGGTGGCCTGTCAGCTTAACTTTTTTTTTTTTAAACCTAAAATCCATTTACACTCCTTAAAGTTCACCACAAGACCTAATTATGCCCTGGTTCCTTTTTATTATATCTCCTGATGCTTTTTAATTAGGGTAGTTATCTTTTTAAATAACATAAACACCATTTACTATAAGCACTCTCGCAGATTGTAACTGATAACACCACTTTTTAAAAAGAAGAATTCACTAATTTTATTGTGATTAAGGTCACGCCTCCATGAAATATTCAAACCATATTACGTTATTTAACCCCAAACGTTTATTTTTCCTTTCACCTTGCCTGCCTACACCATTGACATTACAAAGTAACAGGAAAACACTTCGGGAACAAATAATATGTTATCTTTTTATAGTTATTCTTTGCTTAAAGTAAAACAATTAAACTGGACTTAGATTACTTTCAAGGTTCTTTCCAGCTTAATCCATTTGTGGATTTTTCAAGTCTTTGAATTTAAAGAGTAACTTATAATTATGACATATTGAGCCCAGTAACAACCTTGCTTGTCCCTATCATATGCCTTAAAGGAGCTTTTCAAATAGTACTGCTAGAATTTAGTTCATCCAGGATTGTGGGGGGTGTGTGTGTGTGTGTCTGTGTGTGTCTGTGTGTCTGTGTGTCTGTGTGTGTCTGAGTCTGTGTGTACGTGTGTGAGGATGTGAGCATATAGATGCAAACATGTAGGTATATGTGCAAAATGAAGCCTTTGAGAAAAGGTCAGCAAGGATCATGGGTCATAAACTGGCAATGATGTAGCACAGAAATTTCTTTGGCCTAATGCCTAGAGCTAATATTTCTAAATATAAACTATGATAGTCATGGATCATCTGACCTACCACTATATCTGTTCTGAAGGTTCAGATATTATGTGCCAATGAATGACTGATTCAAGGCTGAGTTCAGAAAATCCAGATCTTAAGATCGTAGATTTAGAGGTAGAAAGGAACTTTAAAGTAATGCAAGTCTTAAAGGTAATCTAGTCCAATTTCCTTATTTTACAAATGAGAAAAGTGAGGCTCAGAGACTTTAAGTGATTTATTTGAGGAAATACAGTAGTAAGTGGCAGAGGCAAAAATCAATCCCAGATCTAACTGATACAAACTTGGGGATTTTTCCAATCTAGTCTCTTTTTATTCTATACAAAAGTGTTTTGTTTTGTTTTATATTTTGAATTTCAAGTCTAAATTAAGAACAAGACCTTGTTGTTCTTTTCATTTCATTTTTTACACTTATGAAAGAGAGGAAGCATCGCAAATTTAACATATCTAAAATGGAAGTCATTTGCTCCCTTACTCAACCATACTCCCAAACGAAACTTATTCTGCCAAAGATACTCCCATCATTTCACCCATGAAGGGTTGCAATTTTGGTGTCATCTTTGACTCTTCATTCCCCTTCACTTCTATATCTGATCATTTGCCAACTTTCAAGATCTTATTGATGATGCTCATTTTTAAAAGGAATTTAAATATATCTATGAAAATGTTCAATTTAACAAGGTAGTAGCACAAAGTTCTATGTAGATTTGTCTCATTTTAGTTTTTTTCTTTTATTTTTGTTTTATTTGGGGGCATTAAAATACTTCATGTCCTGCTTGCCTTTCTAGATTTGCTTCCAACTGTTTACCTTAATATACTCTATGACTCTATTTAAGGTAAACTTTTTCTAGGTCTCTAAGCTCATCATCCTATCATCAGCCTCCTATCTTTTCAGACTGTCTGTTAAGTCTGGAATGTACTCCCTCTTCATCTTTGCTTCTTAGCATCCCTTAGCTCCCTTTTTAAGGATCCAATCAGTTTCCAACTCCTAAACAAAATCTTTCCGGGTTGCCCTATTTGATAGCGATCCTTCTCTTCTCATACACCACATGCTACTCACATGCTAATTTACCTCTATTCATGTTCTAACTTTTCCTATCCTCTCACTGAAGAATGTAAGCTCTTTGATGGTAAGGACTCATTTTCAATTTGTCTTTTTTTCCCCACAACCCTAGCTAGCTGTCTTTTTTATAATATTTAAAAAGTGGGTATTTTTGCATGTGAATTGAAGACAAAGGAGATATTATAAATCTGGCCTTAGTTCTGTCTGGTGATTCCCATTTGCTTCAGTGACAGGAGAGAGAAGTAACACATTATTATGTCAATGACAAATAGAGAAAGGATCTGTAAAGTCCATGTGTAGCTATGGTGACAGAAGTCCAAGAAAGGCCTCTGGAGATGGGTCAGGAGCCATGTGTTACCATGGTAATGGATGAAGGAAACAAACTTGGAAGCTTTCACTGATAGGGAATGGGAGCAAGAACCAGTTTTCTGAGACAGTATATGGGACAATTCCGTATCTACAGAATTTAGATGGTAGGGCATGCTGCTGGACCAGTGCCATACTGCCTGAAACATATTCCAAGTAAAGTGGAGATGCAGAAATTGTCAGAATAGATCAAGCCCCATGAAAAATATCTATTGGCTCAATTCATTGAATATTTTAGATGGAAAATTGGATGCATCACCAGATTGATAATTACTTGAATTCTCTATTAAGGCACACTCCATAGAATCTCAGATTTGCTTAACTGAAATCAATATGTTATTCTCTAAGTTCTTAAATTATAATTTAATGTGAGTTATAGGAAAAAGAACTCCCAAGCAGAGATCAGACTCAGATTGAGGGAGGTGGTATAAAAAAGGGCAAAATAGAATCATGAAATTTCAGAATTGTAAGAGATATCAGCAACCACCTTCTCACACTAAAAGAATCCCTTCTACAACTTACCCGGGTTATCTTCTGCCTTTGCTTGAAGATCTTCAATGAAAGGAAACCTACCTTTTCTTAAAGCAGAGGATCCCATTAATTATTAGGATATTTCCCCCCATACATCAAGCATAAATTTGACTCTTTGCAGTTTCTGCTTCTGATTTTTGGGTCAATGAACTCAATTAATGTTTGTTAAACATCTACTATGTGCCAGGCACTGAGTTCTGCCCTGGACATACAGATACGAAAAAGACAGTCCCTGCCTTCAAGGAGCTTACACTCTAGGAGAAAAAGTAAGACAATACACAAAATGAAGACAAAAAAGGAGAGCAGGAGGAAGACATACTCAATCATTTGATACATTGGGGAGAAGTCAGTCAGAGAAGTCCCAAAGGAGTGCAGGCAGGTGAGAAAAGAAATGTCTGAGCTGAGTTCTTTCTCAAATAGAAGTTGAGAGTAGATAATCCTACTCTCTAATCAAAGAAGCAGAGAAGAGTAATGAGGTGGAGTACCAAGGCTGAGGAGATCTTACAAGATGATGAGATTATCCCAATAATGAAATTTCTGGTGAAGTTAGTGAGAGAATTCCTAATGTAATTTGTGGTGGGGCAAGGCAGGGAGCTCTGCCATTCTTCAGCAGGGCTGAGAGAGAATTGGGAGTCCTGCTATCACCCAGCAGGACTGAGAGTGCTATCTTACCCAGAGGCTGTGAGTTAAAAGAGAGACAGGGACTCAAAGAGTGGTGGAAAATAGAGGCTCATTTATTGTTCTAAGTGCAAGCCCTTTATAGGATGCATCCTAATGGCTTTCCCCTGTTGGCAATGTGCACTGCAGTGTTCCTAGGCTGGGGGTGAAAAGGCCAAGCTGATCCAATCCTCACACCTGCACGCTAGAACTCTTCCCTGGGGGATGGGGAACCAATCCAGGCCTGCAACAAACCCTTCACCTGAGGGGGCTTATTCAGCCATCAGGGTCAGAGTCTCACTGGCCTGTGGTCCTCAACATCTCCGCCGTTTTTTCTGTTGCAAGTGTGGGCAGTGTGGGTCAGTGGTGACTTCACACAGAGCGCGAGTCCAACACGGTCAACATAGGGAATAATGCAAAGTGCAAAGAGATGCAATATAATCAGGTGAAAGTGATGTATATAACCATGTACAAATCCAGCAGTCTTGGTCTCTATTTGCAGAGGTAATGGATATTGCAAGAACCATGGAAGACATAATAGTAGGTGCAAGAAATACACAAAATACACTTCTTTCACTGACCCTTCTCTCCAATAGCATAAGCATTCAATCATAAGAACTACCAAACCAACACTACTTGAAGGGTAAAAGGAGTTTGAATTACAATATTATTCCCAACAATAGTGTGGTTTATAGATTGTATAAGTTAACATAGAACACAAGTGACATTCCATGGTGTTCTCTGTGGTGAGGTGAGCAAATTGGTCGAGAAGACAAACAGCCAAATGGGCGTAAATGGTATTGTTCATACATGTATGTCCTTGATGATTATTTATAACTGTCATTGGTTGCAACAGCTTTTCATAAGTCCCATTGTGTTTATTGTTGTTCTTGATCACCCTCTGCTGTGCTTATCGTGGTGTTGGCTCATTCAGGGTGAGTAATGTTAACAGGACTATGCAGCTCTTCACTCAGGTGGGTCATTCTGTTGCGGGAGTGTCTTCCTGGAAGGATGTCAGTGGTATGTTTGTTGTGTCGGATGCATTCTTTGAAAGTTCTGTAAATACTCAGACACGCCATTGTAGAATCCAGATTAAAGCATCTTCATCACCTGGAGAAATACAAACATACCCTTTCCCTAAGAAATTATTATCCCAAGCCCCTTCCAGGTGTTTGTGGCCAGGTCTTTTCCACATTTGGATCTGTGTAGGTTCTTCCTATGGAATTGTTGAGTTCCAGAAACAAAGAATGACCTTCACTAAGAGTTAGATACGTATAAGTTGTGACCTCTTTCCTATGAGGGTTTGTAATTTTTAGGAAAATTTTGTATTCTGTGTGTGTTTAAGCTTAGTAGTATCAATATGTTGGCATATATACACTAAATTTTTGCTGTCTGACTAAGTATCAAGGGGTACAATTTGAACAGCAGTAGAATGAGTATTAATAACTTTAGAATTAGTGTAGTAGCTTGCATTTCCAGGAAGCTGATATGCACAAGAAGTTCCTAATAGTAAACATATATTCCTGTTCCACAAAGCCCTTTGATGTAGTGAGGCAGAAAGAGAAACAGGTGTAATGTAAAACCTTGATTGGCAGCCTCAGGGAGTACTAAGAGGATGCCCACAGCAAAACGGTGTGCTCTGCTTTAGGACAATGATATGGCTTAAATTGAAGTACTGTGACTTTCTGATCAGAAAAAAATAGGAACAGCTACCAGACGAAGGGAGGGTTGACTAATATCAGCCACCTTAAAATGGATTTGCTATTTAGTTTTCAACTGAACTGCCTAAGTGCAGCAAGCATATATGCCTTTACTTTTCACCAATCAAATATGTGAGGAGTGGGGGGCATGGAGGGCCAATAAAAATGTGCTAATATTTTCAAGTTACTCTCAATTTCCAGTTTAACCAATTTCTCATATTTATTTGTGATGACTTTTTGTTTGTGTATGTGCCGGCTCTTCAGTATACATCTTTAGCCAGCCGGGAAAATCCCAATGTAACAAGATTAGTGTCTTGCAAAGCCCAAACTAAATAAAGTTTGCTAAGTTATTCTGTCAGTCCCAGTTTGTCTCGGCCTTCAGTATGTGGCCCATTTAACTTGCAGTGCTGCTGATGCACACAAGAATTCATTCATACTGCACAAGAGCTTTCAAGGAGGCAACATTTATAAGAACATTCTCCATAGGCCTCCTTTTTATGTGCTTCGAGACAGGCTGCTATATCCTATTTCTTAAAAATGAAGAAAGGCCTTGAATTTATGCAATTAGACTATTATTAGCAGTAGTGGAGTTTATTAGTTAGAATTCTACATTTGTTTCTGCATACATTGCCACCCAGGAGCTTTGATCCCCAGTGGTTTTGTTCCATTGAGTTGGTTGTTGGATCTACTGCTGCTGTAAACCCAGAGGGTTGCTCAAGGTGGCTATTCCTTATTGTTGTTGACTGGGGAGAAATGACCCCTCCAACCATTTTTCTGAACTATATTCTGATGGCCAATGAAAAACCTTTTTTACATTTTGGGCAAGGGGTGTTAGGCCTGGAGGGCCTAGCTCTATCAGGTTCCTTTTTCTTATTCCCCTTATATCTGCACTGGGCTTGTAAATGGTCTGGTTTCCCACAATTAAAACACTTACAATCTTCCTTTCTCCAATCTCTCTCATGTTCTTCACTAAAATCTGTTGACCCCAATTTTTTCCCAAGAAGGTTCTGAGTGCCCACTGTGGTACACTTGTGAATCATCTCTTCCATAATGACATCCTTTTTACAACCTTCAAGAGCTCTCTTGCAGTCCTGGTTGTAGTTCTCTCTCACTAGCTGTTTTATTAGAATGTCAGCTGCCAGTCCTTCCCCAACTGTTCTAATGATAGAAAATCTGTGAATATTTCTTGGGATATACTCAGGAATAACCTGAGTTATCTTTGTGAATGATTGACCCTTGCTTCCTTTTTCTGGGAGGGCTGCCCAAGCTCTAGTGGCACATATAACTATTTGCTGATATGCCCCTATATCATAATATAACTGCCTCCCTTCTGCCTGATATGGCCTGGTACCTGAAAGCTGTTCATAATTGAAGGGCACCTGTTGTTGCTCATTACAGGTTGCCTGCACTGCTCAAGAAACTCAGAGCATCAAATCAAATATTCTTTGGGTTCCAGGCATGTGCAAGCCCCCTGTTTCCAATCATGAGGGGGTAGGACAGTATAGGCTAAAGTATTTTAACATACACTCAAGCTGAACCAAATTTGCTAGAGGCCTTTTTAATTTCTCTGAGCAGTCTGATATCAAGGGGCTCATAATCACAGAGGACTTGTCTGGGATTATTATGGCCAGGTCTCTCCAGTACAGGGAATGTTTGCAATCCTAGGGGTCTTGGCAATCTTCCCCCCACTGCTTAGCTTGCTGCATAGCTTTTTCAAGAGGGGAGAACATACTACACTCTTTTCACTCAGCTATGTCCCCAGCAGGAATACATAGCCTCTGATAAGAGGGGCATCGAGACAGAGGCGGAGCGGATCGCTGTGTAGGGCTCTCCACCTTAAACTGGGTAACAGCCCTTCACTCCCTGTATACACCCCTGCTCTTCTTCTTCCTCCTCTTCTTGTACCTGAGTCTCTGCATTAAACCTCCGAATTTCTTGGTAATGATTTGGCTCAACTAGGCAGAACTTGATAACGTTATATAGATGGAAGCAATATATTGGGAAATTCTCTGGTTCTACTGTGGAATAATACTCTGTTCCCCAACTATTTTCCACTTTTTAGAGTCTAGTGTACCCTCTCTTAGTAGCTACAGGCATGCAATTTCTAACAAATCCAGAAACTCCTTTATCTGGTTCTGTGTGACAAAAAGTCCTTTCTCCTTCATTATGGTTAAGAGAACTTTTTTGTATGTCTCTTGGCTAAGCTGCTTAATCGTCAATTGCCCCATAACCCTTCTTTGCTTGGGAAAAAAGTGAATGTATCAGTTTGGTTCTTCTAAGCCTTTCACTTCCTTACCTCATTCTAGGATCCTGTGTTGCCCAAGGGGGACCTCCTGGGTGAAACCAATGTGGGATCATGCAACACTTCACACGGTCTGTCTTTCCTTTGCCTGTGTCTGCTTTCCCTGTGCCTTGGTCCCAGGTTGGGCCTATCATTGCTATGTTTTACATAGGCCCCATGTTGTGGTGCCAGTTGTGGTGGGCCAAGGCAGGGAGCCCTGCCAGCCCGCAGCAGGGCTGAGAGAGAATTGGGAGTCCTGCTATCACCCAGCAGGATTGAGAGTGCTATTTTACCCAGAGCTGTGAGTTAAAAGAGAGACAGGGACTCAAAGAGTGGTGGAAAGTAGAGTCTCATTTACTGTTCTAAGTGCAAGCCTTTTATAGGACACATCCTAATGGCTTTCCCCTGTGGACATTGTGCACTACAGTGTTCCTAGGCTGAGGGTGAAAACATCATGCTTATCTCGAGGATCCAACACTCACACCTACATGTTAGAACTCTTCCCTGGGTGATAGGGAACCAATCCAGGCCTGGCAGCAAGCCCTTCACCTGAGGGAGCTTATTCAGCCCTCATGGTCAGAATCTCACTGGCCTGTGGTCCTCAACAGTAGTTCAGTCAGATGAGATGAAGGAGAGGTCAGATCCCTCTTCCAGTTACAGTCTGTGAAATAATTCAATGCAGCTAGCATGTTTCCCTGATTCTTCACTTCTTCTAGCTAAAACTCCCCAATTCCTTCAACAGGCTCTCGTATGACAATGCCCTCCTCCTCTCTGGCTGCTATGCTCTAGAGATGAATTCTAACCTATTGATGCCCTTCAGTCAGACAGGCAGAACAGTGGCTAGAGTGATGGTCCTGGAGTCAGGAAGACTTGAATGAAAATCTAGTCTTAAATATTTACTAGGTATGTGACTGTATAAGTCACTTATTTTCTCTATAAATCGGTTTCCTCATCTGTAAAAATGGGATAAGAATAGCACCTACCTCACAGGGCTGTTGTAAGAATTAAATTATATTAATTGGTTGTAATGGCAACGGCATTCGGAGATGCCCCCGTATTGGCCTGGTTTGGGGTTGAGTGTTAGAACCCAGAGCTTGTGACTCCCACTTGTGAGATGGACTTGTTGACATGAAGAGAGAGGGCTGAACTGGGAGGACCCGTGAATTGGGAGAGAGGCCCAGGCCTAGAGAAGGCCAGAAGGACTTTGGGAGAGCATTATCCAGAGTATCATGGAGCTTGAGTTGCTGAGAGAAAGACTGCTGAGAGCCCATTGGAGCTGCCCAGGACTTTTGAGAGCTGCCACCCAGAGCTGCCAAGAACTGAGGAGGCATGGCTGTGATGCCAGTATTTTGTCTGTCTGTTTTGATGTTGTTTTGCTAGATTCACCTGATGGTGGACAGTGCTGCTGCTGTAGAGGTCCCGGAACCTGGCTGTTGGTTCAGAAGCCCTGAAGGAGGATTTTCTTGTGGTACCTGCACAGAAATCCTGGAAGAGGGCCTTTCTGATGTTTTCAGGGGTTCTGGGACTGTTTTATAGGCAGAGAGTGACTTGATGAGGACACTGGCTATGGCTTTGTTGAGCCTTGTCTCCCCTGGAACTGAGATTGCTGAGGGCTTGCCTCCAGTGAAGATAAAAGAAGGACCTTTCCTTGCATATTCAATGCTGAGTTCAACCTTGTAACTTGCTAAAGGAACAAGTTACACTGTATTTTGACTTTATCTGTTCTGTGCATGTTTGCTGAATAAATGGGGTTTACTATGTTGGTAATCCGAACCTTGGAAGTTGCCTTTGCTTGGCATCACAGAACCACGGAATCATTTATATATTTTCTTCCAGGGAATAAAGAATTTTGTCTATGTATTATTTTTATGACGAGAGATGAAAGAGCAGAGGAATAAGAGAGCTGAAAACAAAACACAATGACTAACAGGAAAGGCACACAAGAATCCAGATGTAAAATGTTTCCGAGATAACTTCTAATGGAAATTCCTGTCTCTCAAAACATTTTTTTTAACCTTTCTCCTAACTCCTAAATGAATGTACTTTGTTTGTGATTGGAAACTATTCTCCATTTGAGAAGAGACTAAATGAATGTACTGCCCAGGAGTGGGCTCCTTTGACTATTGATTCAGGGGTGGGATACTTGGACCTTGGTACTTTGTAACTGAATTAAGAATTTATTTGCTAAATGAATGAGTTATACTTTATTTTGACTTTCTCTGTTCTGTGAATTTTTTGCTGAATAAATGGGGTTTGCTATGCTGGTAATCCGAACCCTGGAAGTTGCCTTTGCTTGGCATTACATTGGCTTAGTTCCTGGCACATAAGTGCTAAATAAATGCTTATTGCTTCCCTTCATTACCTTCTTCAGCTGAGGTGCTCAGAACTGAGCATAAAACACATAGTCTAAGAGAAAGTACATTGGAACTATCACATCCTTATTGCTGAAAGCTGTATCTCTCTGAATGAGAAGCAATATGCATAAACCATATCACATATTTTACTCACTTTGAATTTAAAACCCACAAAAGATCGCAGTTCTTTTTAATAAAACACATATATACACACATATATGCACACACATACATATAAACACATGTATATATGGATATTCTGTATATACATATACATGCATATGTATGTGTATATGGGTCTGTATACACACACACACACACACACACACACACACACACACACACACACACATACTACTTCACCATGCACCTCCTTTTATTCTGGTGAAGTTAATTTTTTAACCAAATGTAAGATTTGGAATTTGCAAAATTTTAAATGTATTTATACTACATTTAACCTAATTAAATTCAGCCTGTATTAGGTTTTAGCCTGACAAAATCATTTCAGATACTAATTCTATACATGTTAGCTACCCCTCAACTTTGTGTTACATGTAATTCTTATATGAGCGACATTCCATTTATGCCTTTATCCAAGCCATTGATAAAACACTTTGAAGAGCACAGTCAACAAAAATCCTTGTAACCACCCTAAAAAATGCCTAAAAGATTCCAGATTCCTTTTTTTTCACAGATTCTTATTGGATTAAAGTGAACAACCTCATGATTTCTATAGTTCTGTCTCCAGTAACATTTGAGCACTGTTTCTGCTTTTGATATAAGGAAATAATGCTTACAATGATGGCTGTACAATACAAGAAAAAGCAATGAAGGTATTATAACAAGAGAAAGGGAAGAGAGCCTTATCCAACCCAACTACAATGAGAAATGAGGCACCATTTAAATATCTCAAGGGTTTAAGTAATCTATCACCTTAGAAAATGATGTGATTGAAAATTGAGAAAAGGGAATTATCTTTGGAAGTGGGAAAGTATTTTCAAGATCATACATGTGGTAAAGACCCTTCATCATGCATAAAAGACTATGGAAACGGCTATTAGAAACAAAACACCTATTTGGAAAAAAATAGTGTGAGATGGGAGTGGGCAGAGTGGAAAGATGATATAATTCTTCCCATCCCTCCTTTTCTTCTCATGCATTTGATAGCATTTCACAAAACTGAAAGATTCCTCCAAAGTCATCTAGTCTCAGTCCAAACCTGGTCTGGAATCCCTGACTATCTCCCAATCTGAGTCTCTACTAACATAGCATTTCTCTTTTAATTGGGAACAGGAGAAGAACACTAAATTTTGAATAGGATGATTCTACATCTAAGATTGATTCAATGAATCTGTGTCCTAACCCTGACATGAACTGACTCTGTGACCTTGCACAAATTACTTTGAATTTCTGACTGAAACATTAAAAAAAGATCAAGGAAGAAGTACCAGTGTGTTGGGTAGATCTTCTATGGAGGATTTGTGGTAAAATTTAGATATGAATCAAACAGGATCAGAAGGTATGGGAGGGAGGTTGATGATCTAAATTTGGAGAGAGTACCCACAGAGATGAAGCCATGGGTCATTCAAAGTATCAAGTATGGAGCAATCAAACTGTTAACTATAGGTCAGCAGGAGGCTCGGAATGACAGTGTTTTACAACTTGCCGGCATTAATCTATTATTTCATCCAAAATAATTCAACACTGTCTTGCTGATTTCTGTAGTGAAATGTGATGGGGTGTGAAAAGAATAAAATGCAATTGGAAAATGCCTTGTTCATGTGCTTAAGATACCAATAGAATCACTTCAATAGGGAATACTTTCTTCCTTCCCCGCCTCAACTCTTTGGGAAAGAGGTTTGAATAGAAAACACCAAACAGTTATTTACCTGCTGTGTTCAAATGGTTCAACTCTTTTTTGTGTTTTGAAGATAACTGAAAATTTAATTTAAACTTTTATATATATATATATATATATATATATATATATATATATATATGTATATATATATACATATATATATAAAGATAGTGGTTCTCTGAACAATCATAACAAAGTTTGAAAGAGAGGAGAGTTTGGGAGGAAAGTTAATAAGGTCTTTATCAGATAAGTCTTGTTTATAATTTCACATGACATATCTCACAGGTAGTTGGTAAGGCAGGACAAAGAATATATATGTACATGTGAAGTCATCTGTGTCAACATGATCATTAAGCCCATGGGAGCTGCTGAGGTCATCAAGAAAGTGTATTCCAGTAAGAGAACTCAGGACAGAGCCTTAGAGTATAATCACAGTTAGAAGGCAGGATATGAATGATGGTCTGGGAAAAAAGTTTGAAAATATATTTTCAGACACTATTTTTAAAGTTTCATCTAATTGTATATGATAAGGTAATGTTTTAAATCAATTTATTATACAAAAATTTGCATATATATTATATTAGTATATAATAGTACATTATGGTAATTAGTATATAATAGTAAATATTAGTATATTACATTAGAAAGAAAAAAGAAATTAAAAGAAAAATAGTATTTGGAATGACAATTGGAATATTCTAGTCAACTGTAGAATATCACATAATTAGGATTTATTTTGGAGCCTTGAGGACCTCCGGGATCTAATCTATAAAAGAATAAAATATGAATCCTAAATCAAAGAGCAAAGTATTTCACTGGAATAGAATAATAAAGTAGAAACACAGAAAAAAAAATCTATTTAGTAAGGTTGATTCCCTATGCTTATCAGAGGAAGGGGCTGATAGTAATGCTAAACTCCAAGGTGTTCTAGGCCACATGGCATTCACTTTATTAAGTTATATTCAATTTCAAAGGTCAGAAAGGCCATAGTGCCACCTGCCTTAAATCAAAGATAGAAAAACCTCTTTTTGATTTAAGTTCTCATCTCAGTAGATAACTGTCCCTTAGTACTGCCTGCAAATACATCTCACATTGATACATCTTGAGGATCCCAACCTCCCTTGCCACTGCTATGCTGTTCTCACAGCTGATATCTGTTGAGGATCTGCTGTCTTCTCCTTTTCTCTGCATCCTAAGGTTAAACTCACTGCATCTCCATCACATTGCAGATTTTTATCCACTGAAGTTCCATTTTGCTTCCACTACCACTGACACTATCACTGTTAGTATGTCTGTTATTGTTCTGGGCAGATTCACTGTTGTTAGGAGTAAGGCCTCCAATGTGCTGTGAAACGGGATAACTTATTCTCAGTCTTTTAACTTCAGACCTCACTCCTGACCAGCACACAAAAGACCCCTGCAAGCAGTCATGGAATTTCTTGATTAATCACTCTCAATAGAAAGCAATCAAGACTTACGATTGTTAAACCTCTACTAAGAGTCTAATGAACAAGTTATATAGGGATATATAAATATATTAGAATAAGAGTCATTATTTGATAGATGGGGGAGGGAGAGAAATGAAAAGATTTGTAGACAATAATAATCATACAAAAGATTAATCCAAGTCCACCAATGTTAAGAGAAATGAAAATCAAAAGTGTGGAATTTTACCTTATGCTCCAAAAAAATTATAAAGATGAAAAAAATGGAAGAAGTCAAACAAAATAATACACTGTTGAAGATCTAAATTGATTCAAATGCTTTGAAATTTGGAATCATACTTGGGGGGAGGAAGTGAATCAAATTGCCATTTCTTTTGACTCACAGATTTCACTGTGATATATATACTCAAGGAAGTCAAAGGCATGAAAAAGTGTCATACATTATAAAATATTCCTACTTATACCTTTTGTAGTAGCCAAGAATTAGAGATAATGCAGATGTTTATTCATTGACAAATGACTAAGCAAACCATGGTACATTAATGTAATAGAATATTCTTACTGTTCTATTTTTTTAAAAATCAAATATTAAGGACTAGGAGAAGTAGAGATAGACTTAAATGGGCAGATTCTAAATGCAAATAAAGAAACAGAAGGAAAACATATGCGATGAGTATAACAAGGTAAGTGTAATTCAGAAGGAAGGAAGGAAGGAAGGAAGGAAGGAAGGAAGGAAGGAAGGAAAGAAGGAAGGAAGGAAGGAAATGAAAGATATATAGTTTTAATAAAAAATCTTGGCCCCAGAAGAGAAAAATGTCTGCACTTTTTGCACCTGAAAATAGAGCATAGGAAATGACTGTGGAATGCTGAGTGTACTATTAGATAGAGTTAAAGTGTTGATTGGATCTGCTGAAATTTTTTAAAATTATTTCATTATTCTTGTTATAAGATATGACTAAATGCTTGTGATAGTAGGAAGGGATTTCTTTAGAAATGTAAGTGATGTAAAACCAAATGATAGAAATAAATACATGAAATGTATTTGTGTGTATATGTGCGTGTGTGTGTGTGTGTATATATAAAAACACATCATCACTATATATGTATGTCTATGTGTACATATGTATACGTGTGTGTGTCTTAAGGGTATGTGTCTGTGTGTGTCTATGTGTGTGTACACCAAAAATAACAACAAAAGCAGAATCAGAATGGACTCCTTCAAGGAGCAATGAGAGAAATAATCAGCATTAGTAGTCTATTAACTACTTGGATTTTCACTGGTTTGAATGGTATGATCCTATCTCCCCAGAATGCAAGTATACCAAGGCTAACAAACCCAGAGACTGGTCATTACCTCTCCTCCTCCTCCCCTTTTGGCTTCTTTCTGGAATGGATCAGTTAGAGTTAAATTCTCGACTTTCCTGATCCTCATCCCTCACTCCTTATAAGGTAATGTAGAAAAAATCTTCACTTTACTCCCCTATAAATTGTTATCAGTCCCACATTGATAATATACTAGTTCTTGATCTCAAACAATTTATGTTTGAGCGCTGAGGAGCTCTGGCAGTTTGACCAGGGCATGGATTACGCCCTTCCTACCCCATCTCACCTCCCAGATGGAGGCCAAAAACCAAGACTGTTCTTTTGGGTAGTTCCCCTCCTGAGTAGTAAGAAAGTTTGTTGTAGCTATCTCTGGGTAGATAGGCTTCCTTGTAATTTCCCTGTAATATTTAAAATGTAACATTTCCCCTGAACTCATTTACATTCCATAGAGGGGGCAACCATATTAAGAAAATTTTAGATTTGAAAAATATTCAAGTAACTGATGTGTAATTAAACTAAAATTTGATTTATAACCTGTTAGCTAACACTATTACCTTTGTTACTCCTGTGGTACTTGTGATACTCTGAGAAGTTCAAATTATCTCAAGTTCTACCTTAAGTCTGTGAAAAACACCAACAAAAACAACAAAATATCACATGTAATTAATCAATCAACAATGGAATGCAGTATTTGTGTTGCCTACCAGGTAACACTCTACTTAAGCCACCAGTCCAGTGGTCTCATCAGAGTCTCTCTGGAACACGTGCAGGAAAAGCTTTTTAGAAGTCTTCAGTGTCTCCACTAATTACTTGAGGATACTCAGTCTAGTTACCTAGTCTATTGCACACACACACTGCCATTAAGTATTTGGCTTCAACAGTTGTCACAAGTCAGTCTGGGAATATAATTTAGAACATTGGTGTCAAACTTAAACAGAAACAGCGACCACTAATTTTACATAAAGATCTCTATAGACCACATGTTGTCTTAATTTTAAAATGTAATATTTTCTATGTTTTATGATGGTTTCATTTATTTTGTTAAACATTTCCCAATTACAGTTTACTCTGGTTTGGGCTATACTTAGAAGTTTTGTGGGAAGCATGTTTGGCACCTCTGACACAGGAAACTAAACAGAATATTAATCATGATAGAAAAATATGCAATCTATAGTTCATACACAGGTCTAGACGAATATGTATCTGTGTCCCCTTTTCTCTGGTGGCTGTTTCCACCATAACCTCAGAGCAGAGAAATATAAGAGGAAGGTAAGTATTATATTATGTTCTAGACTTGGGGTCAGGAGGACTGAGTTCAAATCCTACCTTAGAAACATTAGAATTGTGTGACCCTGAACTTAATTTCTTTCCTCCATAGTTTCATTGTGTATAAAATGGAAATAATAATTAACCTTACTGATTAGCTGGATGTGGACTTTTGGATATCACTATTTCTTATTGTCAATGCCATGTTGTTTGCTGTTCTGGACTTGTTTTCCTTTTGGAGCATTTAGTCAAATAATGAATCAAAAACTTCCTCATGTAATATGGAGCCATTTTAGGAAAGCATCTATGCAGGCACTTTTTGTGACCCTTTTTTTGGCCTATTCCTTAGTTTATTTGTAGCTGTTTATTCTACTGAGCCTTGTACTTTAACCCAATTATGAACATTGATCTTTTGTGCAAAGAAGTCTAGAAACTCAAGATGCTGTGAGTCTCAATCCCAGCTCTGAGTTAAGCAGACCTCCAGCAGGTCTGAACTTTGAAATTTAAAGAGTGGTGGGGGTGCAGCCTGCAATGGGAGTAAGGGTAAGGGGAGAGAGGGTCCACTATCTATAAATAGTAATAAAAAGGAGCTAAATTTTTTAAAGCTTCACAAAGTTTTCTCATCAGGCTCAATGAGATGATGACTATGAAGGACTGTCAGAGCTCCTCAAAGAAGATAAGACATACATTAAAGCCTCATACTATTGTGTTGTACACATTTACTTCCAAAAAAGTCTTCTAAGGCCTAGTTTCATAGAGCTGGTAAGCTCCCATTTGGAGCACTGATGGTAGGAAAATGAAATTCAACTAGGCAGGAATTTGCATTCCAAGTGTTCTCAGTTAGTGGTTAGTTAGTTAGTTCTCTTTTAGTCATGTATGGATGTGTGGTCTGTTATAACCTTAGACAAACAGCTACAGACCAGAAGTGCAGTAGGGAAGATGCTGTCTTATTGGTGACTTCTTGGGAAGCATCATAATAAAAATTCTACAGTCATTGTGTTGCTGATATATTTCCTGCTAGTCAGTTTCAGTCAATGTTTTGTGTCCTTTTTATTTGAAAAGGGATATTGAACAACTTTGAGAAATTAATGAAGACTAATTTTAGGCATCCTTTGCTGTCTAAATACTTCCTAAATATCATTAAAAATTGATTCTGTGACAAATTTCATTATTGTACTTTTGTTTAAGAAACATGTGATAATTTACCTTACACTGTATCATTGTCTTTGGGGTGTGACATTTCCAAAAAGAGCTGTGAATTGTAAATACAGAATGGTATGAACTACTGTTTTTGTGTATGAAAACAACAGGCGTGAGAAACAGGCCTTACAGAGGTAGATGATTTCTATCAAAGAGAACTGTGGTGGCTTCTTGAAGCATTCTTTGAATCTCTGTATTCTTGTCTTAGAAGTGAGGATTTCATATTTGTATCTGAAGGGATCAAAAATAACCTTAAACAAAGATAAAGATTTTTTTAAAAGAAAAAATAACCACCCCTACCTTGAAGAGTCGTTGTGAGGCTCAACAGATGTAACACATAAAAAAATATTTTGTGAACTTTAAAGCACTATAAAAATACTAGCTATTTGTTTTTTTATATTTGATATTTTTTCCACAATTACATGCAAAACAATATTTAACATTTTTTTTAAATTTGGAGTTCTAAATTCTATCCCTCCTTCCCTTCTCTTCTTTCTCG
>CM053590.1:56105727-56121692 GCA_028646515.1 Pseudochirops corinnae | reverse complement strand
GCTCTTCATTTCTTATAGCACAACAATATTGCATTATAATCATATACCACAACTTCTTCAAACATTCCACAACTGCTGGGCATCCCCTCAATTTCCAGTTCTTAGTCACTACAAAAAGAACTGCTATAAATATTTTTGTACAAATAGGTTCTTATTCACCCCAACCCTTTTTAAAAAAAATCTCTTTGGGACATACATTTAGTAGTAGCATTGCTGAATCAAAGAGTTTGCACAGTTTTATAAACTTTTTCATATAGTTCCAAATTGCTCTCCAGAATAGTTGGACCAGTTCACAACTCCATCAATAGTGCATTAGTGTCACAGTTTTTCCATATCCCTTCCAACATTTACTATTTTCCTTTTTTCATCATATTTAGCTAATATTATTTTAATAATAATATTTTATTCAATGTAACCATGACAACAAAAAGGAAAGACAATGGGTCAACACCCACCAATATAGATCCGTGTGCCATCAATCATCTCATGAATCTGATACTTTTCTTCCCGTATTTCCATAGTTAGCAGAAGAAAATTCCTAACCACTCATTTCCACAATTCATGGAAAGATGTAAAGGGAAAGACTTGAGATGTTCAGCACAGAGCATATCTCTAGTCACATACTACAGAAATGAAAAGCAAGGGAGGGAGGAAGACAGAGACAGAGAGACAGAGAAGAAGGAGGAGGAGAAGGAGGACAAGGAGGATGAGGATGAGGATGAGGATGAGGACAAGGAAGAGGAAGAGGAGGACTAGAAGGAAGAGGAGGTGAAAGTGCATTGAAAATATTTCTCTGCTTCTCAACTCAGCTCAACCCAACTGGATTCACAAAAAATGAAGTTCTCCACACTTGGGATTCCTTCTTGATGTTATTCCTTCCCTCAAAATGGTCCCAGGGTAAAAATCTCCTCTCCAGCACTGACCTCTGACCACCTCAATCAAGAAGTGGTAAAGTGTCAGCACACAGAAACAACAAACAAGGCTGTCTCATAGAAGCACCACATTCCCAATTCAATGGCACCTGAAGTTTCCCTGCTGATGTCCTATAGCATTCAGTAAGTATTATCCTCAAAGGGCAAATAGGTTTTAAGGCAAATAAACCTTATATTTAAGTAATTTCTGCAAGCAATTATTAAGTATCTACAGTGTGCCAAACACTGTTAGGTACCATTGATGCAAAAACAGATAACACACAAGACCTATTCTCAAAAGTTTACAATCTCACAGGGTTATAGGTAATACACAAATAATTATGATCAAAAGGGAAAAAGGTATAAGTACAAAAGGGTAATTCATGTAAAGTTCTAGGAGAAATTTCAGGAGGGAGAAAATCATTTCCCTTTGAGTTTGAAGGGCAGAGAAGACTTCATGGAGAAAGTAGCATCATGGAAGAATTTGCAGAGGCTTTAGAAGTTTTAGTAAAATTTACTTTTCTTAACTAAGGAAAGGGAATGTATTTGGGGAGCTTGATTACTGTTTTAATATTATATAAATTCTGAGCACAAAGCAAAATGAAAAGGGATTTCATAGATAACTTGAAATTGGGATTCGCCTTATATCAAAATACTGCATATCAGGCTAATGATGCTGAAAATGAGGAATAGTGTAGTGTATATTATAGTATATTTGGAAATGACCTTGTAATGTATTTTCTATATTCTGCTATTAAAATGCTGCATGGATACCAAGACAATCTTAGAGGTAGGCACATTCAAAATGAGAATTGATTAGGCCTCTCAAGTAGATTACTTTTTGTTGAGGTCCTTAAAATGGACCTAATTCTTTCCTGACTTCAAAGCTTTAACTCCTTCAAGTGCCTCTTTTTGAAAAGAAAAAAAAAATTTCAACTAGAAAGAAGAATATAAAGAACATTTGCATTTCATTAACCAAATGGAAAGAGGAAATGACAATTTTCTCTCTTTAACTTATCTTGGGGAAAGATATAAAAGGCTTGTTTTATTCTTTTTGTAGGTACAAGCATTTTACTCTACCTAGTAAAATGATGTAATCCAGTTTTACAATGATTTTGAATATTGAAGACAATAGTAGAGTGTTTTCAATCAATCAGTCAACAAATGTATATTGAGTATCCATCATTGTTACTTTCTGGCTGAATTAATCAGTTAAGCTTGAATTCAAATAGTAATATATACTATATGTGTATATCATATATATTTGCATGTGTATTCATAACTATATACATAAATATGTCTATAGCTGGAATTGAATTAAATACACATATAAGTTTGCATATATGTATGTGTATTATAGGCATATTATATATGTGTGTATATATGTAAATGTGTATGGATAAGTATATGAATATATATATATGCATATACACATACACATGTGTGCATTTGAAGATTATGTGAAGTGGAATAAGTATTTTTTGAACCTCTTATAACAGATGCTATGGTAGATGTAAGCACAGTGGAAAAGACAGTAAGTAGATATAGCTAGGGATAGGGCTGAGTGGCATTGGAGGTAGAAACATGTCAGAATGTGACAAACACATTCTGTTTTCACAGAGTTTGCTAATCCATTGCAGCATTGTACTAGGCAGATCAATATAACAGACAAAAACAAAAACTCTCCTCTCTACTTTTCCTGCTTATTCCCAGGAAGTTTCCATCTATACAAGAGACAATTTAGGAAATCAAAAGCTATGGAATTTCTATTCTTATTAGTGGTGTTTTAATATCTTCATAGTATGATCAAGTTAGCAAACATTTATTAAGCACCTACTAGATACTAGATACTGTGCTAAGTGCTAGGGAAAGGCAAAAAAAAATCTGCTGTCAAAGAGTTCAGAGCATGAATCATAGAATATCATGCTAAGGGGCACACAAAGGACAATAATGGAACTTTTGGTGGACTTGATTAGGTTATAACATATTACCAATAAAATTGCAATAAATGGGGTGAATTTATTCTGTAAATGTGTGATTGCATTTTTTTAATTCTTTACTAAACCAATATTCCTACGTAAAGAATAGTAAGGAAAAAAGAAGGTTGTAAATGAAACTGATGATCCCTATTATGGAAGCTTTTGTTTTTTTCTTTTTGAGTTCTATTAAATTAAAAATTGCAAATCTGTCCTGCATCTCTGTGCTTCTTCCTAGCCCTTTTTTTTCTCTGCATATTTTTAAAGGATGGTTAAATAACTTTTATTTCTTTACTTTTTTTCAACCTTATCCTTATACCTTTCCCCCCTTAAATATTCCATCCTCACTTTCCCCCAAATGATTATCCTACACACATTGGGGGGAAAATGTTAAAGCCCTGGTGAAATCAAGCCTAACAAAATACTCTATTGTCTGTTTCCAAAAAATGGCAGCAGGCTGCCACGTAGTTATAGTAACTAGGTACTATTTATCTTTTTGCTTAAACTTGTTTTCAACTACTTTGGGGCATTTACATGGAACATTGGAGAGAGTTCCAGGCCTGGATTCAGGAAGACTCATCTCCTTGAGTTCAAATCTGGCCTCAGGCACTTACTACCTGCATGATGCTGGGTAAGTCATCTAACCACTTTTTCTGTTTCTAATCTGTAAAATGGGTTGGAAGAGGAAGTGGCAAACAACCTCAATATCTTTGCCAAGAAAACTGAAATGGGGTCATGAAGAGTCAGACATGATTGAAACAACCAAATAACAACAAAAATGTATGTATTTGGTATCTGGAGTTAATAGCCTCTCTTTCAAGATTACATGCTGTATCGTCAGTACTGAGGAACTGTGACTGATCATTGCACTGGAAAAAGATCTCAAGTATTTCTCAGCATTTTATCTCTAAAAGACATAAATTGTTCTCTTGGTCTTGTTAACTTCGTGTGACATTATTTTATACAGATCTTCCCAGCTTTACCTGACATCATCCATTTCACAACATAGCAAGGTGGCACAGGGGAAGTTAACTGAAGCTGGAGTCAGGAAGACATGAATTTGTGATCCTACCACAAACATTTACTAGTTGTGTGTCCTTGGGAAAGTGACTCAACAGTCTGTTTGTTTGCCTAATTTTCCTCACCTGTAAAATGAAATTACTAAAAGACCCTAGCCCCCAAGGGCTTTGTGAGGATAAAATAAGATACTACCTGGAAAACCTTTGAAAACCTTACTGCACTATACAGTTATTAGCTATTATTATCAATCATTTTGGTTCAATAATATTGCATTGCTTTTAAATTGCCTAATTTTATTAGTTGTTCTCCAAAATTTGGGCAGTCCCTTAGTTTCTAGTTCTTTGCAATGATAAAAAGAGATATTTAAATATTTTGCATATATAGATCCTTTTCCCTTTAAAAAAAATTTATTTGTACTGCCAGTATATTAATAGTATACAGTTGGAGTAAAGGTAATATTCACAGCTTTGTGACATTTTTGGAATCTTTCCAGAGTTACAGAATCTTTCCAAATAGAGTTGCAGAATCACTGTAGGAATTCATTTACCAACAGTACATTAATGTTTCTGTTTTTCAACTACCCCTCTAATAATAGTCATTTTTCTTTTTTGTCATCTTTACCAATATGATAAGCATGACTTACAGTGTCATAATTGCTTTAATTTGCCCCCTAACGATTGTTTTTTTTTTTTTCATGTTTTCTAATAAAAAGAGTTTATTTCTACAAAAATTGCTTGGTCGTATCCTTTGACCTTTTTATGTTAAGGAATGATTCTTGATTGTTTAAATTTGAATCATTTCCTTATATATCTTAGATATGAGACCTCTATCATAGAAAATTGATACCTATATTTTTTCACAATTACTTGTTTCTCTTCTAATTTTAACTATATTTTTGTTTGTACTAATTATTTTTATAATTAAGATGATCAATTTTATCTTATGTCTCTATGCCATATATACATACTCATAACTATAAATATGTACATGAAAATTCATTTCTTCCTTGTTCTTCTAACTTGTTATAATGTCACCCTTTTTATCTAAGTCATATACCCACATGGAGCCTATTCTGATATACAGTGTCAGACACTGGTCTATATCTAATTTCTGACATATTGAATTTAGTTTACCTTGTAGCTTTTGCCAAGTAATGAATCCTTGCCCCAGTTCTGACATATAAGAATTTATTTAATAGTATGCTACATTCATTTTGTATGTTATATACCTAATCTCTTCAAGTCATAGATATCACAATATCTTAACTGACACCATGACATGCCAATGATTTGGTAGTGTATTTTAGAAGTATAGTCAGAAATGTGGTATTGTTACCTTCTTTACATTTTTCCTCTTTATTTCATTCAAAGTGAAAAAATGAATGCATGAAGTTAAAATTAGTTTGCTTAGAAACTCTTTATCAAAACTTCAATTGTCAATACCCACGGCTCACATCCCTCTTTTTGTAATGAAAAAGTAAGATAAGTATAATTTAAATGTGAAAGTATCAAAGTGAAACCAATTAATTATTAATCATTTTGGCCAAGGGAAATTGAAAGAGACTTGAGAGCATGATATTTGTAAACATGATGACTGAAAATTATGTTTAATTATTTCTATATTTTAATGTTTAGCTATTTTTCCAATGCATTTTTCTAATTATCTAGGTTTACAACTTTGGAATCAATCTCAACTTGCATTCTCTCTATTCTTCATAACCAATCAGTTGCATGATTATGTCAATTCTACCTCTGCAACATCTTTCATGTACATATACATACACACACACATACCCACATACGTACGCAGAGAGAAAATATACATATATTTATTTATATCTTTGAATCTATATATCTATGTATCTATCTATGTATCTATGTATCTATCTTTCTTTCTATCTTCTCTTTGATCATATGACCACCATCATAGTTTAGACTCTTATTGCCTATTTCCTGAACTGCTGCTAAAGCCTCTTCGATGATCTTGCTTCATGAGATTGTTAGAGACTATATGGAAATGGAAATGATGATAACAAAGAGCCATCATGATTTCATTAAGAGTACGTCATATAAGTATAAACTCATTCCATTATTTTGGTTTAAGTTATTAAATTAGCTCATGAGAATTCTATGCCTATGGTTTCCTTTGCCTTAATCTAAATATTTTATGAAGTTGTGCATGATACATATTTTAGTAAAAAAAAATTTGAGATTTTGACTAGGTGACTTCATAATTGGTGGATTTGGATCTGGTTGAAAGACTAGATTCAGAGTAGTTATGAAATACTCAATTTCAACTTAGAAAGTGGTCATTGAAGAATGACCCAGGGATCTGTGCTTAACTGTATGCTGCTTAACATTTCTTAGATAAGAGACAGATGGAGTCTTTATTAAATTTTTAGAGGACACAAAGCTAGGAAAGATAACTAAAAGTCCTAGATGATAGAGTCAAGAGCCAAAAAGATAGAACAAGGATCAAAGGCAATGATATTCAATTTAATAGGAAACAATGATTTTTTTTTTCAATCTCAAATACATTCAAGATGTAGGAAGCATAATTAACAGTTTGGGGAAAAAATGACCTGGGAATTTTATTGAATTGAGCCTTAAATATTAGTTAAAGGTGTGATATGGCAGCCCTCAAATTAATGTGATTTTGGACAATATTAAGATATCCTCCTGGCATGAGGAAGATAAGCACAGTTGTACTATGCTCATATTGGATGATATAGAAAATGCATTCACTTCTGAACACTATATCATAATGATGTCAATACCTAATTTCCATATTGCTGTGAGGATAATATAAGGCAGTGTTTGTAAAGTGCTTTGGATATCTTAAAGTCCTTTGTGAGATTCATATTGAGGAAAAGACATAAAACACAGAAGGCAGTGAAAGCCATAAGTTAAACACTGTGACCTGTGGAAAATCAGACTCTGTGACCAGTTAAAACCATAACTTAGATACTGAGTCATAACTCATATAATGCGACTGGTAAGAACCATGACATGAACACAGTGACCAGTTCATGACCAGGACACAACCCTGTGTCTGGGCATTTACCCAGCAGTCCTGACTTAATCCCCAAGCTCAGAAATGATCTCATTACTAAGCAGAGAGCCCAAAACACCCAAAAAGCCACCGTGAAGGACTCCATAATTCCTCTTCCTTTTTTTCTGATTTCTATAATTTCTATGGGGCTTTCCTGGGTCTCCACCAGATAGATCCACTATTAAGACTGTTTTGTCAGACAGCCACCCCAGACTTGTACCTATTGTAAATAACTCAATTGACTAAATTTCTGTCTATAATCAATCGGTAGCTTCCAGGCTCTTTTTTTGGCATAAAACTAATTGCTCTGTTAGGGGAAGCAGAGAAACCAAGTACATGGGGATATCAAAAATTAAACCTTTATTTCTGGAGAATATTCAGAAGAGGGTAGGTAGAATGGTGAAAGTCCTTAAGTAAATACAATAAAAGAAATAGCTTAAGGAACTGGGAATGTATAGTAGAGAATAGAAGTCTCTTGTGAGCGTGAGAAGTGAATGGTGATTATCTTCAAGTATTAGACTGTTTTGGAGGAGAATTATTAGATTTGTTCTTTTTCGACCCAAAGGGCAAGACTAGAAACAATGATTTGAAGCTGTGAAAAGGGAAGTTTAGAATTGATGTAAAGAAAAAATTCTTAACAATTAATTAGAGGTATGCAAAAGAGGAATGCTGAGAGAAGGATTCCTCTTATAGAAAGTCTTCAAGCAAAGATTGGTGACTAGGCTCTGTTGGTATGAAGGTTATTTTTTGTGATATAGACTTGTATAGATCTTCACTGAGATGCCTTCTTGTACAAAAAACTTATTTATATTCTCAGGGAATGCAGGGTGTAACCATGGTTTTCAATCAAAGATCTGGGTTGATGTAGACCAAGTTCAATCTTAAGGGCTTTTTAAAATAATCACACTTTATTTTTTTTTTTACCAATATTCCCATGTTTTTCTAGGACTATCAGAATGTGTTTCATATCTAAATCACCACTAAAAAAATAAAGGTCCTGATCTTTCTCAGGCTAACAAAATAACAGCTATGATATACTCTTTACATAACCTGAGCAAAACTACAAAGAGATTTTAACCCAAGTCCATAAAAAGCTAAAATGATTCTCTTTCCTTCTCTAATGGAACTCATCTCCCAAGGGAACTATATTATCATCGATAATTAATCATATAAAACCCTTTTACAATAATTAACTTCTTTTGCGCTTATGGGCTATACTATCACCCAATCACTCTTCAGATCTAAGTAGTTCCTTCATTGACAGTTTTAGGGATTTCATATTTTTAAAAAAGAGTTAGAAATACAATAGCAAACATTCTTATCCACTAATTTGAAAAATCCCTATTATTTAGGCAGAGGCTTGACTCTCTGCCTTAATTTATATTTATTTCTAACTGACCTCCAGTCTTTTTGTGTTTGAGGTAAAATAAAAGGTATATAAACATTTGGGTAAAATAGCTATGGAGTACATTATTGTCTCTGTTAATAGATAGGTAACAGGAGGGGACACAGGGGAACCAAAATATCTTTTTTAGAACTTTCTTCAGTCTTTAAAAGGGTTGATGCAACTAATGACATCAGCCTGGTTGTTCTCCCCAGAAATGACTGCAGGGTCAGTAGAACTCCTCAATCTTTCCTTTCTCTGTTGCAGCTATAACAAACTTTTTTTTTTCTCTTTTCACCCATTGATCCTGTTTTCTCAGTCGGATTTTGATATTACTACTCTTTCTTTGCAGTTTAAAGACATTCAGATTCTCTCTCTGATTTTGAACTGACTCCTTTGTTTAAACTCCTCAGGGCATGACCAAGCCCCTCACCCAATCATAAAAGACTTATATTGCAACAAAATTTAATATTTTTGCTTGATTCACAGAGGTGTCCAATAATTCTTCATACATAGGTCTGATTCATTGATTCACACATTCTTACCTAACAAGGATAATTGCTTTTAAGTGGGGCTGGGTAATCAATGGATACCTGCCTTCCTTAAAATGCTACTAATCTGCTTTGCCCTAATTAATACCTCAGCCAAGGAAAGCAAATAGGTGAAATAAACCTCGCCTCTTCTGAGTCTCACTTCCAGAGACTACAGTCTTGAAATTTTATAAGATCAGTCTGGCTTTCTATCTCCTCCCACTAAGAGGAAAGAATTTGGAATTGCTAGAAAGTGAAGCAAAGAAACTCTGGAGTTCATCATATTTAATAAATTCCTCTTACTGCTTTTCTCATTCCCAATCATAAAAATATCATATTATAATTATTGAGTTTTTACGTGAATCTGTGATTCTAGGATAATATCTTGCACATATTAAGTGTTCAACAAAAGTCTATTTCAGATTGTTAATAAGTATCTGTGGAACTGTTTTGAAAACAGGGAAATATCACTTGTTTGAATTGGTTATGTCATTGTTCCATGTGTTTGTTTTCTTAACTTGGCATCTAGTAAAAATGGGTAAAGTAAATGGAAAGGTAAAGTAATCTATATTACCTATGATAATTTAACAAAGACAGAGTTAGATGGAACCTCAAAGTCCTCATAAGTCCAACCCAAAATGGAAAATAATCATTTCTACAATATCCTGAGAAGAGATCATCCAATTGTAGCCTAAACGCTATCAACATTGGGAATCCAACACTTGAGTCAGTTCATTCCACTTTTACACAACTGTTTGTGATGTTTTCCTTACATATACCTCACATCCTCTTTGTAATTTCTCATATCTTCCTCCTTGTAATTTCTACATGTAATTGTCAGTTCTACACTCTGGGACCAAGCAGAAAAGAAAATCAAATCTTTCTTTCCAATGCCAACCCTTGATGATGGCCAGCTTTTCCTATGCTGTCCCCCTACTTCACCCATTCCTAGTTTTTTCTTCTCCTGGCTAAACATCCTGGGTTATATTAATTGATTTTCCTATTGTCAGTATTTCTCTCCCTATCTTATTCAGAATACACCACAGTTTATTGCATAATCATCACACCCTGTTTTTCCAGTCCAAAAACAGGTTGATAACCTTTCATCACATAATCATCACATGGTATAATTCTGTTCCTTATACCACTTAAAAGGTAAACAGAGTAGCAATGTATTCACCACTGGCATATGGATAAACATTTATCTCTCACACATAGTGAGCCACTAGCCTAGAATTCTCGGTGTTGTACATTCTCAGTATATTTTCAAAAGCCAAATTGCATGGTTTGTTTAGAGTGCTGAAGTTCTAATGGTATTGTCACTCAACCTAATGAAAAGCTGTAGGAGCAAGGGGAGCAGGTGGGCAGTTGATGCTGCCCTGAGTAAATCATATGATGCAGTAACACTTATGTCTTCCTAAGTTTAACATGTATTCATGAGTTTTCTGTGCATCCTAATTTTGCACCAAAGATGGTTTAGTAATAAATGATAAGTAACACTGGAATTTTTTTTAAAAAACCTTCACATAATGGTTGTGCCCCACTTTTTTTGCAAAAAATTTGGCATAAAAACTGTTATAGATTTAAATATCTATAAAATAGTGACCATAGCACTATTTGGAGGGCTCATACTCAGAGTTCTTGGAAATATACTTCAATTCCACAAGTGACTATTACCCCAGTCTTCTCAAAATATTTACATTATGTAGTTAGCACTTCCTCTAAAACCAAATAAAATGGAAGAATTTTTCGCATACTTGACATATTTCCCATCCTAGTAACTAACAGATGATTATAATATAATTAAAAGAAAACTACACACATTTTATTCACTCGAATATTTACTATGAATAATGGTATAAAAATTGGAACAATTATTTTTCAATTTATTCTTGCAAAAGATTTGCTTTCCTTCTATTTCCCAGTGCTAGCATAAATTAAACACAAGTGTTTTCTCTATATGACATTTTAATTCAATGTATTATTTAATCAGGATACAATAAATAATTCTCAGATCCCTAAGCAATAAAAAAAAAAAATAAAGGAGAAAGCTCATTTCTGCTTTCACTTCCAGGAAGGTGGTTTCTAGATGCTTACACTTTCAATTTCAAAAATGAGAATCTTAACCCATTCTTATTTTCTTCTCTAGCAAGTTTAAAAGCTGATGAAACGCATAATTATTTCTCAATTATTAGTAGAAACAAAATACCTGCATAGTTCTATCATTTTACTAGGGTTTACCCCAGGAAAAAGCACAAAGCACAAACTAAATTGAGTTAACTGGATTCCTTGAAATTGAAACTCTCTCAGATTAGAAATGGAAAAACTAAGACCTGAAGAGGCAAAATGACATTTCCAAATACCAAAGTCAGTAAGTGGCACATCCAATTTAATCCTGGAAACTTTTCTCTGCATCATAGTCCTTATCTTTGAGATCCTTCCACTTGTTTACATGACCCATTTGGCGTTAAATTTGCTAGCTCCTTTGACATTTAAAAAGTTTGAGAGACGTAGATTCTGGGTAACAAATGATTTTATTAATAAGGCCAATATTTCCAATAAAATGTGTCAGTGACACTCTTGAAAACCAAAGACTAATCATGGTTGTGGGTTCATAGTTTTTATGCTCTTGGAAGAGTGAGTGTTCCTGAGGGTGGCAATCAACTCTGATTGGTTAACACTTAAATAGAGCAAATGAATATAATAATGACTGGTGGACCTATTCTAATTGTGGAGTTGGGGAAGTTGTCATTGACTTCCAAATCACCTCCAGGATCTCTATATCTCACCCAAGTCTGAGCAGAATACAATGAGCAAAGAGTTTCACCTTAGATTAAATTCCTAGTGAGGTTGGGTGGGGAAGCAATACCTGGATTGAGAAGGATATTAATTCTATTTCCCACCATCCCTCCTCTCTTCCAGAGGCTGTCTTGAAATCAATGCTTTAGAAAAAGAGGAAGAATTCTGGATCTCCCCAAATCATTGATTATTAATATCCATTCCTCTCACTCCTAATCTCCTTAACCACCTCTGTGCTTGTGTCATGCTTGACCTTTTTAGGTTTCCACAATAGAGTGCAATCAAGGGATGCATATGCTTTTAACCTAACATATTTCATTCTCCTATACATGTCCCTTTCCATATTAAAACATTCATCAGGTGTATCAAAGCCCTCTTTGGGGAAAATTATGTATATTTATGGTTCATTAAAGCTAATTTAAATGGTTCATATTCATATAGTGGTTTTGCCACAAAAATCCCCAAAGGGATTATTGCTGTCATTTTATAGTATAGAAGTTGAACACTGTTAAGATGTAGCCAGACCTGCTGACTTGCACCTTGGGGAACTTAATTGGGGGAGGCAGGTATTGGGAAGTAATATGGTAACATAGAGAAGAGTTCCATGTTAGAAAGTTACTTCTGTAGGAGAGAGAACTTCCTTCCCAGAGTCTAGCCTTCACCCCCATGTGGGTTGGGTGAGAAGATGGGACCAGGGAAAGAAATATACTAATAATGGTCACAATAATAGGTGGTTACTAGGAAAAAACATTGAAATGAGGTATAGAGATGGTCTCATCATAGCAATCCAGAGAAAGCAAGCCCCAATGGGAAATAGATTATCTATGCTCTGTAATTGGTGCTCTAGGTAGAAAACAGCCTTCTTTCTTTCCTACCCACCCCAGAACTAGTTATGGCTCTCTACAGGTATAATGCTCTTTTCCCTACTTGTCAACTAACACATTATGATTGCTATCTACTAATCTTTTTTTTTTAATTTGAACTTATGATTTCATTCATATAGGCAATTCTCGTTGAAAATCTTCTTTTACCAATGCAAATTAGAATCTTCTCTGAAGTATATAGGCAGAGAGGTTACATGGGTTTAACTAGAGTTTAAATGACTTTCTCAAAGTCATATAGCTAGTATGTATCAAAGACAGGATTTGAAAACTTGTTTTCCTAACTCCCAGACCAAATTCCTACCCATATGCAACATTGCCTCTTATTCAATAATTACTATTTCTGTATAGCCTGATTAATGTCTTGTTTTTATTATATTTATTTATTTTTAACTTTTTTAAATTTGAGTTTCAAATCCTCTACCTCTCTCCCACACATCCCTCACCCATTGAAAAGGCAAGCAACATGATGTTAATTATACATGTGAAATCACACAAAACATTTTCACATTAGCCATACTACACACACGCAGAAAAAACAAACCAAAAAAGATATATTTTAATGTGTACTCAGAGTTCAATAGTTCTTTCTCTGAAGATGGATAGCATTTTTTCATCAAGAGTCTTTTGGAATTGACTTAAATCATTATCTTGATCAGAGTAGCTAAGTCTTTCACAGTGGATCATCATTGCAATATTGCTTGTTACTATGTCCAGTAACTGATCCTGCTCACTTCACTTTGAAGCAGTTCATGTAGGTCTGCTCATTTTTTTTCCCCTGAAATCATCCCCCTCATCATTTCTTATAGGAAAATAGTATAACAATCATATGCCACAACTTGTTTAGCCATTCCCAAATTGATCGATATGCTCTCAAGAAGCAATCCTCTGCCATCATAGAAAGAGTTGCAAGAGTTGCTATAAATATTTTTTTTTGAACATATAAGTCCTTTCCCTTTTTCTTTGATCGTTTTGGAGAACAGACTTAGTAGTGTTAATCCTGGATCAAAGGATATGCATTACCAATTTATTTATAATTTTTGGAGGCAAACAAGGTTAAGTGACTTGCCCAGGGTCACAAAGCTAATAAGTGTCTGAGGTCAGACTTAAATTCACATCCTCCTGATTCCAGAGCCAGTGTTCTATCCACTTTGCCACTCAGATCCTCTAATATTTTTTTGAGGCAATTGGCGTTCAGTGACTTGCCCAGTAAGTAAATGCCTGGATCCTGATTTGAACTCAGGTCATAGTTGCAAATTGTTCCCTAGAGTTGTTGAACCAGTTTGCAATTCTACCAACAGTTCATTAGTGTACCTATTTTTCCTCAGTCCCTCCAGCATTTGTCGTTTCTGATAGGTGTGAGGTAGTAACTCAGAGATGTTTTCATTTGCATTTTTTCAATCAGTAGGGATTTAGAGCATTGTTTTTTTCAAATGACTATAGATATCTTTGATTTCCTCTCCTGAAAAATGCCTGTTCATGTTGTGGAGTCATTCAGTCATGTCCTACTCTTCATGGCCTGGTGGACCACTGCATGTTAAGTGCTTCTATCCTTCACTATCTGTCAAAGTCTGTCCAAGTTCATGTTCATTGTTTCCTTGATACTATTTATCCAACCACCTCATTCTCTGCCATCCCCTTTTACTTTTGCTTTCAATCTCTCCAAAAATCAGTATCTTTTCCAATGAGTCACATCTTCTCATCATGTGGCCAAAGTATTTAAACTGCAACTTCAGTATTTGTAATGTGTTAATTTTTTTTCTAAATATTAACTGATTTGACTTTTTTTCCAGTAACCCCACTTCAAAAGTGACAATTCTGCAATGCTAAGCTTTCCTTATAGTCCAGCTCTCACAATCAAACATTGCTATTGGAAAAACCATAATTTTGATAATACAGATCTTTGTTGGTAAGGTGATACCTCTGATTGTAGTGTGCTATATGGATTTGCCTTTGCTTTCTTTCCAAGGAGCAAGTATCTTTTAATTTTATGACTGCAGTCACAATCTGCAGTTCACTTTAAACCCAAGAATATCAAATCTGACACAGCTTCCATTTCTTCTCCCTCTATTTTCCAGAAATGATGGGACCAATTACCAAGAACAGTGTTTTGTTGTTGTTGTTTTATGGTAAGCTTCAAGCCAGCTTTTATACTTTCCTCTTTCACCCTCACCAAGAGGCTTCCAATTCCTCTTTATTTTCTGCCATTAGAGTGGTATCATCTGCATATTTATTTGAGATGGTTGATATTTCTCCCAGCCATCTTAATTTCAGCTTTTGATTCATCCAGCATGGCATTTCACATGATGTACTCTCCATATAAGTTAAACAAACACAGTGTCAATATACAGCCTTGTCATACTCCTTTTCTAATCTTAAACTGATCAGTTGTCCCATGTTAAGTGCTAATTATTACTTCTTGCTCCACATACAGGTTCATCAGAAGACAAGTAAGATAATCTGGTATGCTCATCTCTTTAAAGATTTGCCACATTTTGTTGTAATCCACACTGTCAAAGGCTTTGGTTTAGTAAATGAAGAAGATTTAGACTTTTTTTTCTGAAACATCTTTGATTTCTCTGTAATCCTTTGAATGCTGGCAATTTGGTCTCTAATTCCTCTGCTTCTTCAAAAACCAGTCTGTTTGTCTGGCAATACTTGGTTTGCATGTCATGGAAGCCAGCTCACAGAATTTCAGTCATGACTTTGCTGGTATATAAAATGAGTGCAACTTTTAGTAATTTAAACATTCCTTGGCATTGTCTTTCTTTGGGTTTGGAATGTAAGCTTATTTTTTCCAATCCACTGGCCATTATTTTGTTTTCCAAATTTACTGGCATATTTACTACAGCACTTTCACAGTATCATCTTTTAGGGCTTTAAATTGTTCATCTGGAATTTCATCATTTCCACTAGCCATATTGTTAACACCCACTTGGCTTCATTCTCCAGTATGTTTGACTCTAAATCAGAAAAATGCTATCATGGTTATTAGTGATGTTAAGATCTTTCTTGTATAGTTATTTGATGTATTCTTACTACCTCTTATTTATCTCTGTTTCTGCCATTTTTTTTTTGTCTTTTGTCATTTCCTTCTTTGCATGAAATATTTCCTTAATATCTCTAATGTTCTTGAAGAGATAACTTGTCTTTACTTTCCTATTGTTTTCTTCTCTTTCTTGGCATTGTTTCTTTAAGAAAATTTTCTTATCGGAGGGCGGAGCCAAGATGGCAGCGTAGCAGCAGCAACATATCGCAGCTCTCACATAGCCACCCCAAAATACCCATAAAATAGGACTCTAAACCAATCCTACAACTCCAAAACGCACACAAGGATACTTCCCACTAAAGTCAGCTCGGCTACGAGGAACCATATCAGCACTGCGAACCAAAGCCAGCCTGGCCTGAAGCTG
>CM053590.1:56086592-56105227 GCA_028646515.1 Pseudochirops corinnae | reverse complement strand
TCCTTCTTCACCCCTTCCTCTCTTATTCCCTTCCTTCCTTTCTTTTCCTTCCTCTTTTTTGTTCCTATCTCTGTTTGTTCTTTCTTCCTTCTTTCTTCCTTCCTCTCTCCCTTTCTTAATTCTTTCTTTTCTTTCTTTGTTTCTTTTTTTTCTTTCTTTCTTTCTTTCTTCCTTCCTTCCTTTCTTCCTTCTTTCCTTTTTTTTTCTTCTTTCCTTCCTTCCTTTCTTCTCTTTTTTTTTTCTGGTGTATTTAAAAGAAGAAGGAAGTCAAGCAGCATATAACTTAAGAGGAAAAGCCACAAAGGACCTCAGCTCAAAAGTATTCCACCCAAACATTCCATCAAATGGAAATGCTAGCACAATAATAAACTATTCTTAGAGGATTCCACCACCTCTTCCAGAAGGTTAAGCCTGTTGGGCAATCGCATCTTAATGGTGACTACAGCAATCAAAACAACCAGCGAATGAAATCATTTAATGGGAAGTCAATTCTTTAGTGGAAAAAAAAACCGAGACAAGAAACAGCCTAAAAAACAACCTGCATCTTTCCTTAGTTAACCCAATTTCTTTTGCTTTATTTTTATTGTGATACTTGAGATATCACATTCTTGACTGCTAGACTCTGCCCTCCCCCATGAGGAGATTCTCTGAGAATTAAATTAAAAAATTAAACATTTCTTAAACATTTTATGAAGCTTATAGACACTCCTCAAATCCAGAGGGAAGAAAAACACATGCGTACTATGAAGCACTTCAGGGAATTGCCCATTTAGAAGGGTGGCTGGGCATCCTCTCAACCATGGCAAAAGTGCTTATACTGGATACTTCTGGGAAGAAATGAGTTGTTTCTAAATGCATTTCTCTCTCCTGAAATATCTAAACATGATGCTTTGAAATTCATGGTTTACAAAACAATTAAAATCCTTTTGAAATACAGGTTGAAAGTCCATTAGAACAAAATAATTTATTATTTCCAGTCTGTGGTGAATGATCTATCCTTATGTTCATTTTAATGCTATGATTTTATTTTATAAGACCATGATGTATTTTTTATAGCTCAACAGATCATTTTTATGAAAATGGAATTTACTTCTGAGCTTTGTGTTACTTATCTGTAAAATGGGAATGAAATTTCCATTACTCACTCGACAGAAAATTATGAAAGAAGTACTTTGGGAAGTCTATGCTATATAAAAAGGTCATTGTTGATATTGTTGTTATTGTCACTTATAGATTCATATTTATTCTTTGGTCTAAACATAAATTATTTCCCTTTATTATCCCCACAAGCAGAATTGTGAAGTTTTCTCTTTAAAATTTAATTTTCCATTTCTCAAACTTCCTTCTAGCTTTCTGTACATTCATCTCTGTCTCTAAATGCCTAATGCTGTCATGCTACCACATCAACATTCTTTTGTCTAGGGTTCATCACTATACCCAAGCCTCTCCCCATCTGGTCCTGATGTTTCAGAATCTTTTCCCTGCAGCAGTAGATACCTTTCCTTCACCCATTTCCTCAACTCTTTGCTATTTGTGGGAGAAATGAAGAATTAATGAATGATGACTAAAGAATTAATATTATTGATGAATCAATTTATTACCCCTTCTATAAACACAGGTTAAATATTGTAGATCCAGTGCTACATGAACGTAGAGAGAGTTTTGAAGAGGCTGTGAATGACCTTCATATCATACAGCAGAGAAGAAAGCCCACGGAAAATACCTTTCTTAATGAGACTATCTTGGCCAATTGATTTGCTGAAAATTCAAAAAAAAATCTGCTTGAATATTTCTCTTCTCTTCACAAATGTGAGTTTGACTAAAGGTAATATTCCCCAGCTGCAGTGCCAGGAGCAGCCAGGTACAAAGGATTTTTTTCTGTATACCTTCCAAAAATATGGAGCAAAGTCTCTGTCAAACATGCCTAAAGGAGCTGATGCACACAAGCAGTAGAAACCTGAACAAAAAAGTCACTGTTAGGAGCTCCTTCAGCAGCTTGCCCAAGGCCATACTTCTTTATTAGGGTTGAGTGCCTAGGGCTCCACACAGGTGCTATGACTACCCAAGATGCCACCAGAGTTTGTGGGAGTGACAGCATGTCTGGTTGTATCACACATGCTGACTCTTGGCTATATAAAATTACTTGTGTTAATCCTGGGACAAACTAACTTTTAAAAGATTAGAGCATCAAAATAGGTTTATATATTAACAAAGTTAATGTAAGCCCAAGAGAAGGGACTTCTATTCGTCTTATTTTCATCGTACCCAGAGCCTACCAACATTCCTGGAATATAGTAGCCACATAAATATTTGATGAATCAAAGGTAAATTATGAAGTGTATCTAGATACCTGAAATAAAATAATCTTCACTTTAAATACTCTATTTTGTCAAAGTGTATTACATTTGTTTAGCCTGAATGATCCAAAGAAATCATTTAATTCCTTATTTTTTTCCTTTTTTTTAGAGTAGATTTTCTCTTTCTCTTTAGTACTCTAATATTTGAATATTAGATCTTTTGTCACACCTTGTTGTCATAATGTAATAGGTCCATCCTTTTTTTCCCCTGTTGATCAAGTGTGTGTGTGTGTGTGTGTGTGTATGTATCTTTTTTTGTGTTGGTATTATTTTGTTTTAAATAACATATTTTACAGTACTTCTCTTGATTAGTTTCTCATTTGTAACATATGGGATCCTATGAAGAATAGAATCCTCCAGATTTCTACAAATGTATCCATTAATGTTTGCATCCCTGCACATATTTGTAAAGCTAAGCACAAGTGGTTCTCCAGAGGATTGCTACAGTGAATAGTTCTAAGGTTCTGATCGTATAGTATAGTGAAATCTCTATTTATTCAGCAGTAAACTGAGGCAAAACATTCACAGAAACCAAAGTACAGCATTTACAATGATACAACATAACAACTTATCACTAAAGTGGCCACATAGATTTAAACAAAGGATATCATTCAGGATACAAAGTTCAAAGCTCTCCCACCCCTAGGTCACATTATCTTTATCTCTCAGTCAGAATGTCTTCTTTCTTCTTGATTAGAGACTATTTTCCAATAATCCTTAATTCAATCATCCTTAAGGGGTACAAGGTACAAAGTACAAAATTCTCCTACAGTAAATCATGACCTTGTCAGTCAGCACTAAGTACTCAAGGATAGATCTTTTCATCTTGCTTCAAGGCTGGTTCCCAAGTTCCATGGTTCCTCTTCCATGGGTCCAGCTCTTGCCTGAATTTCACCCAAGCATCAGCTGGATTCACAGGCAGGCATCTCTCAGTTCTTCATCCAGCTCCTTGTCCAGTTGCTGTTCCATATTGAAGCTCACAATGTCCAGTACACCTCATGTCCTTCACAGTTTCTGTTTCTGGGAAGACAAAGCTTAACAGACCCAAAACAACATTTGTGCACATTGCTGGCACCATCATCAATTCACTATCTGCCTGTGAAATAAACACAGACCCACAAACAAGGTCTGAGAAATCAACACAAATCATCAGTATAGTCCCAGGACCTCTGAAACCCTCCTCCAGGACTTCTGCAAATAGACAAGAAAATCCTCTTTCAGGGCTTCTGAAAGAGCACCAAGGTCCCAGGGCTTCTGCACAAAGTATCACAAACACAAATCAACACAGACAGAACAGACACACAGTGCTGGCCACCACAAGTGTTCTCCCTCTCAGTTCTGCTCAGTCCCAATTGTGCTTGTGCTTTTTATCTGTCATTAGCTCCTACCTGTACTACCCACTTCTCACATCCTTCCTGTTCCTATCTTTGACAAATCCCCCCCCTCCCCCACTGTGGGATTCACAGGTTCTGTTTCTTAACAAAGACTCCATATCTTCATGGGAAAAGCTCAAAGACACTTGAACTGAAACAAGGTGCTAAATAATTAAATAACTGAAACAAGGTGCTAAGTATTCATTTGCTTGCCATTACATTACTGAAAAGAAAGAAAGTGTGAACCACCCTGGCCAAAAATAGAGCTGTTGCTAATTAACTTCTCTTTGGTTTTTTGATTTTTTTTTTAGCCTATTTCTTTATTTTCTGATTTTGTAAGCATTTGATATTTAAAGGTAAGGAGTCATTGCATAAGAAATAACAAGTCATCTCCCAAATTCTCTGAATCATTCTTTCTCATATGAGGATAAAATTTAGAGCTGAAAGAGACTACATTCTCTAGTTTCTGGTTCAATCTGTTCATTTTACACCTAAAAAAAGGTGAAAACCAGAGTAGTGAATTGACTTGCCACTGATCACACAGATTATGAGTGGCACATTCAGGACTCAGACCAAAATCTTCAACTCCAATGTTCTTTTAACTATACCAAAAAGTGTTTTTCATAGGAAGAAGACATAATTCTTAAAAGACCCTTCAGGTGAGAATAATACAAACACTAATTGTGGAATTAAAGAGATTATTAGGAGAGGAAAGTTTCCCATCTGAAAAAAAAAAAAGCAAACAAAAACTCCTCTACCATTAATTCCTAAAAGTCTACCATTCCTTTATATCAACCATTGCTAAGTAAGCTACTATGAACTACTATTAAATTTTATTTTGCTTTATTTAGAAATACTATATAGTGAGACACAGGGATTTGGTTTCTTAAGAAAAACAAAAAACCAATAATATTATCCCCTCCTTCAGTCAGAAAGAACTTCTAGGGGAGTTGAAATTGCATCAATAATAAGATGTTGATCTCCACAGGTGGGGAAAAAAGAAAAAAAAAACATTCTTACTTAATTTTGCATTCCCACATTATTGAACTTTTTTTTTGTTTTTTTTAGAGAGAGAGGGAGGTTTCTATCATTATCTATCCATCCTAGTTGGTACTATGCCATATCCTGATTAAATAGTTTCAAAGAGTATTATCAAAGTAATGTAATTTGATCCCTTTGTATTGGCAAAGCTAACAGGTACTTACCATCTATTTTGAAATTAATTATATGGAGCCTCTGTTAAGAAAAAAAAGGTATGAACCCCTGTTGCTGACTTAAAAAGAAATTTTGAGTAACAGGAAGGGGCAGAACAGGGAGGAGCTAATAGGTATATAAGTAGAAGCCCTAGCTAGAATTTCAGATCTTCTTGGAGCTAGGTTCTGGAGGCTAAGGAAGGCTGGAGAGAATGATTTTTATTTTGAGAACCAGGATGAAGTGATTTTGATTCTGGGAACCAGCTGAAACTTCTGCTGAGTCTGAGGATCAGCCAAGCTGCTGAGGATTTTGGTGGACAAGCTAGAGCTGCAGAACACTGAGAAAGTATGACTATGGTGCTGGTATTTTGTCTGTTTGTGGCTTTGTTAAGCCTTGACTTCCAGGGAACAGAGAATGTGAAGGATTTAAGGTGAACTGGACACTATGAGCTTTAGTGTGGGACAGAAACTGCATGGAAAGCTGGACGAGGAATTGGGAGCTGTCTGCCTTTGAACCCAGGTACAGTTTGGTGAATCCAGGTAGGAGCTGGGACCATAGAAGGGGATCCAGGGAATCTGAAAGCCTACCCTGAGTCAAGCTGAAAGAAGGCTTTACTTGGATACTGTGTGCTGACTGAGAAGATTGTCATGTACATGTGACCGAGGGGTGGATGGCCTGTGTATTTTCTGATGATTGAATAGTGAATGATGACTGAATAGGGACTGATTTGTAACTTAGTGTGCCCCCAAGAGTGTAGAACTGTGACTATTGTATTTTATGACCCTCAAGTACTTTGTACTTTGTTTAAAACTATATGACCACTGTGGTGAAAACTATGTGGCCATTATAGTGATAAGTTGTTGTGAATGCTGTATTTTGATTTTCTGTGAATGTTCTGCTTTTGAATATTGAATTTATTTATTGATTTATTGTTTTATTTATTATTGAATATTATTGAATTTATTAATGAATAAATAGAATTTATTTATTTATTATTGAATAAATAGAATGTTCACTATACTGTGTAATCAGAACCTTGAAAGCTGTTCACAGAAGCCATCCTCTGGAAGGCTGCTCATGCTTGGGTTTACAAGTGTCTAATATGCAATGCAAAAGTAGCCCTAACCTTTTAGATTTCAGCTGGCATTTTTGATCAAATCTATGAGGATCATTAGTATGAATGGCAGATTTTCCATTTATCTGGGTACATCTAAGTTCTTGGATATCATTTTCTAAGGAAGTGGAGCTACTGTAGCATAGTGAACATTTTTGTATATTAAGGAAGCCTGAACTAAACCAATCCAAGAAGGATTTATTAAGTATCTTCTATATGCCAGAAACTGTATCAAGTACTACACAAACAAAAACAAAAATCAGAGAGTATGTTCTCTCAAAGAATTTATATTCTACTGAAGAGATGCAACACAGACAAATATGTGATGATTTGAGTAAAGAGATGATGCTGACAACTAGGAAGTTTAGGGAAGGACTCCTACTGGAGGCAGTACATGAATTAAGCTTTGAAGGAAGAAAAATATCGTAAGAGATTCAAGAGACATCACTTCCAGGAGCCAAGATTGTAGAGTATACAATAAATCACCATAACTCTCTCATATTCTCCTCCAAATAACCATAAAATAGCACCCCAAAACTCATCCTGGAAGAGCAGAACTAGCACAAAGACAGGGTGAAACAGTCTTTTGGTCTCAGAAAATTTGAATATTTTCAAGAAAGATCCATCTCATTCAGGTAAAAGGGGAGCACATTCCGGGACAGGAAATATCCCAAGAAGCCAGAAGCAAGCCATACCTCAGCAAACCATCAGTGAATCCTGAGCCCCAGCGTGGTGGAGCAGGCAAACAATAATACCAGGAACCCCAAGTGCCTTAGCATAAAAGGGGAACTAGCATACTCCAGATCTCGGAACCAGAATATGCTTCAGCATAGCCCTTGGCCAACAGGCATCCTCCAGCAGTCAGACCTCTGGTGCTTCAGTGTAGCCCCAGGAAAATGCTGAAACTCCTCACTGGGATTCAGTACACACCAAACCCCAGTACTAGGACTCCTGCTTAGCACCAGGTAAGCTGCCAGAACCATTTGACCACAAGCAGTGGCAGTCACCTGCCCCACCTCCTCAACATAGCACCAGACATGATGGTCCCCCAGGGGTCTCAGAGCAGAATCAGTGGAGTACCAGGTAAACAGCAGGGCCTACAGACACTGGCACAAGAAGGCTGAGAGTGCCCCTTCCATCCCAAGTACAAGGTTCAAATTTAAAAGAAAAAAAGCCTCCCTTCCCCCAAAAAATAAAAAGATGAGCAAAAATCAACAAAAAAAGAATATAGCCATAGAAAGTTATTATGGTGACAGGGAAGCTCAAGATACAGACTCAGAAGAGGAGAAGAATGTCAAAATACCTTTGGGCAAAACCCCAAAGAAAAATGGAAAGTGATTTCAAGCCCAGAACTCATAGAAGGACTCTAAAAGGAGCTTAAAAATCATATAATAGAGGTAGAAGAAAAATGGGAAAAGAAATTATAGTGATGCAAGAGAATTATGCAAAAAGAGCCAACAAATTGGAAAACCATTTAAAATGTAGAATGGGCCAAATGGAAAAGCAGATGCAAACAACTTCTTAAAGAGTAAAGTTGGAAATGAAAAGCAAGAACAAAAGCTAATTGAAGAAAACAATATCTAAAATGTTAGAATTGGGCAAGTGAAGGCTAATGACACTATGAGACATCAAAAGAACAAATTCAAAAGAATGATAAAAATGGAAGAAAATATAAAATACCTCATGGGAAAAACAACTGACCTGGAAAATAGATCCAGAGAGGTAATATAAGAATCATTGGACTAACCAAAGTCATAATCAAAAAGAGGACCTGGATAGCATCTTTCAAAAAATTCTCAAGGAAGACTGCCTTGATTTCCTGGAACAAGAGGGCAAAATACACATTTAAAGAATTCACCAATCATCTCATGAAAGCAATCCCAAAATAAAAACTCCAAGGAACATTTTAGCCAAATTTCACAACTATAAGGTCAAGGAAAAAGTATTGCAAGTGGTCAGAAAGAAACAATTCAAGTATCATGTTGTCACAGGAGTTGGTATTTATAACATTAAAGAACCAAAGGTCATGGAACATGATATTCTGGAAGGCAAAGGAGCTAGGACTACAACTAAAAATGATTTACCCAGCAAAATTAAGCAGGGGAGTTGGGGAGTGGGGGGGGGGGGGTAATGGCCATTCAGTGAAATAGAAAGATTTCAAACTTTCATAAAAAGAAGACCAGAACTAAGGCAAAAATTTAACTTCTATGACCAAGACCCAAGAGAAACATGTAATGGGGTGGGGGGTAGGGAAGAAAACATAAGGGATTCAATAGAGCTAAACTATTTACATCCCTACCTGATACTTGTAACTCTTAAAAATTGTATCATTAATAGTATAAATGGTGCTAAGTACCTGGCAGCTTTCCAATGCAAAGGGATCTTCAAATGTCATTACCATTACAAGGTATAAGGTGAATTTGAGGGAATCATATAAAAAATTAAAGAATGAGAAAGAGGAATACATTGGGTGCAGAAGGAAGGGAGAGGTAGCATGGGAAAAATTATTTCACATGAAGAGACACAAAAGACCTATTACAAAGGAAGGGAAGATGGGAGGGTGGGTAACAAGTATCTCTTTAACCTTCCTCTCATCATTATTGTCTCAGAGAAGTAATCATATACACAATCAGTTGAATATCTATCTTACTCAACAGGGAAGAAGGAGGGGAAAAGATCAAGTAAAGAGAGGGGTGACTGGCAGAAGGCAGGGCAGAGCAGAAGAGGTGATAGACAGAAGTAAGACATTGGTGATATGGGAAAGGATAAAAGGAGAGAGAGGACAAACATGAGGAAGAATAGGATGGCAAGAAATAAAAGGGTAGTAATCATAAAAGTGAATAAACAATCAGTTGAATATCTATCTTACTCAACAGGGAAGAAGGAGGGGAAAAGATCAAGTAAAGAGAGGGGCGACTGGCAGAAGGCAGGGCAGAGCAGAAGAGGTGATAGACAGAAGTAAGACATTGGTGATATGGGAAAGGATAAAAGGAGAGAGAGGACAAACATGAGGAAGAGTAGGATGGCAAGAAATAAAAGGGTAGTAATCATAAAAGTGAATATGAATGGGATGAACTCTCTCATAAAATGGAAGTGGATAGCAGAGTGGATCAGAAACCAGAATTCTATAGGTCGTTGTTTACAAATAACACACTTGAAGCAGAGAATAAAGGTAAGGGACTAGAACAGAATCTATTATGTTTCAATTGAAGTAAAACAAGAAGGGTAGCAATCCTGATCTCAGACAAAGTAAAACAAAAAAGAGACCTAATTAAAAAAGAGATAAAGAAGGAAACTGTATCTTGCTAAAAGATACTATAGAAAAAGAGCATATCAGACATTGGGAGTAAAAACAATCTCAATACTAAATAAAAATGCACCAAGTGGCATAGCATGCAGATTCTTAAAGGAGTAGTTGAGTTACAGAAAGAAATAGAAAAACTACACCAGTGAGGAACCTCAACTGCCCCCTCTCAAAATTTGATGAATTCAACAAAAAAAGTAAAGAAGAAAGAAATTGAGGAGGTAAATAAAATATGAGAAAAGCTAGATATGACAGATCTTTGGAATGATTTAGACATAAACATGACACGTAAGCAAATTAGAAGAGCAAGGAATAGTACACCTGACAGATCAATAAGGAGGAAAGAAACCATGGCTAAAAGAGATAGAGAGCATTACAAAATGTAAAATAGATATTTTTTATTACATCAAATTAAAAGGGGCATTTTTTGTTTTTGTTTTGTTTTGTTTGTCTCTTTTACAAACCAAATGAATGGAACCAAGATTAGAAGGAAATCAGAAAACTGGGAAATAACCATCACAGCAAGGACCTCTGATAAAGCTCTCATTTCCCAAATATGCAGATAAATGAGTTAAATTTATAAGCATATAAGTCATTCCCCAATGGAGAAATGGTCAAATGATATGAATAGGCAGTTTTCAGATGAAGAAATTAAAGCTATCTAATGACATATGAAGAAGTGCTCCAGATATTTTTTATTTGAGAAATGCAAATTAGAAAAATTCTAAGACACTATCTTATGCCTATAAAATTGGCTGATATGACAATAAAGGAAAATTATAAATGTTATAGAGAATGTAGGAAAATTGGGACACTAATGCACCGTTGTTGGAATTGTGAACTGATTCAACCATTCTGTGGAGCAATTTGAAGCTATGCCCCCAAATTGTACATATCCTTTGATCCAGCAATACCACTACTAGGTCAGTATCCCTAAGAGATCATAAAAAAGGGAAAAGGACATACATGTCCAAAAATATTTATGGCAGTCCTTTTTGTGGTGGCAAAATATTGGAAATTGAAGGGATATCCATCAATTGGGGAATAGATGAACAAGCTGTGGTTTATGAATGCAATGGAACACTATTGTACAATGTGAAATGATGAACATGAAGATTTCAGAAAAAAAAAACTGTAAAAATTTATACAAAGTGAAATGAGCAGAACCAGGAAAACATTGTATTCAGTGTCAGCAAAATTGTGTGATGATCAGTTATAAATGAATCAGCTCTTTTCAGCAACACAATGATCCAAGCAAAATATAAAGGACTAAGCAAGGAAAATATTATACAAATATAGATAAAGAACTATTGGACTCTGAATACAGATCAAAGCATTCTTTTACTCTATCCTTTCTTATGTTTTTTTTTCTTTTGATCTGTTTCTTCTTTCATAACTATAACTAATATGGAAATAGTTTTACATGATATCATATGTATAAACTATGTCAAACTGCCTACCATTTTCAGAAGAGGAGAGGGAGGGAGGAAGAAAACTTTGGAATTCAAAATCTTGTAAAAATGAATGCTAAAAATTTTCTTGATATGTACCTGGGGAAGAAATACAGTACTATTTTAAAATTAAAAAAAAATAATGAGAGATACAAGAAAAAAGAGCATTGGGAGCAACATGTGAAAAAGCACAGAAGTGAGACATGGAAATGGCCAAGTTGGTCAGTTTGGTTAAAGGCTAATAAATGAAGAGGAAAGTAAAATACATCTAGAAAGGAAAACTAGAGACATATTTTGAACCTGAATAGCTTGTACTTTATCCTTGAGGCAATGGGGAGCCATTGAAGGTACTTGAACAAAAGAGTGCTTAGACTCAAGTGCAAGACTCAATTTATGCTTAGGAACATGGTCTTGTTAGCTGTTGGGTGGATAAATTAGAAAATGGAGAGCCTAGAAAAAAATTATTAGGAAGCTGATATAATTGTCTAGGAATGAACTAATGAGGAATGAAATTAAATGTGGTGACCATAGGAATGGAAACAAGGAAATGGAAGTATGAAATGTTTTTTATAAGCAAGGAGATTTACCTGAGGAGAAACTTCTGTTAAATAATACATGTTACCACCTTCATTCAGCCTTATGATCGATCTTAGAGATTTCCACAGAGCTTTGAAAATCTAAGAAACTTGCCTAGTTTCATACACCAAGTTCATATCAGTGGCAAGACCGAAGTTGTGAAGATAAAATCAACAAGACTTGGCAACTAAATGGATCTATGGGGTAGAGGTGAGGGGAAAACTCTCCCCAAATTGTCAAAGCTGGGTTACTGGAAAGATACTAGCATCCTTTAAAAAAACAGAAAAAGTTTGGAGAATACATAGGATTAAGAGAGAAGGTCATGCTGCAAATTTGAGACATACTGAATTTTGTCACATCTCCTAAGATTCTCTTTACTTTAGGATGGTTAGCTGATCCTTCATTTCTTCACCATTGTTATGGGAATCTGAAGATGTTCCTTGCTCCTATGCCCTTTGATAGGCTTAAGCGGCTCTGAGGACCTTCCCTGATTTGAAAGTATATTCTACCCCCTAATAGGCTGAATGTGGTCACATGGAGCCTGTGATGGGAGGCTTGTTCTTCAGGAATGCCCACGTCTTATTACTTTGTGATTGGGCAGTGGGTCAAGATATATACCCTAATGTGAGGCTTTTGCTTTGGAGCTCACTTTGGAAAGAGTTGTGTGAATTGGCCAGACAAGAATCTGGGAAGCTGTTGAGCTCCCCAGCTTTGAAAAACCCAGATATTGGTGCTTCCCTCTCTGGTAACTAACTAGGTATGGATGTAATGGTCAGATGGTTGGAAGTCTGTCTGCAGATCTGTTTGTCTGCTTGTAACTTCTGCTTGTAACTTGGTTGTATTCTGTTTGTATTCTCTGAAGTTCAGGGTGCTGACTTTTTCCCCTGAACTAGGTAAATGATATATGTTTGATTGATTAAAGTAAGATTGTTAACCCATTTTGAGTTGCTTTCCTTTAGAAAAGCAGATCTAAGAACCTGTGCTAGCAGCCATCTTGGGTATGCTAGGGTGCTTGCTGATACAACCATCCCCCAACTATCCACCCTGGAGCTTCAGTTTTCAAACCTGCAGCCCCTCTAACAATTTCTTAATGTCAACTTCAACAGCATCCTTCTCTACTCTACTTCAATAAAAAAACAAAAAAGAGCAGCAATTACACATCTCTTAGAAATGCATATCAAATATCTACAACTTTGTCCCTCATGCTTAGAATGCGCTTCCTTACCTCTGCCTCTTACAATCCTTAGCTTCTGAAAACTTGTGGTTCTGTGTCACCTACACAAACCCATTATTACCCCTACCACTAAGGGGTTAGGGACACCTTACAAATTATTATATATTGTATTTATATAATCCCTGTCCCAAAGTCCATAGAGAAGGGGCTGTCCAATTGGGAGTGAGATAATTCAGCTCAACCAAGAGTGTCCTAGAACTCATTCAATGAGAAACTCGCTGAAAGTTTCTAGAGTAACAAACTGTGGGAAAGGGACATGATAAATGTTATCTGCTTCTCTCATATCTTCCCAGATGATTTTCTTTCAGTAACTTGAAGCGGGGTGACCTCTTCCATCTTCCCTCGTACAGCTAGAAAGCTGACAAAGATAGACTTGAAAAAGATTCTGGCTTTCCAACCTTCCTGCCCCCCCACCCCAGGGACAGCTGGTTAAGGCTAGAGCTCTCTAACCTCTCACAAGTTCTACCCCACCCTTCATGCAGGGCAGGGCACGTATCTCCACCAAGAAGGATGGTCCCATACCAATGGACTTTGGGACATGTATTACATTTATTACTTGTGTAACTGGTTTGCAGTAGAATATAAGTTTTTAAAGGCAGTGTTTTTCATTTTTTGTTCATGTTTGTTTTCATATCTCTGATGTATCTCTAATGCCTAGCAGTGTCAGGTTTAATGCCACTTAATGATCAGGCGGTTGGTTTGTTGTTGTCCTTTGTTCTCAAAGAGAACATCACTATGCTGGAGTCAAGTTTCAGTGTGTCCAACTGTGACCAACTGAACCAAAATGAGCTCGGAACGCTTTATCACAGGTCAGGAACAATAGTCCATGTGAACATTTGGGGAAGATACTCTAAATTTGTGCAACCTTTATTTCCTTAGAGCTATCTCAATTCTGCTTTGCTCATAAAACACAGCACCTTCTCTGATGTGGGCACTGAATGCTGAGAGGTCCTGTGTCAGTGTCTCCCATGTCTTACAATAAATTCCAAAGATTTTCAGAGAGCCCTTGAAAGTGTCCTTGTATTGTTTCTTCTAAATACCATGTGAACACTTGCTCTGTGTGAGTTCTCCATAAAATAGTCTTTTTGGCAAGTATATGTTTTGCATTCAAACAACCTGGCCAGCCCATCAGAATTGTGATCTCTGAAGCAGAGTTTGAATACTTGACAGTTTAGTTCAAGTAAGGACCCCAGTGTCCTGTGCCTTATCCTGCCATGTGACCACTTAATAAATGTTTTCTGAATAAAGGAATGACCCAATGATTTTCTACTTTAGTGTTTTACTAGCTACTGAAAAACACTAAACTAGCTTATCCCATAGAACTTCTGTCACCTCCAACCTATCAATCTTCAATCAACAAACACTCCTTCATGCTAGGGACTGTGCTAGATATTAGGGATACAAATACAAAATTCAAGTACAAATCCTTATTTCTGGGGCAGTTTCACCAATGTGTTTCTCTACTTTTGATTCAAATCTGCCAAGCATCAATTAAGAGCATTTTAAAAACCAAGCTGATTTCTGAATATTTATATTTCATGTATCTATAACAATGGAAAACGGAAATTTTTCAAAACAAAGGACCAATCTAGACCTACAAATAAACAAATAACTAGATTTTCACCATTACTGAAAAATCCTTTTACTCTTCTACCTTTGATTTTAATAGTTATATTAACATGTTTTTCTCATTCCTCATATCACAAATTATACATATTCTCTTTTTTATTTTCCTTTCCCTCTATTCCTTGCCACAATATTCTCTACATTTGTAGGAGATCAGCCAGTACTTTACATGACTGAGAAGATAGAGATAATCTGCTATGATCAGTCCTCCATTCCTCAAAATTTCTCAGTATTGTCATTCCCTTTCTCCACCTTGCTCCTATGAAAGAAGAGATTACCCAACCAATCACTAAAGGTAGTTCCTGTATCTGAATTCTGAAATTCATCCCTTCCTAACCCTTCCATGACACTGATCCAGCAGTTACCTCACCTTATCCTTCATTTGACTGTGCCCCCTTTAAAAATTCCTGCCTGTCTGCCTGAATATATGCCTAAGTCTCCCAAATCTTAAAAACAATTACCATGCTATCTTTCTTCTATCTTTTACTATGAAACTTCTTGGGGGGGAGGAGGAGGGAATCTCTATAAAATGCATACAGTTCACCTTTCCGATTATCTTTTGTCTCCTAAACTCCTTGTCATATGCCTTCTTTTCTCGCCACCCTATACAAACTGCTCTTTCAGTGTTCATCAAGGATCTCCTAATTGCCAATATCAATAGTTTACATACAATATTCACCACTTTTTTCCTCTCAGTTGTTTCTGACTCAATTGACCACTCCTTCCTGTTGGTTACTCTTTTCATTTTGTGAATGGCTGCTTCAGTTTCCACCTCTCTAACTTTTTCCTATGTCTCTACTTCACTAGTTTCTTATTCTCTTTTGGAAATCAAGTTCAATATTTCCTAAGGCTCTGTCCTAGACCTTTCTCTTTTCTCTATATAGTCTCTCCCTTTATAACATCCCTCCCTTCCTTGACTTCAACTATTCTGTCACATGACAAGGAGATCAGAAGACAGTAGGTAATGGGAAAATGGTTGAATTGTGGGTATTATATAGAGATATTTATCGCCTAAGAAGTAAGGCAGTTAAGGAGGGAAGAAAAATAGGATAGCAATTGTAGGCCTAGTAGAATAGGGATTCCAAATATGTATCTTCAGTCCTGCTTTCTTTTTTGGTACAAGGCTCACATTCCCAGCTGTCTTTATGACATCACCTATATTCCACACAAGAGTGTATATCAAGCTTATTATCTTTCTTCTTAAATCTTCTTTTTCTCATTTCACTGATTCTGTTTACAGCATTATGATTCATAGAAGTTCCCATGTTCTAAATCTTTTTCATCTTGAATCTACAGTTTCCCTTATTTCTCACATCTAATTAGTAATTAAATCCTGTCAACTTCACGTCTACATTTTCTCTCATTCATCCTTTCCTATTTTTACTGCCACAACCTTAGTATAAATCATTTTTACCTTCTTTCCACCTCCTTAGACTATTGTAATAGGCTAATAACAAGTCTTCTGTACTCTACTTTCTCTTCCCCATAATCAATCCTTCATATGACTTCCCAAATCTTGTCTAAAAGGAAGAGAGAATATTGATCCCTTTTGTTTTTATGTTGCAGGTATTTCAGTCCTTTCATATCTGAACTGAGTACTCCCTTTTAACAGAAAAAAATAATTTATCATAAGCATCTGATATAGTGACTTTATCTGATAATGTATGCTATATTCTATAGAAGTAGTCCCCCCATGTCTCTGACATGAATGGGAAGTTATATTTATTTTGTTTTTCTTGTTGTTGTTTTCTAGTCCCTGAATTAGATATTCAGATGCTCAGAATTCATCTTCATTACAGCAATTTATAATGTTGTCATTGTGTATATTTTTTCTTGTTTTAACATAGTTCACTCCACATTAGTTCATACAGTTCTTCCCATGTTACTCTGACTTTCTTAAATTCATTACTTCTCACTGCACAATAATCTGTAGTACATATAGTTATGTGTCATAGGGTTGTTTTTTTTTTTTGTTCAGTCATTTCTCATTTTATTTCTGGCTCTTTTCTAACACAAAGCTTGCTATTTTGAAAATGTTGAGATATATTGAACATTTTCCAAGCTTTATGATTGGATTACTGGATAAGAAGCCTCCTAATGCATAAAGTAGGTCACCCCACTCTTTTGTTAAAAAATACTTAGTGATTTCCTTTTGAAAACTGGGCAAATTTTAAAGTAGTGTTACCATTTAAATTCCTCCACAAGTGGTTGTTATCTTATCAATATGGTCTTATTTCATGTTCTTATCCTGCATAAAATCTAAACTCTAGCCCATCTGATATACTCTTTGTCCTAGGTATATTCATGCAGAAGACAAAGTACATATTATATATGTGTGTATATATATATATATATATATATATATATATATATGTGTGTGTGTGTGTGTGTGTGTGTGTGTATATATACACATATATATACAAATATATTTGTATATATGTATATATATGTCTAATAGATATTACAGCTTGTTTTCAAAGCCATTCAGCTTTTCTTTGCTTCTTCTTGGTTTTCTTTTGGTCTCTGCTGTGCACTTTCTACTATTTTTCCATTTCCATATTATGGGTAACTCATTCCCATCCACATTCTAAGCCACAGTTACTTGTGTATTTTCCTCCTTCTTATTTTTTTCTCATGATCCTTCTCACTCTATTTACTCTATCCCTCCCGACTCCTCTGCTTTACTTCTATCCACTACCTTGCTCTCCTGTTCCTTAACATACCCATCTCTCTAAAAGTCTCTCCTTTATCCTCTTCCCCCATCCTATCACCTTTCCTATATATGTGTGTGTGCATGTGTGTGTCTGTGCGTTTCTTTTGTGTTTGTTTGTTTGTTTCTTTTGTGGGTTTTTTTTTTTTTGCTTTTTGGAGGGGGGAAAGCAGGGCAATTGGGGTTAAATGACTTGGCCAAGGTCACACAGCTAGTAAGTGTTAAAAGTCTGAGGCTGGATTTGAACTCAGGTCCTCCTGAATCCTGGGCTGGTGCTCTATTCACTGCACCACCTAGCCACCAGTGTGTGTATCTTTAACCCATTCCCAATGAGAGTAAGGTTCCAGCCCTACCTGCCCTCCCCATTACTAGTCTTTTTCTGTATTAATTTTTCCTTTGTGCCTCATTTCTATGAAATTATTACTCCTTTTTATCTCTCCCTACACAGTATTATATTTTTATATAGAATTACCCTGTCATATTCAGCTCAGCCCAAGCCCTTCTTTCAAACTACCCAAATAATGAAGACAATTATAAGTGTATTGCTCTTATTTTCATATATGCAAAGTAAACAATTTGATCTTATTGAGTCCTTTATAATTTATCTTTTTTGTGCATGTGTGTGGAGGAAATTTGGAGAGCTGAAAGTGTTCTGACCCACTCTGCCATCTTCCTAGAATCTTCTCAACTTTTTTTTTGTTTAAGTTGAATTCAAATGCCATATTTTTTAAAGAAAGCCTTAAACCCTGGGATTGTTAATAACTCTTCCCATTCCAAGCCTCACAGCATTTAGTTTTGTATTCGCCAAAGTGTTTGTCATATGATATTGCCAAATTTACTTATATCTTTGTGACATACCAAAACTGGATTATAAATTCTAGAAGGGCAAGTAACAGACCTCATGGAAACTTTAATCTCTCCCATCCTCTAGCACAATAGCCACTTGACAAACATTCTATAAATGAAAACAAATTTCACTGAGGTTATTTTTTTTAACCTTTCTCTACTTTCCTAGGAAGAGGTCTAGACCTTCAGTAATTCTCTGATCTAGTAGTCCAATTTTAAAATCTAAAGTTCCAAGAGGAAAGTTTGGGAAGAGAATGCAAAAATATCTTCTGGATTGGACTTTTGGTACCACTCTTTCTCAAAGTTGGTATCTGTGACTGGGGAACAGAAAATTCCTGACCTCAAATCTAAACTTCCTCCAACTTTATATTCTTTTTTTGGGGACAAAAAGGACCAAAACATGGAACAGGAGGAAGACAACACAGTCAGCACACCTGAACCAAAAGCTTTCAAGAAAAATACGAAGTGGATAGAGGCCATAGAGGAGCTTAAGAAGGATTTTGAAAACTAAATAAGAGAAGTGGAGGAAAAAAAGGGGAGAGAAAGGAGAATGATGCCAGAAAATCATGATAAGAGAGTCAACAACTGAAGAAAATAACACCTTAAAAAATAGACTAACTCAAATGGCAAAGGAGGCCCAAAAAGCCAATGGGGAGAAGAATGCCTTTAAAAGTCGACTTTGCCAGATGGAAAAAGAATCTCAAAAGCTCACTGAAGAGAATAATTCCTTCAGAATTAGAGTGGAGCAAATGGAAGCAAATAACTTTATGAGAAATTCAAGATATTATTAAACAGATCAAACAAATGAAAAAATAGAAGGCAATGTGAAATATCTCCTTGAAAAAAACAC
>CM053590.1:56065458-56086092 GCA_028646515.1 Pseudochirops corinnae | reverse complement strand
AAATAGAACTTGAAGGAATTCACTGATCACCTCTTGAAAAAGATCCCCAAAAGAAAACTCCTAAGAATGTTATAGCCAGGTTCTGGAGTTCCCAGAACAAGGAGCAAATATTACAAGCTGCCAAGAAGAAACAATTTGAATACTGTGGAAAGACAATCAGGATAACCCAGGATCTAGCAGCTTCTACATTAAGAGACTGAAGGGCCTGGAATATGATATTCTGGAGATCAAGGAAGCTAGGATAAAAACCAAGAATCACCTACCCAGCAAAAATGATTATAATGTTTCCAGGGAAAATATGGTCATTCAGTGTGGTGGAGGACTTCCAAGCTTTCTTGATGGAAAAACCAGAACTGAACAGAAAATCTGACATTCAAACCCAAGAAACATGAGAAGGTAAACATAGAGAAGAAATCATAAGGAACCTATCGAAGTTGAAATATTTATATGCTAACATGGAAAAATGAGAACTGTAACTTGTGAAACTTTTCTCAGTATGAAGATAGGTGAAGGGAATATAAATGTATGCATATATATATGTATACATATACATATGTCTATATAGCAGGGTATATATGCATATGAATACATATGTAAGTGCAGGTATTTGTGTGTATGTAGGCAGAGGGCACAAGATCAATGGAATAGGATGGGATGATATTTTAAAAGGTGTAATTAAGTATTCAGAGAAGAATAGAATGAGAAGAGACAGGGAGACACAGAATGGGGTTAATCCTCTTATATAGAAGAGGCAAGGGATAACTGTTACAATGAAGGAGAAGAACAGGAAGGCAAAAGGGAATGGGTCACCCTTACTGTCATTGAATTTGACTTAGAGAAGGAATGACATACACTCTAAAGTGGGTATCTTGCCCTATGGGAGAGTAGGGGGGATGGGGACGAGAGGCGGGAGTATGGAGGTGAGGGTAGGGAGGGGTTAGAGGGATGTTAGAAGCATGTACTTCAGTAAAGGGACAGGGACAAAGTAGAGAACAGAATAAGGTGGGGGGGTGGGATAGGAAGGAATGAAATATAGTCAGTGTCACACAATATGTTCATTGTGGAGATGTTCTGCATAACTACACATGCATGGCCTTTATTGAATGACCTGACTTTCCAGTGGGGGTGGGTGACAAAGAATTAATGGAAAGAATCCAGAATTTAAATTTCTAAAATCAATATACATATATATACATATATGTATATATATACATATGTATAATAATAATAACAATTATTATTATTATTTACATGCAACTGAGAAATAAGATACAGGCACTGGGATAGGGAAATCCATCTCACCCTACCAGAAAATCAGAGGGGTGATGGAGGAGGATATAGGAGAGAGCTGACTGGGGGAGGGGGTATATAGTGGGATCGCTATTTTGGGGCTGTGGGTAAGGGAAAGATGGGGAGAAAATTTGTAATTCAAAATGTTGTGGAAATCAATGATGTAAACCAAAAAATTAAAAAATAAACAAAAGTTTTAAAAAAGTCATTTAAAGTGTTAAAACTTGGATGTATTATAAAAACCTGCCTTATTTTACTTGTCACATAAATTTCTGTATTATCATGTACTTCCCTTATAAATTATTTATTTCTATGCAGACACATCAAACAAAATACTTTAAACCACATAAAAATATTGTTTCTGAAATATCCAGTGAATCAAGTATTTTATTTTGTTTTTATACATCTTTTTTTTATATACCTAATTTAAATTGAATATCAATAAAAGGCATTGTATTGAAGGGTATATTATACATGGTTTCACTTGTATTAGGAAATGTGTTGGGACATAAAAGTCACCATGTTTTGTATGTATGTATATGAAGAAAAATTCTTGTGAATAGAAGTATGAAGACAACATGATAGAAAGATCACCTCACATCCTAAAGATGTAGTTTCATTCATGGCAAAGAAAGCTCAATTACTAAAATGTAGGCCACTTACAAAGCTTGGAATTTCCATTTCGCACATATATATATCCATTCATTCATCCATCTATACATACATACATACATATATACATACTTCTTGAAGCAGTCTACCTATTTCCCTGCTGGATTGCTAAACAAAAGCAGTCCTTTAATATTGGAAAGTGTACAAAAAAGTCATATCAATTTGAAATGGTTGAGCTGCTTTGCTGATTGGAATGGAGGAAAAATACTGGAAAGAGTTCAATTGTCAAAAAATTGTTATGAAATATGTTCTAGAATATTTGATATTTCTTTTGACATTTTGAAACAGGTCATGAATGAATTGACTCACCGTTCACTTTCAATATGTGACTGGATGAAATGACATTTTCCCCATGTATATAGCTCCTTATTTTTTGTGCTAACTACATGCTGATGCCATCAAAGAAGAAGTAAAAATTATGAGTCTCTTTTGAAAACTATAGTTAGTGTAATATATCAGATTTTGCTACTTTACTGATAAAGGGACTGCTAGTTGGCTATGAACCTTGGGCTCATAGTCAAGAAGACCCAAATTCACATCCTGTCTGAGATATATAATAGCTTTGTGACCTGGGTAAATCCCTGTTTTCTCAGTTTCCTCACAAGTAAAATAAACTGAAGAAAAAAATGATAAACTTCTCTAGTATCTTTGCCAAGAAAATCCCAACTGGGATCATGAAGGGTTGAACATGACTGAAATAACTCAACTAAACATTATTATTATCTATTGTTAAAGCAAGCTCCTCACCTCATTGTCACTTATTGTTTTTCTACATGGACTTTTAATGGCAACAAAGACCCATGCAACAACCCTGAATGAAGTCTTTTAACAGCTATAAAGTATTTATTAGTATCATTTATTAGTATCAGTTTCCAAATCTTCACATCTTAAAAAAACAAAGGTTTTGTAAAGAAATGGAGCAAGATATGAGGTGCTTTTTTATCATCCTCATTTTCATTGGTGGGAGAGAGTCAAGATGAGGGCATAAAAGCTAGAGAACTCTGCAGCTCCCCCATAACTACCTCAAATACCTATAAAATATAACTCTAAACAAATTTTAGAGTTCCAGAACCCACAAAAGTATAGAGAAACAAAGCTCCCACTGAAGGCAGCCCAGCAGGTGGGATGGGAAAGGCTCATCACAGCCCACTGGGAGCTGAGACCAGTCATACTGCTAGCCCCAGGGTGGCCAGGACAAGCTGCAGCTGGAGTACTTGGGAGACTGGATCACCAGCTTCTGTGGCAGTTTCCAGAATTATTAACCCATAAGAATCAAGGACAAAGTGAAAGGTCAGTGGAACTCAGCTAAATTTTGGGGAGAAAAGCAGTGTGGCCCGCTACCCACAGGGCAAGAAAGCAGCAGAGGCAGCAGCTCTGCAGCCATCTCCACATGGCTGCTTCAGAGCTCACGGCCTGCAGATTGCAGGGGGGCCAAGTGATCATTTGGAGACTAAGTGCTCTTGCCTTAACCTGCCTGAATTGGGATTGTGGTCTTGGGTGGTGGTCCTGAGGCAAGTGACAAGTGAGCCAAAGCTAGTGGGGGCTGTAGAGACTGCAGCCTCCTAATAGCTCCAGCAGCTGTGAAAACCCCAGCAATTTGGGATAAAGCTCTCCCCTCTGGAAGCAGAGTAACACAGAGCTAAAAAGTCAAATAATTGGCTGGCAACATGAGCAGACAAAGGAAGCAAAGTAAACACGGCAACTCAACTTTAGATTCCTTTTTGGGGGGACAAAAAGGATCAAATCATGGATCAGGAGGAGGACAAAAAAGTCAGAACTCCAGAACCAAAAGTTTCCAAGAAAAATGTAAACTTATTAAAAGCCATAGAGGAGCTTAAGAAGGATTTTGAAAATCAAATAAGAGAAGTTGAGGAAAAATTGGGAAGAGAAATGAGAACGATGCAAGAAAATCATGAAAAAAGAGTCAACAACCTGACTGAAGAAAATAACACCTTAAAAAATATATTAACTCAAATGTTAAAAGAGGCTCAAAAAGGCAATGAGGAGAAGAATACCTTACAAAGTTGAATTTTCCAGGTGGAAAAAGAATCTCAAAAGCTTTTTGAAGAGAATAATTCCTTTAGAATTAGAGTGAAGCAAATGGAAGCAAATGACTTTATGAGAAATCAAGATACTATTAAAGAGATCCAAAAAAATGAAAAAATAGAAGTCAATGTGAAATATAAAAAACCACTGACCTGAAAAATAGATCCAGGAGTGACAATTTCAAAATTACTGGACTACCTTGAAAGCCATGATAAGAAAAAGAACCTAGAAATCATGCTTCAAGAAATGCTAAAGGAAATCTGCCCTGATATTTTAGAACCAGAGGGCAAAATAGTATTTGAAAGAATTCACCAATCACCTTTTGAAAAAGATCCCCAAAAGAAAACTCCTAGGAGTGTTATAGCCAGGTTTCAGAGTTCCCAGATCAAGGAGCAAATATTACAAGCTGCCAAAAAGAAATAATTTGAATACTGTGGAAAGAGAATCAGGATAACCCAGGATCTAACAACTTCTACTTTAAGAGGTCAAAGGACCTGGAATATGACATTCTGAAGATAAAGGGAGCTAGGATTAAAACCAAGAATCACCTACCCAGCAAAACTTAATGTAATGTTGCAGGGGAAAATATGGTCATTCAATGAGGTGGAGGACTTTCAAGCATTCTTAAGGAAAAAAAACAGAACTGAATAGAAAATTTGACAATCAAATACAAGAAGAATGAGAAGGTAAACATGGAAAAGAAATCATAAGGAACTTATCAAAGTTGAACTATTTACATGCCAACATGGAAAAATGATATTTGTAATTTATGAAATGTTCTCAGTATGAGAATAGGTGAAGGGAATATAAATAAATAAGTGAATAAATAAATTAATCAGTAAATAAATATGTATGTATGTATATATACATACACATATGTCTATATAGGAGGGTATATATATGTATGAATACATATCTGAGTGTATGTATATGTGTACATAGACAGGAGGCACAGGATCAATTGAATAGGAAAGGATGATATTTTGAAAGGTGAAATTGAGATGTGGGAGTGGAATAGAATGAGAGGAGACAGGGAGAGACAGAATGGGGTTAATCATCTCATATAGAAGAGGCAAGGGATAACTGTTACAATGGAGGGGAAGAACAGGAAGGCAAAAGGGAATGGTTTAACCTTACTCTCATTGAATTTGGCTTAGGGAAGGAATGACATACACTCTAAATTGGGTATCTTGCCCTACAGGAGAGTAGGGGGGATGGGCATGAGAGGGAGTATGATGGAGGGGAGGGCAGGGTAGGGGGGGAGGGTTGTTAGAAGCACACACTTCTGTAAAGGGACAGGGACTATTAGAGAATAGAACAAGAGGGAAGGGTGGGATAGGAAGGAGGGAAATATAGTCAGTCTTTCACAATATATCCATTGTAGGGATGTTCTATGTAACTACACATATACAGCCTGTATTGAATTGCTTGTCTTTCCAGTGTGAGTGGATGACAAGTAAAGAAGGGAAAGAATCTAGAATTTAAAGTTCTATAATCAAATGTTAACAAAATCTATATGTATGTATGTATATATAATTATTAAGTACATGCAACTGGGAATTAAAATATACATACAGGCACTGGGGTAGGGAGATCCATCTTTCCATACTGGAAAGTCAGAGGTGTGATGGGGGAGGACATAGGAGAGAACAGATTGAGGGAGGGAGTATACAGTGGGATTGCTGTTTTGGGGTGTGGGTTGGGGAAAGATGGGGAGAATATTTGCAACTCACAATCTTGTGGAAATGAATGATGTAAACTAAAAATAAACAAAATTTAATAATAAAAAATATTTCATTGGTTTTTCAAGAAGGCACATCTTGAAGTATTTTTTTTCCAATTAAGGGTGAAAGTTTTATTTTTTTTTTCTAAAAAGAAAAACAAGAAAAGAAAAAGAAAAACCAATCTTGGAATATGATTAAAGAAATAATTTTTATCCATTGTTTGGCTTTCCTGTAAGATACTCTTAATCATGTGAATGTGATAAATCTTTTATTTCAAGGAGTCAGAGTCACTGTTACAAATGTTAATGAAAAATTACAATCTTGCTTGACTAAACTGCTAATGTGGGAGAAAAAAGTTGAGGATTGTATTCTTTCAGTTTCACATATTGGTAATGCTTTGACAAAATGGAGCTGAGATCAAATTCTCTGTCATTCTGAAATGAAAAATCCTTGAACACCTGAAAATACTTCAGAGCACTTCTAAGTGCTATTTTTATCATTATGGTATTAAAAGCTGAACCATGATAGAATCACATTCCTTTTCTTTCTCATATAAGATGTATTGAAAATGATCATCTAGACAAATATCAATTCATTTAACTTGGAACGAAAACCTTACTACATTTGGAGTATCTTTCAAAAGAGCCGTGGATAATTCAGGTATTCCTGAGGAAAGCCTGTCTACATGTAAGGCAAGATAGGGCAGCTTTAATTTAATTTTAACAATGTATCTTCATGAATCAGCATTTTCAGCACTGAGTACAATCAAAACAAAAATAAATTAAAATGATTGGTATCTAACATGATGTGTGACCATCCCACAGTTAATGATTTATTCTTGATAAGCAACGACAGAACTTCACAATGTCTTTAAAAAACAAAACTTTAATTAATTTATATTTTAAATATATTGTGTCAGTTAATACACTAATAAAAGTCATATATTCTTTATTACAAAATAATTTTAAAATATTTTGATAACTATATTTTAATATAATTTATTTCCTTTGTAAGTATATGTATTTTGTCACATGAGTTCAAATGTATTTTTCTAGATGGGATCTATAGTGTTTATCTGTCTTCCAAAAATGGTCACATAAAAAGGTTCAGAACTCCTATTGTAGATGTTCACTAACCATCTCATCTGACATCATCTGCAGTTTTGGGTTCTCATTCTTAAGGGATAAGCATCTACTTCCCCCTTTGAGTAGCTGGCTACCTCTATGAAGAGTTATTCTTATTTCTCCCCATACTTCTTCACATGATATTTTCCCACTTTTCATCCATCTGACAAGCATCAAGTTTCCTCAGTCTCAATATCCTTTTCTTCCCATTGAGGAGTCTCTCCCTCTTTCTCTCTCTTCTTTCTTTTTTCTCCTTTCTCTCTCTCTCTCTTTCTCTCTCTCTCTCTCTCTGTCTCTCTTCTTTCTTTTTTCTCCTTTCTCTCTCTCTCTCTCTGTCTCTCTCTTTCTTTCTCTTTTTCCTCTTTGTCTCTCAGTCTAAGTGTCTCTCTCCCTCTGTCTCTCTTTCCATCTCCTCTCTTTCTCCCATTCATTATTCTTTCATCTTTGTAAGCTAAGGTATGGAAGAGTGTATTTCAACTCACTTCAACACTTCAGATATCCTAGAAAAAAATAGCACATCCAAATCAAGTCTTCACAAATTTCCCCCTGCTTTCCATAGTAGTGAAGAGTCTCAGCCTTTAAAAAAAAAATCTGCTTTTTAGACTACATAGCATTTTATTACCTCTTAACAACTTTATATCCACACTCAATTTTCTTTGCTTTATCTGATCAACTTTATAGCCCTTCCCTACTTCCCCTTTTCTCGTTACTTTTTTATTCCTTTTATCCAATTTATTTTACTTACTAGTGTGAAAGTTAAATATTCTAGTATCTAGTACATTGTTATAAAGATGAAAAAAAGCAGAAGGTAAGCAGTGCCAATATTTGAACCTATGTCTTAATTTCAGAGGATCCAGAAATTTTTTCATTATCCCATCCAATCTCCAAACTTGATCTTTGTGTGGTCTGGAACAGAGGTATCAAACATGCTGCCTGTTTCATTGGCTTGCAACACTAAGTGTGGAGAGATTCATATTAAAATATAATTGGGAAATACTTAACAAAATGAATGAAAATATAAAAGCATGTGATTAATGTTAATATGTGTTTTCTAAATCAATATGTGACAACAGGTATCTTTATGTGTAGTGGCCACATTTCTATTAGATTTTGACACCAGTTGTCATGCAGAAGTGTCAATTTGGAAGGCAAAAGGCCAAAATAGACCTACAATAGTCCCTAGTAGGACCCAAACTAGATAAAATTTAACTGGAAAATGTTTAATGACAACAAGAACAAAAAATTCAATGCAACATAGTGTTAATTTGTGATTTTCTGAATCAGTATGTGGCTTATAGGGATCTGTTTGAGTTTGACACCACTAGAGAACTTGGAGATGACTTATACATGTAAAGCTTTAAACAACCTCTTTAGGCCTCAGTTACATAAATTTAGATCAGGAGGGACTTGAGAGAAGATCTAGTAAACAGTCCCTCCCACCCCCCAAGACATTTCACAAATGAAGAAATTGAGACCCAGAGAGGTAAAGTACTTGTGGACTGGCACACAGGTAGAAAGTAATAGAAGCAGGGTTCAAACCCAGTGTCTTAGACCAAATCCAGACCCTTTTCCTCGTTACCATCTTGTCTCTTTAATATAAGACAGTGAGAAGAGATAATTATGGAGTTCCTTTGCAACTCTCAAATCCATGATCCTATTGTTCTCCTTTGGAATGTATATAATATAAAGTTATTTTGCTCATTACTGGCCTGGCTGTTTTCCTCATCCCCATGTTAAAGGAAAGGGTCAACAGAGATAAATGATGGAATATCAAGTACATATGTGATTGTAAGGAGAAGGAAGGGAAGAGAAGGCAGTGTTCACTTCCCTAATGAATTATTTGACCCATGTATATGACTACCAGCATATGAGAATGTAGCCCATAATTTCACTTTCTTCAGTAGGATGACTGTTCAGTACTATCAAATGAATCATTCCAATGATACTGGAATAGATTGGTGGAAATTTTGTGGGTGGATAAAAATGTTTGTAGGCTGATCAGTTTCTTCCAACCTGTCTTCAATCCTGGGTTTAATGACACTTACCTGTCATTTCTGTCAGTCATTTGGCAGAATGCGAAAGACTCACTAAAGATTTTGTTCAGAAATAGAGTTATTTTTTCAGGATAGATGGCTTCTAGTTGCATTAAATCACACAAGGATAAGAAAAAAGACCTGGTAATATTTGAAACTCACATTAGGCTGCATTAGGGAGTGGCTGCTGCCATAAATACAAGATCATTGTTGTTGTTTCTACTTCTATTGAGTATCACAATAACAAATAAAATCCATTCACCTTCAGGGATTATGCCTTGAGAAAGAAATACCACCAGAAGCAGCCATTCTGTCTTGCTACAAAATCTGCTAAGGAAATAAATAAGGAATTGTGCTGGGATGCCATATGGAATATCCTCTTTCCTCTAGGGAATTATTTTTGAGGGTGCTAATGATTCCCTGTAGAGACATCCCAGGGATGCCTGTGTACGGGGCTGAGTGATAAGCTATCTTCCTGTATATATCAGTACTCTTGTGCTCCTGAGTAGTTTACAACTGGAAAGTGCTTACATACACACACATACACATACATGTATGTGTGTGTATGTATGTATACACAAAATAACACATGTACATGTTTGAAGACATATACCTGGGAAAACAATTTATTTGGACAGATTAATGACAAATTATATTTCCAACATATGGAACAAATAATCCTATGGAGAAAGTATGTATATATCCTAACATAGGGATGTAAATAAAGTTTATGTGTATGCTCATTATTTTACCATATTTCCATAGTATTTTTTAAAGATTACTATGGTTTATAATTTGACAGGAATCCCAAGGGTAGGGAAAAAATAATGTCTGTAGGTCTTACTTTGACAGTGAATCAGGGCTCTAGGGATACTGTGGAAAGTGGTATAAAAAAAAAAAAAGGAAGGGCTTGACTAAAGGCCAATCACATCGTACCACAAACTGTATAACCAAGGAATAATTTTAGCTATTTTCTATTCAGTAACTAGATCATCGTAACTGTGTGATATAGTAAATAAAATGCTTCCTTTGAAATCAAGAAGATTTGAGTTCAGATCCTTCCTCTGACACTTACTTATTTTTATGATAATGGACTTCATTTAAACTAATTTCCCCCATCTTAAAACAGAATAGCAACTTCCGTATTTGTCAAGACAATCTTGTGAGATAATATACATAAATGAATTACAAAATTTTAAATTGCTACATGAATATCATTATTACAGTTAAGGAAACTGAGTTAAAAAGAGGTCATATAGTCACACAATGTCAGAGGCAGGATTTGAACTAAGGCATTTCTGAATTTAGGTGTGGCAGATACAATATTATTTCCTGGGTCTCCTAACTTCTAATCCAGTAGAAATTTTTACAATGTCATATATTGGAAGAATACACATATTATACTGTTTGACTGTAGAGGACACGATATGAATTGACAGTTAGAATTTATATAGTTATAGACTTCAACTCAATGTATTTTATTCCATGACTATACAGCCTTCCTCTTACCTAGGATTCAATGTTGTTTGTCCCTCCAAAATGAAATTAGAGTAATTTTCATTCTGTAAGCCTCAACTCAAATATCAATGGATTCTTTGTTTTGTTGTATTTTCAATATACTCAACTTTTCTAAATTATCTTTTAGTTTCTTATCTGTGGGCATACTCTATCCCACCAGGAGAAGATAAGGTCTTTGTGGGCAGGGACTATTTCTTTTCCTTGTTTCCTCTTAATCTAATACCACAAATTACACACAATTTACACAATGGATATCTATTGAACTGAAGTTCAGGGTAGAAATATTCTTCTCTGCATGACTGTTCTAGACATTTAAATGGCCTAAAGAACTCTGCCAAAGGTTTTACCAAGTAAGAAATTATTGTTGAGTAGGAAGATAACAGGTTATATAGCCATCATCTAAGGAGAAATCTAACTAATTTTGGAATATCTCATCATCTGCTGCAGGCTGATTATGCACACTTACACTCACATATGTATATGTATATGCACACACAATATAAATAATGTATAAGTGTGCATATACACATGTGTAAGTATATAGATATGCTTCACACCTGCACATATGTGTATTCATATGCATGTATATGTGTACATGTATGTGTGTATATACATTGTATGTGCATGTATTTCCCTTACAGTTCATGAAATAAGTCAATTGCCTTCTATGGGCCTCACACCAACAGATTTTAATGGTTTCCTTTTAAGTTCTGTCATTCTATGATGCAAATTCATGGCATTCAAATTCAGTGGAATTCAAGTTTGTATTAATTGATTGCAATGAATGGGCATTTATTAAGGGCCTATTGTGTAAGAAGAATGTTGCTAAGCAATGGGGATACAAAGACAAAAGCAAAATCATACCTCCTCTCATGGAGCATATATTCTAATGAAGGAGGCCATATTTCATTTATACACACATACAAACACATAGCATACATACAAAATGAACATAATGAAGATTTGGGAGAGATGACACTAGCATCTGGGCAGGGAGTGGGATAAGGAAAAGTTTCATGTAGAAGGTGGCACTTGAATTTAATCTTAAGTGAAACCAGGGATTTTAAATAGGCTGAGCTGAGGAGAATGTGCCTTCCAAGAATGGTGAACAGCTATATTAAGGACCATGGATAGGGAAAGGGTGGGGGTAGAGTACAAGAGGTAGATGCCAGAGAAAAACTGACACACAAAGTCTTTGCATGTCACAAGTACTTATAAATATCACTATTTTTATCTGCCTCTGTCTATATCATTTCTCCATTGATCAATTTCACCAACTTTATATTTGGCCCTACTTCACTCCTCTTTTCCCAGCATTTTGCCTGATTGCTAAGTTTGAATTCATTCCCAACACGTTCTGCTTATATGAATTTTGTAGATAATAAAAAAAAAAAAAGTTTAAGGACAAAAATTAGGTTCTATGTTATGGTTTGTTTATTTCATTTTAAGCTTAGATTTTGCCAGGATTCCTTCCAGAAACATTTATTATGCTTTTAGTTCTGGTACCGATTATAGTATTTAGATTTTTCAGTCGATGAACTGGGCTAATGAGCTACATACGATTCAAGCAGCTGTTTCTGGTTTCAAGAACATTAGCAAATTTATGGACCTTTTCCTAACTTGAAGTCAATTTAATAGTCAATTAAAAACTGATTTTTGGAGACAATATAGGTAATATTAAATACAAAGGAGAAATATTGCTTAAAACTGATCAAATTGAGAAGGTGATGTTATCAATTTTTTCCCTTCATATTTGGTGAAAGATGAGGAAAGGAAGCATTATCACCTCTAAAGAAGACACTTTGAGGTATTATTTTGAGTTCAGTAGTGCTGAAATCATCATTTATATTTGCATATCCTAAACAGGAAATTTTTTAAAAAGATATAATCATCATTTAGACCTCAGTTTAGATTGGCAATGTATAATTTTGATCAAAATAGAAGGAAATGATATGGGTTTTCTTATTTGTGAAATGACTCATACAGGTGTCCCTAAGAAAATGCAACATATTTCCCCAAACCTATATCTTGTCACTGATCAAGCCATACCTCTATCAGAAAACCTTACAGTTATCTTTCACTCCTCCCCTCTCCATTCTTTCCCTTGCCTTCCATTCCCTTGCCTTCTTTTACCTGTTTTACCTTGCCATGCCTCATCTTTCCTTCTCTTCCTTCTCTAAAAATAAAAAAATTGCAATCTTAATGATATAGACTATTAGAATAAATTCCTCTCCTTTTCCTTCTTTTCTTCCTTTATACCTGTCAACCACACATTATGATCATGATATTTCTGTTATCTAAATCTTTAATGATTATTCATTCCATTATCCTGGCTCATACAGTCTTCTATACTTTGGTGGTTTTGCATCTTCCTTGCCTTATGCTGACTATTCTCCTCTATATTGTATACACTCCATCCAAACTTTTTAACAGGATGAACTTCATGCATAAAGGACACCTCCGCCTTTATGTTCCATGTTATACTGTTTCCCTATTTCCACCAATTGAAATCCTACCATTATTTCCATATTCATCTCAAATATCACTTCATTTGTAATCACTCATAGAGAATTATTATAGAACACTTTTTCCTTAACACTTTCTTAAGGTAGGTAGTACAGTATTATTATACCCATATTACAGAGGAAGAAATGGAGTTCAGAGAAGAGAAGTGATGTACCATATAGTCAAGTCTAGCGCTGGTTTTGGAGCAAAGATATACTGTCAACACATTCAGATTTTCATGAAATTTCCTTGGCTCCCTCTAATCAGCAATTGTATTTCCTTCAATAGAACTTTATATAATATTTTACATTTCCTTTTATGTTGATCAGATCCGATTCTTCCCTACAATGACTATGTGTTCATTGTACTAAGGTCATCTCCAGATCCTTTGTAAAGCAGCTGACTTGACCCTGGACTCTGTGATTTGCCAGGGATTCACATGCTCTCTCAGATTGTCTCATACTATAAAAAAGTCTGAACTCCATGATGGGATGTAGATAAGGCACAATGTGGCATATTTCTACATCCATACAACTTCTCCCTCAGAACACTGGTTATGAGATGACTATGCTATCTTAGTCTGCTTTTAGAGAGACATAGATTCCAGAAAAAATAAACTAAAAGATAGTTCCTTTACATTCTTCTCTGTCCAAGCCACAACTGTAGTATGCTGTTCATTTTTGGTTACATATTTTAGTCAGAGTATTAATAAACTAGTGAGTTGGCCAAAACTCGGAGGGTGATGATCAGGATGGTGAAGGCCTTCTTGTTCATGTGCTGACAACACCATGTAAAGGAACTAGGTATGTAAAAATATTATACTAGAGGCATTCCAAGAATATTATGAGCAGCATTACATTTTATTTTTAATTTATTATTTACTTATTTAATATTTTTATATCTTTCATTCCAAATTTTCTTTATTCCCTCCAGCTCTTCCCTCACTCATTGAGAAGAAAACCAATATAATATCAATTATATATGTGAAATAATGCAGAAAATATTTCTGTATGTCATATTGCAAAAAAAGGCATACTTCAGTCTGCACACAGAGTTCATCAGTTCTTTCTCATAACATTTTTTCACCATAAGTCCTTTAGAATTGTCTTAGATCATTGTACTGATTAGAGTAAGTAAATCTTGTACAGGTGATCATCATTACAATATTGATATTACTATATCCAATGATCTCCTGGTTCTGATCATTTCACTTTAAATCAGTTCATATAGCTCTTACCATGTGTTTTTGAAACCATCTCCCTCATCATTTCTTCTAGCATGATAGTACTCAATTGCATTCATATACCACAACATGAAGGCATTCCCAATTGGTGGCCATATCCTCAATTTTAAATTCTTTGCCATAAAAAGAGAAGTCATAAATATTTTTGTTTTTATAGGTCCTTTTCACTTCTCTTTGAGTTCTTTGGGGTATAGACTTGTTTCTTGGTCAAATGTTATGCAGAATTTCATAGCGTTTTTCAGCATTGTTACAAATTGTTCTCTGGAACGGTTAGACCAGTTTCCAGCTCCAACAACACGTTAATGTCCCTTTTTTCTACTTGCAGTATTGCTAGTTTTCTTTTTTCTTTTTGGTAACATTAGCCAATCTGATACATGTGAGATGGTACCTCAGAGTAGTTTTAATTTTAATTTCTTTAGTCAATAGTGATTTAGACCATTTCAAAAAAAAAGTGACTATAGATTGCTTTGATTTTTCTTTAAGAAACTGCCCATTCACACCCTTTGACCATTTATCTATTAGACAATGACTCTCATTTTTATAAATTTGACATAATTTCCTATATGTTAGAGAAATGAGTCCCATGTTAAAAAACAAACAAACAAACATGCTGTTGATTTCCCCCCAAGGTTCATGCTTTTCTTGTAATTTTTTCTATATTTTATTTTCTTGTACATAAACTTTTTTTTTTTAATTTTGAGTAATCTAAGTTATCTATTATACATATTGTGATGTTTTCTATCTCTTACCTTATCCATAGATTTGACAGGTCAAATTTTCCTTTTTCCACTAATTGCTTAAGATATCCTCTTTTGCGTAAACTCTTTTCTATTATCATTCAATTTTCTCCAGAAGCCTATCATATCTAACTTTTCTAAAATTCTATTTATAGCCTTAATTAAAAAAAAATTTGTATAGTCTATTCCCTGAAACTATAACCAGGTCTTCTGCTGTCCTTCAACCACAATTGCTCCTCTCCACCCTGGAACTGCAGCCTAGAACTGCTTGTGGATATGTAGTTGCCAAACAGTACCTGGTCCTACACTCAATGTTACCATCAAGTTCCCCTATAATCTCTCTCTCACCAATTTTTCTATCCTTTTACCACCTCTGGATTGAAAGCTTCTGAACCTCTTCTGCTACTGTTGTAGCTACCTCCAAGCCCCATCACTGGCCCCAACCCTAATGTCACAGAAACCTCTCTCTGACCTCCTACATTATATTGTGCTGGAAAAGTATCTCACCCTGACATTTTGTTGACTGTGTTTGTTCAGAATTCAATTTGGAATGTCACATTAAAGTTGTTTGGAAGGGAATATTATGAGAGTTTATCTGGATTACTGCCTCTATTCTGCCATCCTGACTCTACTTTTCCTCCTACACATTTTAAGGCCCAACTTTGGTATAAATTTCTTCCTAAAACCTACCCTGATTCCTCAGGCCCAATATCTCTCTCCAAGGAAGTCTCCTAGTATTACTTATACCTTTCCTGTGCATTTATTACATTGTAATTTGCATGCTGGCTTTTTCTAACTATCATCTTTTGTTGCACTGTAAGTTTCTAGGGAATAATGTGCTATTTTTTTGTACTATCCAAAAAAGAACCTTTCACATTGTAGACACTAAGTGTTACTTGAATCAAATACTATCGTTGTTAGGAACTGAAAAGGTTAGTGGTGGGAAAAATTATTTTTAAAATATTTAATAAATATTCCTTAGCCAGTGAAGTACTATAGGGTAATGTCAATTGATCAGTTATAGAGTATGAATTACTATGTTTGCCCTGAATGACCTTACATCATAAATTAAAAATTTTCACTTGCCTCCTCTGTCTCCAGAAGGAGTGAGGAAAAGGCTGTCTGCCTGCATCATATGGTGGTAAGGATGGGGCTAACCTAATTCGTAGACAATGTAGAGAAGGTTGGAATATACCCAATTACCACTGCACTATAACATATTTCACTTGAATGTCTCTCAATGTATGAATTTCTACTATTAATAAAATTAATAGCTGGCCTTTATATAGTGCTTTAACGTTAGAAAAGGACTTTACAAATATTATCTCATTTGATCATCACAACAATCCTTGGGGAGTAGAATTTTACAAAGGAGGAAACTGAGGCAGCTAGTTTAGGTGACATGTCTAAAGTTATGCAGTTAATAAGTGCCTGAGGTCACATTTGAACTTTGTGTTTTCTGTCTCCTGGTCTAGCATTGCATCCACTGTGTCACACACCTAGTTGACTCATTCATTTTTGTTTAAGGTAGAAAGAGTACTGAATTAAGGGATATACATTTAATTTTGCCTCTGAAGCCTGCTACCTGTGTAACCTTGGGCAAGTCCATTAACCTCTCTGAATTTATTACATTAAGCTGTTATCAGATCTTTCTTTCTACTTTATTATGAATTAATTCACCAGAATCCCAGCTTTAGCCTCGGTTAGCTAGAGGCATTGATTTGGGGACTTTCAGTCAGTCAGAGTTGCTATTTATTTGCTGGTACAGGACTCCTCTTTGGCTAGAAGGTATTGTAGAAGTTTTGAAGGCCTTTCAATGATTTGTTTTTCCCAATTTTTCTCTCCCTTGTTGGCAATTCCGCTGAGCTGAACTGGTTAGTTATAATCCATTCTCCAGGGAGTGAGCCTAAAGCAGTTGGGAAGCATGACGCTTTCTGAGTTTTCTCCAATATTACTAGTTTTTGACTTGTCTACTCAGAGTTTTGCTACTAATTAGTCCCATTTCCCCCCCAGGATCTTTACCCTGCTTAAATCCTGTACACCTTTGCACAGCACGGGGAAGTCACACTCAGCAAATATACGTTATGACAGCAATGAACATGAAACCAAACATGCCATCATTACTTTCCCAGATCCATATTTGGAGGTTATCGTTTACTTAATTTGTGTAATCATGTTTAGGTGGTCCTAAGGGACAAAGATGACTTTTAAGATAAAACTCCATGCAAAATAAAGTGGCTAGAGAAAAAGAACCCTATTATAAACCTTCAGCTCCCAGACTAATGTCTCCCTCTTCTTTTAACTCATTTGCTTTTACAATCTTTTGAGTAGCCAATTGTAGGATCACTTTTATGACTCTTATATTTTATCTCAGGCCACAAAGTGAGGCGAGACACTTGTACTTAGTTGAAAAATCCACTTGGAACCAAGGCAGTGGTTCATAGAGGGCCACCAATCTCTAGGAACAAAGCATCCAACTATCAATTTTGTGCTCCTCCTCCACTACACTACATTGTTTCTGGAGAGCTGAAAACACATAATTATTCCTAGAGGAGGAAGCAGTAGCTACATCAGGTGCTTCCATTGATCTGTTATTATCTAGTGTACAGTAGTTTCTGCCCACTGTGTACAGATGTCCAACACTATATACTTAGTCTTGAAACCAAACAGCAAAGCTACAAAGAAACCACAAGCCAGATGTCAATCACCCATCCTAATCTATTGTCCATTTTTCTGCTCAGATGTTGGCATGACTTGTGTCTTTCATTGCATTATGATACATGCATAAAGAGTAAAGGTCTAAAATGACTAACTTGGCCATATGGCATGTATGTGTCAGTGTGCATATGTGTGCATGCACTCTGCCCATGCAGAGTGGGTCCAACCAATAAACAATATTTGAACAAACTCCTACCCTTTAAATAAATGTCTTGATACATTCCCTACAGACATTACAGTTCCTGCTGAAATAAATGTCCTTCTCAGATAGAGTGTGATAACTTGAATGTTCCTAACAGCCTACTACAATCCTGGCCAGAGAACTGGCAGATCCAATTAATTAGTGAGCTTTCTTCAGTCCCGAGGTAGATGTGTATGTGTGTTTGTGTATATCCAAACAGGTGTCAAACTAAAAAACAAACAAACAAACAAAAATATCTGTTGTAGCAAAGGGAACTCTATTTTGTGGATGTTGATAAATACACACATGTACAAAAACCTCTTGGAAAATATGAAATCATCAATATAGCATCCACTTCTGCATTTTAAGACTTTATAGATTTGTGTAATGATACTTGCAATGTGGTAAGAACATAGAATTTCCTCATAAGTCAATCTGGTTTAGAGGATGTTATTTTTTTTAAAAATGATAACTTTTCATAAGAGCAAACCAAAAATTGTTTTTCATTCCATATATAATTTTCTTAAAATAGGACAGTGTTTCAATACTATGAATTTCAGTGAGAATTGCTACTCTTGTAGTGATCAGATAAATCAAGCAGAAAAGAAGAGATTAAAGAATTCTTTATGAACACTTCAGAACGCCTTGGCAAATAACACTAGTGATGATAAAAATGATTTCTCACATCTGTATGATAATAATGGTTGATATTTATCCAGGATAGTAGAGAAGGTGTTTGCCTTGGTGACAGGAATGCTTGGGTTCAAATCCCACTTCTGACAGTTAATGGCTATATGATCACATCATAACTTTTATGTGCCTCAGACAACACCCTAAAATCTTACCTAGGACATTATAGATGGAATGGAATCTTAATGAAGGAATGCAATCCCCATGCTGGGAAATAAAGCCTTCACTTCTTTTGTGTGGTTCTTTAAGATTTACAAAATGTGTTCTCATGATAATCCTGAAAATTAGGTAGCATTCTACTTCATATAACTAAGGAAACAGATTTGGTGACAGTGAAGTCACATAGCCATTATGTCAAAGCCTTAACTTGGATCTTGGTCCATTGCATTGTTTCTATTATACTTAGGGCTAGGTGGATTGTAAAATATACTCCCATTCATTATTTTATTTCTTTCTTACAAAAATCCTACGAGGTAGGAAACGCAGGTGAGGAAACCTATTCAAAGACATTATATGACTTGCTGAAAGTCACCTAATATGAAAATGACACAATCAAGACTGGGACCCATCTCTCCAAAAAAAATGAGGGAGCTAGAACTCATATTTACTGCTTTAAATCTATTAATCTATTAAGAATGCATGAATGAATGTATGAATGAATGAAAAAATATATTTATTAATACTTGCTATTTGCCAATCATTATCTCTACATGTTAGAGATAAAAATAAAAGAGAACCATTGTTTACTTTCAAGGAGGTTACATTCAAATTATGGGAGACAAGGTATAGATTATTCAATATCTGTATGTGTGTTTGTGTGTGTGCATGTACACCTACACATATGTATGCAGCACATAAAATTATTATTCACCCTAGTTAATGAGGTAGAGCTTGAACCCAGCTCTTCTGATTCTGACTAGTGACTTTTTATCATACCATACTGATATTTTAGCAAAAATTAGAATGCTATACTTTCAGTTGACTTCCAAGATACTTTTGACACTCAAAGCAGTGAATTGTTGGGTTTTCACAGTTATTTATAAAATAGCTTTCATGCAAAAGTTCAACAGACTCTATACTATTCCTAGAAAAGCTACTCATTATTTATATGACTGAAGGAATAGAGAATATGACGGCACATTCAATCTAACTTTACAATAGACCTAGAAACTTGTATTCTAACAGCAGGATTCCGCTCCCCTCCCCCCACTTTCAACTGACTCAATGTAATCAAAACTCTTAAACATATGAACAATGGGGAGGTTTAGATTTTTTTAAAACTTCTTTTTATTTTTTTATTTTTTGGTTTACATAATTGATTTCCACAAGATTTTGAGTTACAAATTTTCTCCCCATCTTTCCCCTACCCACCACCCCAAAATAGCAATCCCACTGTATACCCCCTCCTCCAATCTGCTCTCTCCTATATCCTCCGCCATCACTCCTCTGACTTTCTGGTAGGGTAAAATGGATCTTCCTATCCCAGTGCCTGTATATTTTATTACTCAGTTGCATATATATATATATATATATATATATATATATATATATACATATATTACATATATAATGTGTATATATATTTGTCATTTGATTTTAGAACTTTAAATTCTAGATTTTTTCCATTCCTTCTTTGTCACTCACCCCCACTGGAAAATCAGGTAATTCAACAGGGTTGTACATATGTAGTTATGCAGAACATCTCCACAATGAACATCTTGTGTAACACTGACCATATTTCCCTCCTTCCTGTCACCCCCCACCTTGTTCTCTACTTTCTCCCTGTCCCTTTACTGAAGAGCGTGCTTCTAACATCCCTTCCCCCACCCTGCCCTCCCCTCTATCCTCCCCCCTCTCATCCCCAACCCCCCTACTCTCCTGTAGGGCAATTTACCCACTTTAGAGTGTATGTCATTCCTTCCCTAAGCCAAATTCAATGAGAGTAAGGGTGACCCATACCCTTTTGCCTTCCTGTTCTTCCCCTCCATTGTAACAGTTATCCCTTGCCTCTTCTATATTAGGTAATTAACCCCCTTCTTTCTCTCCCTGTCTCCTCTCATTCTATTCCTCTCCCACCTCTTAATTACACCTTTTAAAATATCATCCCTTCCTATTCAATTGTCCCTGTGCTCTCTGTTTACACACATATAAAT
>CM053590.1:56038385-56064958 GCA_028646515.1 Pseudochirops corinnae | reverse complement strand
TGGGCATCTTGCCACACAGGAGAATCGAGGGAAGGGGGCTGAGAGGTAGGATGATGGAAGGGAGCGGAGGGGAGGGGGGAGGGTTGATGGAACTACACACTTCCGTAGACGGACAGGGACAGGGTAGAGAATGGAACGGGTGGGGGTGGGGCGGATAGTAAGGAGGGACATGTAATCAGACTCTCACAATATGCTCACTGTGGAGAAGTTCTGTTTACTTACACATATACATCCTGTATTTGATTGCTTGTTCTTCCAGTGGGGGTGGCTGATGAGGGAGGAAGAGAAAGAATCTAAAATTTAAAGTTCTATAATCAAACGTTAAAAATATATATGTATATATATATATATATATACATATATATACAATTATTATTACTATTATTATTAACTACATCCAACTGGAACTTAAGATACACAGGCACTGTGGAAGGGAGATCCATCCTGTCCTTTCAGAAAGTTAGAGGAGTGATGGGGGAGGACATAGGAGAGATTAGATTAGGGGAGGTATCATACAAGGGGATGGCTGTTTTGAGGGAAGGTAGGGGAAAGATGGGGAGAAAATTTGTAACTCAAAATCTCGTGGAAATAAATGATGCAAACTAAAATTAATAAAGGAAAATACAAAGAAAAAAATGAAGTACTATTATCATTTCTGTATAGGTTTTTTATGTTTCCAAATTGTACTAGGCTAAAGCAATTTAGTCAAGAACACGCATGCCTCATTTGGACCATGCCATTCAAACCAAAAGACCAAGGTCACAGTACAATCACTCTCACTTTCAGTTTGTGTAGGATTAGGGTAATTGCCTTCTTTTCTCTGAGACATAATCTTGCTTATTAAAAAACAATGATCTCTTCCCTCCTTAACTCATAGATATTTTGTAAAGGTTACACCAACTAATAATGTGTGAAAGATTTCTTTTTTAAAAAATAGTAGAATGCTCCACAAAGTAAAATATCATAGGCAATATTTTCTGTTCTTGTTTTCTATCTTAAAAAAAAAAAGGTAAGGTGGTCATCAAAATCAGTGACAGCTAGAATTCAGAATAATTGGAAAATTTCCCTGAGGAAAACATATACTTTGAAAGATAGATGGAAAAAAGGAATATTCCCTCATTGGATGATAGACTTAGCACTGGAGGGTGGGGAGGAGGTGGCACTTAGAAGGATTTGGCCAAAGTCAAGTCAATAAGTCAACAAGTATTTATCAAGTACTTACTATGTACCAGGCACTATGTTAAGTGCTGGGGATACAATTATGGGCAAAAAGAAAAACAGTCCCTTCCCTCAAAGTACTTGTATTATAACAGAGGAAATCAATGTATTAAATGGGACCAGAAAAGGGTAGGTGAGATATCCTTGGTGGTTACACAAGGAGAATAGGAGATGATTGATTTGGCTCTTGCCCAAAATGGAGATTCTAGGAAGAATTTATTAATGAGGTGAGGAGTCATAGGGAAGAAAGTGAAGTGAGTTGAGTCATGGTTGCAAAATATAAACAATGAGGTATGGATGGTGTGGACCCTTCCCCAACATAAAGGATTCAGAAAGATGTTGCCAATCTGAAAAGCAAGGCCAGGGCTAACTTGGAAGAAAACTGAGTCATAATGGTAAAGTCTATAGAATGAGGGATGACTAGCCAGAGACCATCCCCCAGATGGGGGATCCAGGAAGCACTCACCACTGGGAGATGGGACTTCAGGGGTAGAAAAAGTGAATGGCACAATAAAGATTCAAACCTATACCCTTTATATTCCAAATCCATAATTCTTTTCCTTTTACCACATATCACTCTCTTACAAATGAGTCTGGAGAAACAGTTGGCTGGAAGGATCAGTGATTTGATTTCATTTCCCCCTTATAATATAAGAATTGTGAGTTTAGGGACAGTTTCCCTTGCATATCTTTATCACCAGTTCCTACCACATAATAATGATAGTGAATGGACCTGAAGTTTCCTTGATATATGGACCTTCTTACAAAGAAATTGTCTTTTCTCTGAAACTTTTGAGTCTTGGAGAGTTGCCTATACTAGAGCATTAAGAGGTGGAATGATTTTCCTTCGACTCACAAAGTACATATATGTAAGCAGCAATAATTGAACTGAGATCTTCCTAGTTCAGAAGCTAGATCTTTACCCACTGGCTAGGCTCCCTGCATGAACATATTAGGCAATTAAAAAGTGTTTATTGAATTGAAATGCATTGCATTAACCTCAAGGAATGTAATGAATTCCTTCTGCTAAGAGAATCTCAATATAGTAATAATGGGGTACATAGGTCCTAAAAAAAATGGCTGAGGCCCATAGAGTGTTATTAACTAAGACACTAGCTTTGTGATTCTCTTCACTTTTGTCTTTCTCAGTTTCTTCACCTATAAAAATGATAATAACATCATCAACCTTTATTGTGTGTTGTGGAGATAAAATGAAATATTTGTAAAACACTTTGCAAACCTTAAGGTGCTATATAAATGCCTAATTCCTCACTCTATAGCAGATGAAACCAGTTCTTCCTGAAACTGAGTCCAGTCATCCATCAGCTAGTGCCAAAATATCTCTATTAAAATAATAATGATGATATGTAATAAAATGAGGAATAATGTAACAATAATGATGAAGATATTAATTTCTTACCCAGTGCTTTCAGATATATTATGCCTGGGAGTAAGAAAACATTGACTCAGTGGAGCAAGAAAGATACTTTTGGCGGCATATTCCATAAAAGAATATTACTTTCAGAGGAGAGGAGGTCGCATATCAAGCTTCACCTTCTCAGTGCAGGCTGCTTTCCGTCACAACACTTTCTCCCTGATTCCATGCTAAAATCCTAGGCTTGTATACACTGCTGTGAATTCCCTTGTCTGTTGCCTGCTTAGCCCCTTGGTTACATTGACTTGTGAAATCTGGCTTGACAGGCCTGAACATCATGCCTATTGTTTCAATCATGATTATACTACACCACCCTGCCAACCAGGGCTCTTTCCCTTCTGTCCTGCTAATTGGTTCCTAAGTGGCTCCTAAAAGCCAATGAGTGAGCATCTTCCCTGCTTTTGGGGGAAGGAATCTTCACATTATGTTATGAGATTATGAATCGCAAGATCCAAAAATGTTGAAACTGAACGAGGTCTGCCAAGTCAAAAAATCCCATTCTTTCATTGTATAGAGGAGGAAACTGAGCCCTAGGGCACATGTTTTTTTGATCTATTGCTACAGAGATTCTTAACCTTTTTTGCAACATGGACCCCTTCGGCAGGCCAGTTAAGTCTATATGCACTCCTTCTCAGAATATTGTTTTGTTGCCTACATTCATAATTGAAAGCAATAGTAAAATTCAGTTAGAGCTTATAGAAAATAAATACGTATTTTTTATCCACCCATGTTCACGGACTCCCTGCCACATAGATCACCCCTTTAAAATTCTCATTTTATATATGACTATATGTCATTTTTAACCTAGCATCTATATCAGTATCACTGAATTGAAAGTAGACTCCAAAATGATTACTTTCCTTAAAAGTGGTATTTGCCTTTTAGGTTTTTCTAGAAGTCACGTGTATGGAATGTATTGGGAGGGGGGAATAGGAAATCTGCAATTTTTCTCCTAGAAGGAACTCATCAGTAGATGAGGTAATTACTTCCATTTGCAAATTGTATAACTTAAAATTTTAGAGAGCGTAGAAATTGAGTAATTCACCTAGGGTCATACAACTAAAACCTGTTAGAGAAGGGACTTGAACCCAGGTCTTCCTGACTCTGAGGCTGACTCTCTACCCACTTTCTCAGGCTAATCAATGATTTAATAACCATCCATTTTTTGCAGGATTTATACCTGGTCATGGAAATACAGTCTATGTATTATTACTGTCTGTATTGATTTAAATATATAGGTTTATACTTCGTCATTGGCATAGTACCTGTGCAATAAGGTTAACTTACCTCTTTATATAGGGGTTAGAAGTTTAGAAAACATCAACATCATAAGGTGGTTCATTGTTGTTCTTTTACTAATTCCAAAACTGAGACTGTAGTTTTCACAGGGTTATACGGCTAGTAAATATCACAGCTTGTAGTCCAATCCAGGCCTTCTGATGCAGAGCTCACAATTCCTGTATACACCATGCTTTCCCTTTCAGTATTTTTTCCTCTTTCTAGTGAACTAAAATAACAACAGAAACAATACTGTTTTTTAATCATTTGAGAACAATGCCTGAAAGTGTAATGGTCCTTAGATTTTTACGGATTCTTTTAAGATCAAAGCTATCAATCATTAGACACAAAGACCTTTTAATAGTAAGAGCTATTTCATCAAGCAAAGTAAGATAAGGGTAAATCTGAATATACTTTGACTTAATATAGATTTTCTCCAGACTTTGATTGAAGGTGCAAATTAGTATATTCCACCGTATTTAGCCAGCACCAAACCACAGCAAAATGCTTCACATTCCATTCAGCCCTCCATAATCATGGCATCTTGCAATCTGTATTGCATCATCACTGTCACCCTTTCCAATCTCTTGTTTTGGGATAGTCATCAACCATTGCTTTTGGAAAAGGCATGTCAGTTGACTGCCAAAAGAATTAAGCCTTTATACCTGTTCCTCTCCATACAAAAATCTTCTTCCTTGACTACTACTCTCCTGCAAGTATTGTCTCCCCTATTACAGAAGTTCTTAAACTGTCAACAATGAAATATTAATAACTATTTCAACATAATTGGCTTCTTCTGTATCCTTTGGATTTTACTTCATGCACTTAGAAACATTGTTGGGGCAGCACTCCATAGGCTTCACTTGATTGTAAAAATGCTACTTCTCAGGAACCACAATAAATGAACCTTTATTTAAATGTGTAGAGCCTTTATCTTTCCTGCTAGATCTAAGGATTACAATAGGTTGATCTTTGAATAACACATTATAGCTGGTATTGAATCTAAAATCAAAGCTGCATCAACTTGGAAAAATCTTCCAGGTAGATGGATTTGTCAGATATCTACACAGCAAGCAGTTAAATGGCCTTGCACTTGGAATCAGGAAGACCTGAGTTTGAATCCTCAGTCACTTACTAGATTTGTGACCCAAGACAAAGGAATTTAGCTTCTCAAGGCCTCAGTTTCCTTCCCTGTAAAATTAGAATAATAATACAATCTAACAAAAACAATTGCTGTGAAGGTCAAATTAGATAATGTGTGTCAAGTTTCACAGATTTCAAAATGCTATACTGTATAAATACTCTTTCACTTTTCTTCAGTCATTCCCTGTCTACAGGCACCCACAAACATGCCCATATCTCCTCCATCCTAAAAAAGAAAAAAAATCTATCTTCACTGCTTCTTGTGCTATATCTCTCTTACTTTTTATGGCTAAACTCCCTGAGAAGGCTATTTACAATAAGCACCTCCACTTCCTTTCTTCTAATTTTCTTCTTCATTCTCTGAAATCTGGCTTCCAACATCATCATTCAAACAAAATTGTTCTTTCCAAAGTTACTAACAACTTCTTAATTGCCAGTTCTAATGGCCAATTCTCAATTTGCATGCTTCTTGACCTTTCTGGAGCCTTTGACACTATCACCTTGTTCTTCTTTATACTTTCTTCTTTCTGGGTTTTTCTCCTCCTAACTGTCTCTGTGCACCTTCCAAGTGTCCTCTATTCATTCTGAATCTAGGTCATACTCACTAACTGAACGGTCCAAGGAGCTCTGTCATAGACCCACTTATCTTCTTCTGTACTATTTTTATCTGGTAATACTATCAAGAATCTTTATGTTAACTTAGCTATCAAATGATCTTGCTAAAGCACAGGACTATCCATATTATTCCCCTACTCAATAAAGTCCAGTGGTTCCCTATACTATTAAAAATTGTAAATTGTAAAAAAAATTCTTTAGTCAAATTTGAGTAGCATGAAATGGTTTCTGTTCATTGGAATGTAAAAGTGGACCTACTCAGAGATGCAAATAATAATCCAAGACAACAATATGGTTGATAATTATAAGGCAGGCTATGATTAGGAGTCAAAAGAATAACACAAACTAGAAGTGTTATGGTTATGGATAAAAGCAATGCAATATTCACAACACCCAGGGTGGCTATAAATATGATGGTATAGTTGTGAATCACAAAATGTAACAGACTCTCCACATGGAAGACAGAACCAAAATATTTATTTATACTCCAGAAAGCCAAATTCCAACACCATAAAGCCAAATCCATGATAGCAACCAAGAAGTTGGCACACATAACTAATACAGTGAGCACAAACATCCCCAAGCCTTTGTCTGTCAGTTCTTCAAAACAAAACAGGCTCCCTTAAGTAAAAATGCCCCTTTCTCACTCATACTAGTTGCTCTGCCTCCATGTTGCTTGCTCTCAGCCCTGTTCTGGTTCTTCCCTGCTCCTTCCTGTTCTAACTTCCACTCTTTCAGCAAGCTCCTCACACCCTCCCCCAACCTCACACCCCATGCTCCATGTGATTACTTTTGACCTATTAAGGGGCAGGAAAAATCTTCAAATTTCCACCACCATCACAATATGGAGAAGAAAAATAAAGATTTTTGTGAGTTGAATAGGTAAGGAAGGAAAGGGAGCATCATGACAATGGAACTTGTAGATAGCTTTAAAAAATTTAAGTAAGTATAGTAAAAGGGAGAGAAATTCATGTATCAGGTAAGGGGAATGGATGGGAGGAAACATAGAATAGCAGGCCCAGATTTGTGGTGTCAGAAGACAGTGAGTAAACAAATTTGTGTAGGAAGAAAAATGTATAGGGCAGTAGAGAGAGAATAGGTAGTAAACACAGATTGGAACAAAATTATTGAAAACCTTCCATGTTGAGTATAGAGTTGGCTCTCTAAGCAGTGGTGAAACACTGAAATTTTTTGAGCATGTCAGTAATGTGATCTGAGATGTGCATTAGAGAAAAAAAATTTGGCAGTGATATGTAGGACAGCTGGGAGAGAGGAAAGGCAGGAGACAGAGAAATAGCAATTGCATAGACAAGAAGTAACAAGAGGACAACAAACTGGGGTAGTCATTAAAAGTGGAAAGGAAGGTACAAATACTCAAAGTGTGGAAAAACTGAGTTCAGTGCTCTAAGTATCAGGTTTTATTTGAGAAACAGAATATATTTTGATGAAATGACCAGAAGAGCACATCATATAAGGTCTGTTTTCCAACTTTTAAAATTAAACCTCAGAGTACCTATATACCATATTCCCAGAGTCCCTCATACCTTATGTCTTATAAGCTTTTTCTTGCAAACTTCAGACTCACAACTTTGTGATCAATGTTAGAACAACTTTATATTTCTCTCATTTTCTCCATAACAGTAGGCTCCTTGGACGGGACCTTAATGGCCTCCAGCAACAAGGCCTACATTCTGGGCATGCCTCCTGAGGAAGCTTGGTAAGACGAATCGCTACAGCAGGGCACATAAGGTCAGGGTTTATTACATGGTTTGGCTGAGCACGCGGCAATGTACTGCCCCAGATAAACTCACCTCTCTCCATGGTTTCTCATACAGCCTTGCCCCTATTTTAGGAAAAGAAGTCTTTGAAGGGCTCACAGCCCCCTTTGGGCTCTTTGCATAAATGTATTCTGTTTTGGAAAGACAGAAAATTGTGATTCCAGCTCACATTTGCTCCCAAGGGGATGACTTAGATGGCACATATTTTTTTCAGTCTGGGCATCACCTTCAGTAAACATTTTGTGGTTGTTCTGTGAGCTTTCCCACCTGCTACATTGTTTTTCCCCAACTGTCTGCTGATGCTTAAGAATATATCACAGTCAGTTTGTACATACATGAGATGCCAAGTAAGCGGGACAAAAAGCAAACAATTTCTGTCCATCATTGAGACATTTGATGCAGAGAACATCAATTTTAACCTGTTTCAATAAATCTTTATTAAAAACTACCATGGGCTCTGTGCACATAGTACTAATAGCAATGCACCAAGGAACTAGTGATACAAAGATGCAAAAATGACAAAATTCCTTGCCCCCAAGGAATTTCCATACTAGTAGACAAACTGCATCATGTATATAGTGTGATATAAAGGAGAAAGAGGGATAGGGGAGAGTGACAAAAAGGGGAGGGAGGGAGGAAGGGAGAGAGAGGAAGGGGGTGAGGGAGAGGGAGAGAAATCCTTCAGAGAGAGGGAGACAGAAAAAGAGAGGGATAGAGAGAAAGAGAGAGAGAATCTTTCAGAGGGCCACTTTGTGGTGATGGGGAGAGGAATATCAAGGAAGGCTTCATAAAGGAGGCAATACCTGAATGAGAACTTGAAGGAATAAGTTTTGAACAGGAGGAAGGCATTCTCAATGAATGGAGAATGACTGACCCATGAAAACTGTATGCCAAGAATCAAAACTCAGTGGACAGAATCTGTTGTGTCTTGGAAACTTCTCAGCAATTATATTATAATAAATAAATATCTTTATATTATGCAATTACATGTAATATAACACTTTTTTGCTTCATTTTCCTCCCACCCAGAGCTTTGACCCTGAAATTATCTTCATTTGGTTCTTTTCCATGAGTTTCCTTTCAAGGAGCCAGTGTTATCAAACTTGGTAAGTGGGAGGATTTTAGTCCACATCTACCAAAGTAACTAATCAGGTGCTTCTAGGTTGAGGCCATAAGGTTGGCAGCTCTCTGCCAGTCTCTGTCCTTGACCTTCCTTTGTCCTTGAAGTTTTTGCCACAGGGATTACTCCTTGCCATTCTCTTCAGTAGGGGAAATAGGCTCCCACGGCTTCAATTCCAACTCCAGAAGAACAATTCAATTTTGGCTCTAGCCTGAGGAGTCTTTCTCAATGGCAGTAGATGGGGGAAGGGAATGCTTTCAGACTGCTACCCTGAATGTGGCTCAGATCAGACCCTTTTATCCACACACAGGATAAAAATTGACTGCTAAGCAATTAAGAGCCATGAAATGTTACTATCACTATCCACCCCTACTATGCAAGCCTCCCTGAGACATTTCAAACAGCACTTCTCACTATCTATTTTACATTTTCCTTCCACTGAATACTCCCAGATCCATGTTAAATAAGCTTTTTTTGTTTTTCCCAATGATTTTTCTGTATTCCTCTTATCTGGTCTGTCACTTTCTTTGTCACTATCACCACTGCAACTATGTCAGTAACTCTGAGTAATCTGTTGCTTAGTTGCTCAGGAAAGAGGAGAGATACCAGCTGCCTTTCATGATTTTACAAGATCTTGTATCAAAGGAAATAAGTTACCAGCAGGAGCTGGGTGGATTTCAGACAAAAGCTTGCCTAACAGATCATGTGTTCCTGGTGCCTGACTCTGGGATGGGGGGTTGAGGGAGTGGGAGCTCACTTTCTCAGAAATTCCAACCTTCTAGAGCTCATAGAGTTGTCCTTATGCCTCCAGATTGACACAAAACAGAGGCTTGAGGGGCAGTGACTGAACCTTTAGTATATCCCCAGATTTCCTATTCAGTGCTTGACTATGAGTCCTCTTACAACAAACAAAATGTTCTAAAGAAGTCTGCCCATTATTTGAAGTGAGAAGTATTCCTTCATCATACACCCCCAAGTCCTACACACAAAATATAGAATAAGAAAAAGGCCCTCAAATTCAGGATTGTAAATAGTAAGAAAACTTATCCCATGACAAATTCCACATTCCTGAAGTGATCCATATATTCATTCCTAATCTATAATATTTCCCCACCAAATTGAATATAATCCCTTCCAATTCCCCCAGTCTCTGATGAGTTCCATCTTCTCCAGGATTCCATATGCTCACTCAAGACTTATAGTTTTTCCTGTCCTGTTTTGCTTCTGACTCTCTGGGCTTTATTATCATCCCTCAACTGCCTTCTGACTCTGAAAGTTCCCACAGTGCCTGTGGCCATCTCACTGTGAAACATCTTCCTGTCCCTCCACCCCACTTCTCCAATCGGGGAACTCTTTCAAAAATGTCCAGTTTGTGGAAGGACCTAGGCCAGCCATTCTTTATATGCTCTCTGAGCTAAACTTTTGACACTGTGGGTTTTGCCACAATGTTCCCAAGAAGCCAAGTGTTTTAATCAAACTTTGTGGTATTTTTTCTTTATAATGTTCTGATCCATTTATAAATTGTTCTCCTATTTCTAGTCACTTTGAGTCAGTTTATATACTCAGGATTCTTTGAAATTATCTCATGTTATTTCTTATGGTAAAGAAATATTCTATTACATCCATATATAATTATTTGTTCAGCTATTCCCAATTATCTAAAAATAAATCCAAGCTACTCTCTTTATAGTCTAATGATTTCATTTTTCTTTTTGAAGCAGTTATGAAATCATATTAGCAATAATTTCAATATTGGTCAGTATTATCTTTGGTTCAATCATCACTTCTACTTTGGTTGCTGAATTGGCTCTTTGTGCCAGAATCAGATTCTGCCCCCAGCTGCACTTCTATACAGAATAGTCAACCTTTCTTGGTTTTACCTTGAGTTTCTCAGGTTCTTACACTGACCTCTTCTTCCTGAGGTCGTTCCTTACAGATTTGAGGCTCAGTCTGATGAATCTTCAGGTTCCTCTCTAGCTTCTTAGGAAGAATGTAAAGGACCTTCAATATTTTGGACCTGGGCCATCCTGGTCTAAATATTGTGGTGTCATACAAACTCTGTCACTGTCTGCTATGGTTCTGAGCTGCTTTTTGAGCTCCACTGTTCCCATTCCCAGTGTTTTCAAGTTCTCTGCCTTACAGATTAATGACTACCCAGAGATTTCCTCAAAGTATACTTACTATTTTCCTGCCTCTAGACAAAGAACTTTGCAGTGACGTGTGTCTCATCCCTACTCCTTCTGGAGGTTGCTTTGTTGGAAGGCCTTCTTTTATTATCCCTGTATTTCTAACTAACTTTTTATCCAATTATAGAATGGAGGAAGTCATGTACTACAGTTTCTCTTTTGATTTTGTGATCGTTATTCAGTCTGGTGTTAACAGGGTTTTGCAGAAGTAGGTATGTAGGATCTTAGTGATTGTCTGCTATTCAGGAAACCATCTTAACAGGAAATCCCTCTTGAATGTGTAAAGGCTGGAATAAAATATCCCTTCCACTCTATTCCCCTATTCCCGGCCTACTACAATCTTTATCCATAACAAAAAAAAATATTTTTCTTCTCTTTAAATATTTTATTTTTTTGTAATTACATGTTCATTTTTTTCCCAGAAATGTTGAGTTCCATCCCTTTCTATTTCCCCTCCTACTCATTGAGAAGCCAAGCAATTTGATAGAAGTTATACATATGCAGTCATAAAAAGCATGTGTCCATGTTGGTCATGTTATAAAAGAAAATACAGATCCCCCAAAAAATAAACATTAAAAAAGTATGCTTTAATTTCCATTCAGGCTGTAGCAGTTCTCTCTGGTGGTGGATAGCATTTTTCATCACAAGTCCTTCGTGATTGTCTTGGGTCATTGTGTATCTAAGAATAGCTAAGTCATTTATAGCTGATCACCATATGATATTGCTGTTCTTCTTACTTCCCTTTGCAGCAGTTCATGTAAGTCTTTCCAAATTTTCTCATCATTTCTTATAGAAAAATCCCATCTGATCATACACCACAATTTGTTCAGCCGTTCCCCAATTGATGGGCATCACCTCAATTTCCATTTTTTTTTGTTGTCATAAAAAGAGATGCAATAAATATTTTTGTACTTTTTTGTCCTATTCCTTTTTTCTTTTTAATCATTTTGGGGCACAGACCTAACAGTGGTAGTTTCAGGTCAAAGGGAATGAATGCTTTTATAGCCATTCTGAAAAAGTTCCAAATTGTTCTGTGACATAAAAAATAATAAGAACACTAGAAACACCACAAGGGAAATGAAAAAGGTCATTGCTACTGTCAGTAATGCTGCCACAATGCCAAAGACACATCCCTGTTATACATTAATGGGCAGAGACAGTAAAGCACAGGAAAATATCAGTAAAGATTTCCTAGAATGAAGATTAAATAATAACAGTTTTATGACATAAGATTAAGCTGTGATTAGAGAACCTCAAATGCCAAGCAAATATTGCATTTTACAATATGGCCAATATCTATTAATCATAAAAGTGACATAGTTAAGCTTGTGCATTAGAAGGTTATTTTCACAACTATGTGAAAGATTAATTGGAGATAAAAGAGCCCAGAGTCAGGAAGTCTGGAAATTATTTTAGAAATCATTTATACTACACCCCTGAATTTGCAGACAATGAACCAGAGAACCAGGGATTGATTTGGGTAAAAGTAGATGACATTTTAAAGACTTCTTTTAAAAGAAGGAACTGGAAGGACCAAGGCATAACCAGGTAGAATTTAAAGATTTAAGGTTTATAGGCTATTATAAGACATGTCTTCTTCACAATAGTCCTGGGAGATATAGGAGTTATAAGCCCCCCTTTTCTGGTAATGAAACTAAATCTCCAAGACATCATGTGATTTGCCCTATGATCATAAAAGTATTAAGTGTCAGACACAGGATTTGAACTCAGACCTCTGATTGCAAGTCTAGCATTTTAACCACTACACCAGACTATTTCTCCTAACTCTAAGATCAAAGTTGGTTGGTGTAATGGTAATTAATTTAAATTTGAAGACCCCTTTTTTGTTATGTCAGGTAAGCAGGTACTTAGCCCTTAGTAACTAAGGTCTAAGTACTTCTGTGAAAGAAACAGAAGGTATGAACTCTGTCTCCTATTTCTGACATAACAGGAAGGGGTTGGCTGAGACAGGAAGCCAATGTGTTTGTATGTATATAAGAAGAGCCTCAGATACAAACAATCGGAATCGAGAATTTTTTCTTCTGGCAGGCTCCTGGTAGAGAAAGCAGAATTTTCGCAACATCTGGAAGCTGGGCTGCTACTTTCTGGACTGATAACTGAGTTGGAGTTTTCTATGAGACCAGAATCTGGTGAAGACCATCTGTAAGGCCTCCTGGAAGGCCATTTCTCCTGGGTCCTACTACCCAGGAGGACTAAAGAAACATGACCAGGATAAGCCTTTGTTGGTTTGTGGCTTGGCTGATCTTTGACTTCTTGGCAACAGAAGTGGTGAAGGGTTTGAGATTTTCTGGATCCTGTGAACTTTGGTTTGTACCAGGGACTGCTTGGATGACTGGACAAGGACCTGGAAGCTGTCTACCCCTGAGGACTGGATGAGACCCTAGGAGCTATCTGCTTCTGAATCCAGGTGACTGTTTAGTGGATTCAGGTAGGAGCTGGGAGCATGGAAGGGGATCCAGGAAATCAGAGAGACCACCTCCAGTCAAGATGAAGAAAAGGCCTCCCCTTGGATGAAACTGAGGTCTGCTGGACACCGAGGAGTAGAGGGTTTGTGTGGTTTTCTAGTGATTGTATTTAATGATTGATTGAGTTGATATATGAATGTCCCATGAGTGGAAGATTATCATATTGATTGAATGATTAAATATGGATTTGCCCCATGAGTGGAAGACTGATTATTATATTGGAAATTGTTTGAATGCTTTGTTCTAAATATTGTGGCCACTGTAGCGAAAACTGCGTGGTCATTCTAATGTTAAGTTGTTATGAACATGATATTGTGATTTTCTGTAATAAGATGTAATGTTGTGAATGTTATATTGTGATTTGTAATGAATGTTTGCCTTGATTTGTAATGGAATAAACAGAATGTTCACTATACCTTGTAATCTGAATCTTAAAAGCTGTTCACAGTAGCATTCTTTTGGGAATCTGCTGGTGCATGGTGTTACAGATCCTAGGGCCAGCTGAACTGCTGGAGGACTGGAGAAGGATAAGACTTTGTTTGTTTGTAGCTTGTTTGATCCTTGAGTTCCCGGTGGGGAAGGTTTTGAGATGTACTGGACCCTGGGAACTTCAGTGTGTAACAAGAACTGCCGGGAGGACTGGATGAGAACCTGGGAGCTGTCTGCTTCTGAATCCAGGTGACTGTAAGGTGGATTCAGATAGGAGCTGGAACCATGGAAGGGGATCCAGGGAATCTGGGAGATCACCCTGAGTCAAGATGAAGAAAAGGTCTCTCATAGGATATTGAACATGTGATAAAATTGAAGTTTACTAGACACTGAGGGATGGAGGGTTTGTGTAATTTTCTAATGATCGTATTTAGCGATTAACAATACTTAGTGACTGATAGCTAGATAAGTAACTGATTAAGTTAACCTATAATTGCCCCATGAGTGGAAGACTAACTTGTATTGTGAAACGATTGAATGATTAAGTAAGGAGACAAAGCTCCTTAGGGATACCAGATGATTATTCTTTTGTTCTTTGTTCTAAATACTGTGACCACTTTAGTGAAAACTATGTGGCCATTTTAATGTTAAGCTGTTGTGAACACTATATTGTGATTTGTTGTGAATGTTTGCCTTGATTTGTTATGGAATAAATGGAATGTTCACTATACTGTGTAATCAGAAACTTAAAAGCTGTTCACAGTAGCATTTTTTGGGGAAGCTGTTCTGCTCATGCATGGCATTACAGTAGGTTGGTTGGTTTTCCCCATTATATAATAAATGTTATAATGAGTTTATGATTCCATGAAAGATTGAACAGAATGGTAGCTACATGAGTCAAAAGGAGGGAACCAATGGGAGAGATACTGTACAGGAAAGATCAGTAAGATGTAGTAAAAAACATATAATCAATTTTAATTTAGTTAAGATTTATACCATCAACTAGTAGCAATGCTGGAACTAGAGTTCTTTCCAATTCTCTCTCTGCTAGGAGAAGTTCTGGGACATTGTTATTATTTAACCTTTCCAAAAAATGTAGTATCTACTATGGCCACAAAATTGGTACTTTGAGATGTTCTGATTAACTCAGAAACAGTGTTGACTGCGCTTCATATCACATTTTTAATAAATAAATGTCCCAAATGCAATTGGTTGCTTTAATTAGCACAAAATCTGTATTAAGGGAAAAAATGGAAGAATACACTTGCTATATGAATGTGTGTGTGTATGTGTTGTATATTGGAATAGGTGAAACTGTTTCATGCTTTTCAGATTTGAATGAAACAACCAGACTCAATTTCCAAAATCTCAGTGACTATTCAGACTTTATTGGAAAACATAATTGCAAGATATCACAAGTCAAATAAAATCAACAAATGTTTATTAAGCACCTAGTACTGCCAGGTGATGTTAAGCATTATGAATATAAAAAGGGGGGCAGTAGTTGCTCTTATATTTGCATTACATGTTTCTCCCCTTTCTGAATTATGGATCAATTCAGTTTTCAGGTAGAAATTGTGGGGTTTTTTTATCTTACTATAAAATTTTTTGAATGTTTGTGGCTTAGTATTTTCTTTGCAGAACTGTTGTTCTTGTTCAATTGTTTCAGTTGTGTTTGACTCCTTATTTGTGGCTTTCTTGGCAAAGATATTGGAATGGTTTGCTATTTCTTTCTGCAGCAAATTTTACAGATAAGAAAACTGAGACAGAGTTAAGTGACTTTCCCAGGATCATAAATATTGCTATTAAGTGTGTGAAGCTGGATTTGAAATCTGTTCTTCTGCCTCCAGGACCTGCACATTATCCATTGTTGTACCTATAATACTAATCAAGTCAGGGTCTACACAAATAATATTTAAGCAATTGAATGAAGTTATATTATTGCTTACGATCCACTTAACTGTTGCATTGTTATTGGGGGAGGGAAGGTTACACTTTTAAGAATATTTATTTCTGTTCCCTTTGAAACTAGTGTGCAAGAAAATGAAATTGACCACAAAAATCCTTCATTCTCATTCCCACTACATGTAAATCAATCCTAGGAAATCCTTGTAGTCAACAAGTAGTAGAATTCTCTGGGGGGAAACCATAGTCAAGTCACCTTTGTTGGGGGTGCTTACTATTACTGTTGTTTAAATGTTAGGACACTAAGCGATTGATATTGTACAGAAACCTTCTCCTAGTTTTATTCAGAAACCTGTTCTAGAATATTTAAATGGATTTCATTGGGATGCGGTGGGGAGAGGAGATTGTCTCTTTAAAAAATGCCATTTCATTTCAGAAGCTAGGATAAAAAAAAAAGCTGCAAAAAAATGCAGCAACGGACTTTAATGAGAAAAAATGAACATTGTGTACCAATTTCTTATGGGAGGATTAGCTCATAGAAGCTATCTGGCAAGGAAAAAGTGACTAGAGGAGAATAGCCAAAAAAAGCCACAGGATAATATTGTCACTGTCTAATTGTTTTCAGTTTTGCTTTGCTACCAAACGAGAAAAAAATCTCAAAAGCTTCAGGAGTATCTTAATAAATTTCAGGATTTCAAGAGATGGACTCACAGTCTAATGATGTACCTGAAAGGTTTCTCGGAAGAAAACAAGTAAATTTAGTGGATATACTCATACAAGAAAGGCACAGCAAAACTTGTGAATGCCACTTCATGCTGAGCTTCTTAATCTGGCTCAGAGAAAGAACAAGGTATATGAAATTTTTCACAGAGGATCAGTACTATTTAAACAGATCTATGTCACCAGATGGCCAACAGCTTGACCACTGCTTGACCTCAAGATGTTAGAGGTTGTTCAGTTTTGTACTGAGGTAGATAAAAGGAACCAGAGGCAGTTACAAATTCAACAATCATAAATAGGTTTGATATGGTGAAACATGATGGTCAATAGAATCCATTTTGGAGTCAGGGATTGTACTCATGGATATTAATCAATCACTATAGGTATATCCAACTGCCTCACATTCTCCTTTGGATTGAAAGCTTTAATCAAATTGTCCTGTATTGAGGGGAAACAACAGGGTTCTTATAGTCAATTTGGATGCTAGGAAGGCCAAATAATCCCATTCCTCTGTTTGCCGAGTAGCCTAAGCAGACAACACAGACTAATAATGGCTATTACTAAGACGGTGAAGAAAAATGTCCAACCCAAGCTTGTTATGCAGAGATGGTTAAATGTACATCTCAGAACATCAGAGAATTACTTAAAAGCTCTAACTACAAAGTCTAAGGTGGGTTAAAAAAAACAAAATCACAAAACAACTTCAACTCAAATCTGACCAAAAAACCAGTTAGTTTAAGTAGGTATTGTTAACAATTGAAAATCAATGAGAAAATATTTAATCTTATTTATGCATAATATATATACATATATGCATACATATATATTTGTGCGAATATATCTATATAAGATGATTTCTACATTATGAATCATTAAAAGTTTAGTTATATTTTATTTCTACCTTACAAATGTTTACAAAATATTCCCACTTCATGAGATGTTTCTTAAGAAAGCAAAGCAACGAAGTCAAACAATTTTAATGCTCTTAGTGCACACAGCATTTTACAGCCATAGTCCCTTGCCCCACCTTTGTGATTTTTAAATTGCTCATTTTTCAACTGATTTTCTTTCCCTCACAACTTGTACTCTTAAAAAAAAAGGAGAAAAGAAAATCTAATTCCTTATATTCAATATGTATAATCATTGTGTGACCCTGGGCAAGCCACTTAACCCTGTTTGCCTCAGTTCTTTATAAGTAAAATGAGCTGGAGAAGGAAATGGCAAACCATTCCAGTATCTTTGCCAAGAGAACTCTAAATGGGGTCATGAAGAGTCAGACATGACTGAAATGACTCAACAATGACAGTAGCAGCAACAAAGTCTTGTAAAACAAGCATTTCATTGACTGTATACAAATATGTGTGTTTGCATGTCTGTGTGTGTGTGTATGTGTGTGTCATTCTACACCACAAAAATCTATCACTTCTCTGTTAGGAATTATATATTATGTTTCATCATCAGTCCTTCTCAAATCATGATTCATCATTGTATTGATCATAATTCTTACAACTTTCAAAGATGTTTGTTTTATAATGTTATTATTGCATAAATTGTTCTGGTTCCATTCATTTCATTCTTCATCAATTAATAAAAGTCTACAAAACTGTTCACTTTTGTAATACTGATATTCTTGTCTGAATTGTTATTCTGATTCTATTTATTTTACCTTGTTTCAGTTCACAAGCCTTTCCATGTCTCTTTGCAATCCTCTTTTTCATCACATTCATCACAACCATCAAATCCATATACCACAATTAATTCATTCCTTAACTGATGAGCATCCCTTTACTTTCCAGTTTTTGTCACTGTAATATTTCTATTAAAATACATAATATACTTAAAATTCTAAATACTTAACATTAAAATACTTAATATTCTTAAATATACTTAAAATACTGAATACTTTATATTAAAATACTTAATCTTGAATTTAAATATGTTATAGATGAGTGTGCTTAGCTATTCAAATAAAGGTTTCTCTTTTCATAAGAACAGCATAACTAAATAGAAAAATTTCCTATTCTCATTCAGCTGTTTAGACTTTGAGGATTAAGCCAAACTTCCACTGTACAATTCAGGAAATAAGCTCACTTTTATTGCAAACCAAATAACCAAGAGAGAGTGAACAATCTCAGGAGAACTAGCCTTGTAAATTCAGACTCTAAATGTGTTGGCAAACATCTTTTCTTTTGTTACATGCTATGATGCTGTTTCATGAATTTGATACCTTTTTGCATTTCTGTTTTAGATATGTTGACTACAGCAAGCACAAAATGTGGATCTTAGAGTATATGCTCCATGAGGATAGAGAATGTAACTTTTCTTTGCATGATTCATATATGCAGTCATTTAAGGTATACTTAGTATTACTGTTGATGCTCTTCTTACTCCTCATACTCTTCTTTCTCTTAATAATACTAACAGTAGCCAGAATTATATAGTGCATGATTTATGTAATTTCATTTGTTCCTCACAAAACTCTGTGAGGCAGGTGCTATCAATTTTCTCATTTTACAAGTGATGAAACTGAGGCAGAGTTACATTCCCAGGACCACAGAGCTAGGAGGTATCTCAAACAGTATTTGAGTACAGACTTCCTGGTACCAAGGCCTGTACTCTCTCCATTATATCACCTAGCTTCCTAAGGCCATAAAGGGATATAAGACCTGGAAAATATGGCTAATATATTTGCGAGTCTCAAAGGCTCCATTCATTTTATGGCGGCCCATGAAGTGTACTGCAATGGCAGTAGAGTGTATAGAGCAGTGGTTCTCTTTCTAATGCCACGACCCTTTAATACTTGTATGTGGGCATATCTGCATGTGGGTGGATCCACCTGGAGATGGATAGAGGAGCAGTGTCTTGGTTCCTAAAACCAAGGGAAATATGTCTTTTCTGATGGTCTTAGGTGACCCCATTCAACTCCCAAGGGGTCACGACCCACAGATTGAGAACCACTAATATATAGAGAAATTTGTTAACTGGATTTGAATCAAGCAGGACTGGAACAGTCATGCCATCTGGTTTAATGTGGTTTATTTACATACTTCAAAGTGTTATAGGGACCAAGATATTATTGTCTTGTTGCAAATATGTTGTTTAAGTAACCACACAGTATGAAGTTGTATTAAAAATCATTCTGATTTGTGAGATGGAAATTGATCTTGTAGACCTTGATGTAGTACATAACTTTTCCAGATTAATGACAAATGTCTGGGTATTCAAATACATTTAGAACACAGAAAGCAACATGGGGGCAACAGTATCTTCATGCTTTGCTATTCTAAAAACAGGTCTTATGTCTATACCAAGTTAATGGTGATCTGATGTGAAAAAAGTCAATATAATCAGCATAAATTAAAGAGTATTCATATTGAAAACTGTATTTTTTCTTTCACTTATTCTTTCATCAAACAACCAACTCATTAATTCAATAATTCATTAATATTTTAAATATATTAATTCATTTTTCAGCAGACATTTATTGAATATTTACTATATGCAAACATACTATGCTGGGTACTGTCAGAAACAAAACATAAATAAAATATAATCCCTATCTTCTGGGAAGTTTCAATAAGGAAACTAAATGGAAAATTGCCAAATCTGCATTTCATTTTATGATACTGACCATACCAATCCATGCCAATTCATTTACTGCAGATTATCTTGGTTTGAGGGAGATGTGGGGAGACCTTGTGATGATGCCAAGATAGTTCCCCCTAAATGCAAATGAATAAAGAAGAATTGAGTCCAATAACATATACTTTTAAAAATCTATAATATTTTCTTAAATATTTGAACAATCCTAAAAGAAAAAGCCAAAAAAGCATAGGTCAATAAATTCCCAGGCATGAATTTTAAATTCCCAAATCAACATTAATATTTTTCATTGAAATATACTAATGGATTAAGATGCCAGAAAATTAATCACAAAATGCATTATCAGCAGGTGGAAGATGAGGAGTAAGAAAGCAATCAGTGAAAAAGTTCCACAGGTTTCATAAAATGCCAAGAAGACTAGGGATAAATTCTTCAAAATTTTGCCCACAGGGAACTATTGTGAAAATAAACTTGAAAAACAGCTTTCAACATGATGTTACTAGGGTTAGAAAATAAGGGTCTTCACTTATATGAGGCTAACACTAATTAGTTTATTTGAGGCACACATCTATTTTTTCCTTATATGAGAAATTTACATGTTCTCTTTTGAACATGATCAATGGCTACTCAAAGGATATTTCTATAGACATCTCTACAGGAAAAAAATGGATGAAGAATGAATAATTCAGGTTACAACCTGAACTTGGAAGCCAGAAATTTTATATTACACAAGAATTGACTCTGAGTCAAGAGCCAAGAGCCTCTCCTATGAATGACATGTATGGACTTGTTGACACTAATTTCAGTGATTTTCAAGCTCGAAGGATAGTTTCTACTCAGTTACATCCAATTTCAATCATGTCTAAGGATGGTATCATTCAGGCCCATGCATTTGTAGCAACACTGACACATTATTTTCATGCACATCAAAAAACTTTATTCTTACCTCAGTATAAGACATTTTCAAGCTGCTATGGAATCTGTTTGTGCTGTTATGTTCTTTCCTTACCTGGGAAAGTCAGACATAAACTACAGGGCTCTTTTGCCCTTTGGATTTGGGAGAATACTAGCAGTGTATTTTACCTATTGTACACTAAGAGAAAATTGTGTCTACTTTCTTCCAATTTTCATGTTCTGTAAATGTCTTTTCCAAGTTGACTTTCTGCCAGTCAGCTGTATGAGAAAGTCTCTAGCTTCTTTGAAAACAGGTATATCTGATACTTCCGTGCCACTTTTTTGTTGGCATGGATTAGGGTATCTTCTTTCCTACTAATTATTGAAATAAAGTTATAAGCAACCCTATGCCTTTCCATGCTTGATGAAACTACCCTATTTTCTGTGGAATATATATATATATATATATATATATATATACACATATATATGTATATATATGTATGTATATGCATATATATGTGTGTGTGTATATGTGTGTCTACATATATATGTATATATATAGTGTGTGTTATAGCCATCATTCAAATTAATCTCACTACATTGAACATTCCTACAAAAAATATCACCTTTCCCCTCTTCTTTATTTCCCATCCCAAATCCAAGGATTAGAGGTTCACCAACTCTTACCTAGACTATTGTATTGTCCTTCTAACTAGTTGAATTACCTATGTTCTCTATTTGACATTATTTTCTTCACACACTTACCAAGACAAACATAATACAAGAGTCTAATCTTGCTACTTTCATGTTCAAAGATATGCATTGGTTCACTATTACCCCAAAACAAATAATATAAACTCCCCTATTTGATATTTAAATACTCTCACAATCTATCTATATTTTTAAAAGCTAATAACACATTATTTCCAACTTTATGTTCTATTCCTACTGTCTTACTTTATGGTTCCTATATACAGCATCCTTTCCCCTAATTTGATATTACTGAACAGGCTGTACATCATAACAGGAATGTTTTCCTGAATCAGCTTTGTATCTTTAAATATTTTTTTAAAGGCTTAGATCACATACAACTTTCTACATCGGACCTTCCTTGAATCTGGCTCTTAGTGTCCATCATATGAAAAAAAATAAATTTTTTTGGAGGGGGAAGGCAAGGCAATTGGGATTAAGTTACTTGCCCAAGGTCACATGGTAAGTAAGTGTTAAGTGTCTGAAACTGGTTTTGAACTCAGGTCCTCCTGACTCTAGGGCTGGTGCTCTATTCACTGTGTCACCTAGTCACCCCTGAAAAAAATCTTTTTAAAAATTATTTTGAATTTCTTTTTCTGTGCATATATTGTTTCTCCCATGTATAATGGGAAACTCTGAGGGCAAGAATTTCTCATTATCTTTATATCCGCAAAACCCTTGACAATGTCTGGCAAATAGTAGGTGTTGAATAAACACTTGTTGAATTAAGTCAGATTGGTTCTCCATTACATATCTCTGCATTACATATGTCTGAAAAGTTTCTGACATCCAAGAAACAAAAGAAATTAACACAAATATACAAAGTCAAATATCTTCCTTTAATCAATACATGTTTAAAGGATATGAACAATTTTCAAAAGAGGAAATACAAATTATTAACAACTCTTTGAAAGATTGCTCTAAATCACTAATACTAAGAACGTTTTAAATGTAAACAATTGAGCAATTTAACTTCAAAGGTAGTAAATTGTGATGGTGTTGTAAAAGTATAAGCAAACATGATGAAAGATGGGAAAAGTAAATTCTACAGGGGTTATGGAAAAGCAGGTATGCTGAAACACTCTCTGAGGTATAAATTTGTCAAACAATTCCTGAAGGCATTTTGGAATCCTGGTAAGAAAGTGACTAAAATTCCCCTTGCTAGCCATGTACTCCAAAGAAATCAATGATAAAAAGAATGGTCCCACAAACAACAAATTATTTATAATTGCAATTTTTCTGTTAGCAAAGAAACAGAAACAAAGCAGTTATTCAGTGTTTGATGTATGGTTAAAAACTGTGACACATTGACATAATGACATATTAATTTTTCATAAGAAATAAGGAATATAAAGAATATAGAGAATCATAGGAAGACAGATGTGAACTGATTAAAAGCAAACAAAAAGCAAGAAAATAATTTATCTAATGACTGTAGAAATGTAAATTAAAAAAAACTACATATAAAAGTTGAATACTTGGAAATTATACTGACCAAATATGGTGCCAAATAAGAGCTTAAGAAAATGTACTTATATTTCTTTTTTTCCAAATATAGGAAATGCAGTACCACATTTAATGTTAAACTTTATTAATATGTTGATGGATTTTGCTGTTCATTGTTTAAAATTATTTCTTAGTAGGATGATTTTCTTAGATGAATAGGGAGAAAAGGTATATAAGAAAATACAAATGTTGAAAAAAAGGTATCCATTCAGCCATAAAAGAAAAGCTAAAGTAATAAAAATGATGATCCTACAGTTTACCCAAAGAGTCCTCCAGTCTTTGCTTTAAAAACTTCCAATGAGGAGGAATTGAATACCTAACAATGCAATCTATTTTGCTTCCATATAGTTCAAATCATAAGGAAGTTTTTCCTTTAAGTCAAGGCTGTATTACCTCTTTGTAATTCAAGTCCATTGCTCTTACTTCTTGCCTCTTGGGCCAAACAGAATATGATTAATATCTCTTCCACCTGACAGCTCTTCAAATACTTAAAGACAGCTATCACATCTCTCCTGAGTTTTCTTTTCCCCGGGCTGAGCATCCACAGTTTCTATAAATAATCCTCAAATGGCCTAAACTCATGACTCTTCACCAACCTGTTTGCCTTGCTCTATATGCTTTCTATCATAATAACAGCTTTCCTAAAATACATTTCCCATAATTGAACATAACAGGACAGAAATTATTTCTCCATATGAGTTATGATTTCTCAACTGCCTTTCTTAATTTAGTCAAAATCTGCATTAATTTTCTTGGCTATATCACACAATTCACTCATATTGAATTTACAATCCACTAAAATCTCAGATTCTTTCTTTATGCAAACTGCTATGTGGTCATGTGTCTCTCATATTGTACTTGTAGAATGGGGTTTTTATCAACCTTCATCCAAAAATTTCTTTATTATGATTAAATTTTATCCTCTCAAAGTTTTTAATGCCCTAGCCTGCTGATGCATTTACCTAACAGATCTATCACAGATTTAATATTCCTATACTCTCTTTATGTAATCTTTAAATTTGATAAGCTCAATATTCTACTACAATTTGGTTTTTTAAACTCCTTGAGGGTAAGGACTATATCATTAGGTTTCTTATTTTGCTATTGTTTACATACTTAATTCCAACACCTGGCAGTGGCATATAGTTGACATTAATCAATATTTGTTGATTTCAGATGTTGTTTATGGGTAACTTTTCCCAATTCTTACAGCCATAATGGGCAAGCTATAAGATTGCATGAAGATTGGAATGGCCAACGCAAGTACAATCTACATAGTTGCTAATCATTGTCAGACACTGACTAGCTACCAGATAAATTATGTGCCCCCTGATATATATTGATATAGACATATATCAGGCATAGTCTTCTCATACTTTTTTGTACTCCACACACACTGTGATCCAGCTATTCAGGCAGATTTATTGATCCTCAAACATTATGCTCTATCACAATTTCATTCCTTTCTACTTAATGTGCTCCATGCCTGAAATATTTACCCTTCTAACTTTACCCTCCTAGTTTCCCTGGCTTCCTTCAATACTTAACTCAAATCCCATAATCTGTATGGGTTCTTTCTCAGTTCACCCACCACCCAGTGCCTTCCCCTCTGAAATTAACTTCCTCCTACTCTGTATTCATACTGTATGTTCATAGGCATTTATGTGTTGCCTTACTCCCATTAAAATGCAAGGTCCTTGAGGGTAACGATGATATTTTCATAATTTTGTCTTTTCCATTGTATAGTCCAATGCCAGACACATAGTGAGTGCTTAGTGAATGCGAAAGGAAGGGGATAAGAATTTATAAGGTGAACACTATGTGTCTAGCACTGTGCTAAATGCTTTTTACAGATATTTCATCTGATCCTCAAGGCAACCTTGTGAGGTAAATATATTATTATACACATTTTATGACTGAGGAAACTGAAGAAAAGAGATGTAAGTGACTTGGCCAATGTCACAGAACTAGTAAGGATGTGAGGCCAGATTTCAACTCAGAAATTTCTGACTCCAGGTCCAGAGCTCTATCCACTATGCTATCTTGACTGACTGACACAAGATCTTGGGTCTTTGGACACCATAAAAATGTCCTCATTTATTTAAGTTGTATCACAGATGTCTACAAGTTTTTTGAAATATTATAAAAGAACCTTAGAAATTTGAGTAGAAAACAAAGGCGTCTTGAGTCTAAAGCTGTACGTGTTGTTAAGATCATTTGAGAATGGTGAAAAACATGCCAAATTTCTGAAACTTTAGTAATAACTGGTTCTGTAGATGAATTGATGAATGAGACCTAGGCCTTCAGTGTTATGGCCCTTGCTGTGGGCTATGTTTTGGGCTGTTGAAGTTTTCATTCCATGCTCATTTTTAGTACAGCCCAGTATTTTCCCTCATACCTTTAATGTTACTGTTAAAGGTATTAAATATAAATGCTATCATCTTGGTTTCAAATATGTGATTTATATAAAGTTATCATGATTCATCATAATTTTATTGAAATGGAGGGACTTTTTTTTTTAGCAGAAAGAATGTCTCATTTCAACACGGATGTCACAATTCTGAAATAGCAAGTTTACCAGAATGCATCTTACCTATTAAGCAAAGGGAACCCCTACTGGGAAATGATACAGTCTTAACACCACTACCACCACCATTTAAAAATCCTTTTACACTTCTTATGGTATGAAGAAAGGCACATTGCCTGCTTCATCTTTATGTGGTTACACTCTTCTTTCTCCTCTGTTAATGGTGCTAAGAAGGCATAACATTCAGCAAATTCAAAATAAATAGTCCTTTTACACACTGTAGTCTGAGTAATGGAATAAAGGAAATCATTGACAATTTATTACTTGGTGGTCTGTGACTATCACTGAAATATGGGTTAACTGTCTGCAGAAATCAATATTCCTTCTAAAAGAAAGTACTCTTGGGGATAAGTGAATGAAGGGACCAAATCATTTACTAGCTTTTGTGACTATTTGATTGAAGCATCACTGAAAGTGACAATAGCATCTGATTTTTGGACCCCAAAGTCAATTTACTTTTAGATGCATTTTCAGCATTGGGAACATGGGAAGCTGTGAACTGTGAGCACTGGATATAAATGAGAAGAGCTAAAGAATATGATGTGGTAGAAAGAAAGGAAGATTTAGAGTCAAAGGATCTAGGTTTTGAATTCCTTGGGTATTCTTTGGTCAAGTGACAAGGAATGCTCTCCTCAACTTTAATTTGTTCATCTGAAAATGAAAGGAGTTGAATGAAATAACCTTTATCATTCCTCTCAGCTCTAGAATTACATAAACCAGATAAGTGGCTTAGTAGATAAGGGGCTGGAATCAAAATCTGGAAGATCTGAGTATGAATTCTGCCTCAGACAGAGGCTATTTGACTCTGGGCAAGGAATTTCACATCTCCCAGTCTGTGTATCCTCATTAAGAAAAGAAAAAAGTTGTACTTGATAGACTGGAAGGTACCTTCTATTATTAGGCCTAAGTTCTATGAT
>CM053590.1:56016486-56037885 GCA_028646515.1 Pseudochirops corinnae | reverse complement strand
ATCTCCCTAGCACAATGCCCCTTACATAGCTGATAATTACTTCAAAAAGAGAATACTTCACAAATATTATAAAATAATTATAAAAATAATTTGTGGAAAATTATTTTTATTTTACCTTTGTTAACAACAAATTAGGCAGAGTATAGAAATACAGCTGTGCCCAAGAATTCTCCAACACAGTGTGCCTACTGTGGCATCATGAGTGAATATGTTGGAATATTTCAGGCTGTTACTGTGTACAATATTCTCTTGGATCTGCTTACTTTATTTTGAATTAGTTCACATAAGTCTTCCTATGTTTTTCTGAAAACATCCTCTTCTATCACAATCATATACCATGACTTGTTCAGCCATTTCTCAATTGATAGGAATCCTCTCAATTTCCAATTCATTGATACCGAAAAAAAAAGCTGTTATAAATATATTTGCAGATATAGATACTCCCCCCCCCCCAGACACACATTTTTTGGATCTCTTTCAGATACAGACTAGTGGTATTGTAAGGTCAAATATTATACATAGTTTTATAGCCCTTTGAGCATAGTTCCAAATTGCTCTCTAGAATGGTTGGATCTGTCAACAACTCCACCAATAATGCATTAGTGTTCTAATTTTCCCGAATGCCCTTCCACATCTGAATTTTCCTTTTCTGTGATATTAGCCAATGTGCTTGTGTGATTTGGTATTCAGAGGTTGTTTTAATTTCCGTTTCTCTAAACAATAGTTATTTACAGCATTTTTATATGACTATAAAAGATTTTATTTCTTTATCTGAAAACTTCCTATTCATATCCTTTGACCATCAATTGGGGAATGACTATACCATTTGGTGTATATATATTGAATGTTGATATTACCTCATTGTCTGTGTACTTTTTTAGTAATAGACAGCTAGGTGGTGCAGTGGGTAAAGTGCCAGGCTTGCAATCAGGAAGTCCTGTGCTCAAATATGGACTTAGACATTTACTAGCTGTGTGAACCTGAATGGGAGAAGGAAATGGTAAGCCTCTTCAGTAACTTTGCCAAGAAAACCCCCAAAAAGGATCATGAAGAGTTGAACATGACTGAAAAATGATTGAACAACAACAAAAAACCTTCTAGCAAAATGCAGTTTCTCTGCTTATGCCTTTCAATTAGATCTAATTTTGTTTTTACTTTCTCTGAGATCACTTTACCTGAAACAATAGATTCTACTCTAGCCCCTTACCCTTACCCTTGTGCCTCTCTGCTTCAAGTGGCTTTTTTTGCAAACAACATATTGTAGGATTCTGGTTTTTCATCCACTCTACTTTCTGCTTCTATTTTATGACTGAATTCATCCCCTTTTATAATCACAGTTATGGTTACTAATTGAGTATTTCCTTCTATCCTAATTTCCCATTTATCCTTCTCTTCCTCTCCTTTAATACTGTCCATCCTCAAAAGTGTTTTGCTTCTGACTACTGCCTTACCCATCATCCCTTCCTTCTTTGAGCATCCCTTTTATCTCATCTTCCTTCCCTTCTATGTCCCTGTAAGAGATGTCTATACTTAGTTGCATGTATATGTTATTCCTCCTTTAAGCCATCTCTGATGAGAGTAAAGTACAGATGATGCCCACCATCCCATCATATTCCCTTCTAATGTAATGGCTCTTTTGTACCTCTTTTATAAGAGATAATTTATCCAATTTTACCTCTCTATTCCTCCTTTTTGTGTATCTCTCTTTTTCATCCCTTTATTTTATTTTTTTTTAGATATCATCCCTTCCCATCCCATTCAACTCACACTCATGCCCTCTGTCTATGAGTATTCCTTTTAACTAATAAAGACAAAGTTGCCTCAGAATGATAAAGTTCTTAGGAGTTATGAGTATTATCCCATATAGGAATGTGAGTAATTTAACCTTATTGAATCACTTATGATTTATTTTTCCTATTTACCTTTTTATGTTTCTTTTGAATCTTACATTTGAAAGTCAGATTTTCTATTTGTCTCTTTTGTTTTCATCAGGAATGCTTGAAAGTCTTGTGTTTCAATAAATGTCTATTTCTCTTGCCCACCCTTAGCCCCATCCCAAGAGATCATACTCAGTTTTACAGAATCTCTTTTGCCCTCTGGAATATCATATTCTAAGCCCTCCAATATTTTAATGTAAAAGCTGCTAACTCTTGTGTTGTTCCAACTGTGGCTCCATGCTACTGGAAATTTTTTTTGGCTGACTTGCAGCACTTTTTTCTTGACCTAGGATTTCTGGAATCTGGTCACAACATTCCTGGGAGTCTTCTTTCAAGAGGTGATCTGTGGATTCTTTTGATTTCCATTTTACCTTCTTGTTGTTGGACATCAAAGTATCCCTCATTAATAATTTCTTGAAAAATGATATCTAGCGTCTTTTTTTTATTCTGACCTTCAGGTAGTGCAATATTTTTAAAATTTTTTTTCTCAATCTATTTTCAGGTTAGTTGATTTCCAATGAGATATTTCACATTTTCTTCTATGTTGTTCATTATTTTGATATTATTTTATTGTTTCTTGATGTCTCATTGCCTTACTTGTCCAATTTTAAAGTAAGCTTTTGTGCCTTCATTTCTATTTGACCACTTCTGCTTTTTAAGGAGTTTTTCTTTGCCATTAATTTCTGTGCATCTTTTTCTGTTTGGTCAATTCTGCTTTTTAAGGACTTCATTTCTTCAGTGAATTTTTGTGCCTCTTCTACAATTTGGTCCATTCTGTTTTTTAAGGTCTTATTTTTTTTTAATGTCCCTCCTTTATGAAGCTATTGATTGTTTTTAATGACTTCCTTGAATCATTCTCATTTATTTTCCCAATTTTCCTTCTGCCTTTCTTATTTGACTTGTAAAAATCCTTTTCAAGTTCTTCCAGGGATTCTTCTTGTTCCTGAGACCAATTTATATTTCCATTGAGTCTTTGCATATAACTATTTTTGACAAGGTCATTTTCCTCTGAGTTTGTGAATTGATCTTCCCTGTCACTACAGAAACATTTGTTTTTTTGCTTGTTGTTGCCTTATTTTTCCTGGCCACTCTTTGATCTTTAACTGTATGTCAAAGTTGGGATCTGCTTCCTGGGTGGAGGCTGTCTCAAATTTAATTTCCTTTTTGTTGCTGTTTTCTGAGCTGAGTCTCGATTTCTTCAAGTTTTTGGTTCTTCCAACGTGGCATGATTTAAGGAAAGTTGTGATCATTATTCTCCTGGCCTGTCCTTTGGTCACCACAAGCACTCTCCTTTACTTTGGAACTATGCCTCTAGAAATTGCTACTGCCAATGCCTGCTGCTGCTTGCTGAGATATGGCCTGCACAGGATGATGCTTTACTCCCACCCCAGTGATATAGATCTTTCCTGCCAATCCTTAAAGTTGTCTTGTGTTGGAAAATAGTTTCACCCTATCTTTCTGTTGGCTCTGCCTTTCCTAAATTTGCCTGAGGTGTTATTGCATCATTGTTTAGAGGAGAAACCAGGAAAGATTAGGGAAGTCCCTGGTCTCTTCTAGTCCACTATTTAAAATTATACCTTGTAGAGAGTGTGTCAATGTGCATTGAGGGAATTTCCTTAACAGATAATTTTCTATATTAATGAAAACCATAGTCCAGTTATTATCCCAATTTAATATCTTAAAATTAGAATGGGTTGATTTATGCCTTTTACAAAGGTACTTTTTTATGTCATACAACACATTTGTTCTGGTGAAAAATTTCCAAGATTTACAAAACTGTAAGATTTTTCTTAGGATAAATGATTCCAAAAGAGAAAATATATTTTTCCTTTCAAGACTTAATTCCTTAGGGAGTTAAATTATTAAAGCATATTATCCAGGTTAATGAAATAGAGAAATTGGCTGAAAAAGTGGTTTGCCAAAATTATCAGTTAAATACAAATGTTCTGAAATTAATCAAAGTAATCAAACTCTAAAATTCCTTACTGATGATCCAACTTGATGGACAGCAGAGCAGATGGCAAAGAGATATTTATTTTCTCTCCTTATGAGGTCTCTTCTCTGGTTGTTGCATGTCTTGTGCTGACTGATCAAATTGTGCACACATACTCTTAACAGAAATGCTGATATTTTATGCTGTCACAGCCAGGGTGTCAATACAAAAGGCATTTTCTGTTTCTTGAATTTCTTGTTGTTCTTCATTTAAAAAAAAGAAAAGTTTTAAAATTAGACTATTAAACTAGAAGAAAATTTTCTTCTTTTTATATGTCTTTATCTTTCTTGTTAAATTTGTCATTAGGAATTTCCTTTTATGTGAAAATTACCAAAACGAGGTATAGTGATTTAGTAAAATGATGGGCTTAACCTCAGAAGAACTGGCTTACAGTCCCAACTCTGTCTGCTTTTATTAGTCATGTGATTTCAGGCAAATCTTCTCATATTTCTGAGTCTCATTTGTAAAAATAATCCCCATCTATCTACATAATCTTTAATGTTCTTTCCATCTCTAGCATGAAATGATTTTATATAATGTACTTTGTTATTACATATATTATGTACATATTATTATGTTATGTTTTGATATGTCCTAGCTAAGCCAAATTAAAGAATTATATATCTCCCAATCTTCTAATTTATTGTAGTGTATATAAGGAACAATTTCTTGTTTGTGAAATGGTCCACTGAATAGGATACAACTAACACTGAGTAATCTCCAACTTTTTGCCTTTAATTTTTAACTGTGTAAAACAAGGAGATTTAACTGTATTGGTTCTCAAATTTTTTCCAGCTCAAATAATGCACAATCTCTAGTTCAACCCTAAAAGAAATTGATTTACATAAAGAGAATGATGGAGTCAGAGTTCAACCTTCTAGGATGTTCTGCTCTTCCATATATATATATATATATATATATATATATATATATATATGAATGCCTGTATATTTCCAAGATTTCTAGTCTGTTTGTTCAAAGCTGACACTGTAGAATTCCTCCATTTTGGTAGGGTTCGAGGCCACAAATAAGTAAGGAACAATGCTCAGTTGTTGACAGAATTCCAAAGAGACACTCTTGGAAAAGAATTATGGGAATCCCTGAATTAGATTTTAAGGTAATTCAAAGGTTTTCCTATCTGAAGTAGTTAACTTAGAGGTGATCATCCATTATCTTGAAGATCTTTAGGGATGAAAATCTTATTGCCTGATGATGTTTCCTGGTTGGTACCTGGGAGATCATGTTGTTAGTGCACTTTGAAATAGAAAGGAAAAATTGAGCAAAATATTGTTTTGTCAAAATATCATTTTTGCTCAGACAGCCTTATGGAGGGACATCAAGGAAACAAACAGATAGACCATGTCAACACAATCAATATAAGGTAAACTATTGGATTAAAGAATCTGTTTTGTTTTTATTTTTTTCCCTAACAACTAGGGCAGAGCATGCATACAGTAGACATTTATCAAATGTCTGTTGAATGATAGAGAATGAGAGGAATCAATAAGAATTACTAAGCTGTCATAGAAGCCAAGGAAGAGGTGTGAATCAAGGTGAATAACTTGACCAAATGATTCAGAAATAACAAGAATGTGATCTGGAAAAAGGACCATTGCATATGGCAATTATGATGCTATTAATTACTTTGACCAGAGCAATTACTGTTCAGTACTGGGCCCATAAAACAGAATACAGGGGGTTGATTAGTATATGGATGTGTTATTGAATATCTTTAGAAGTTCCCTGATTTTTTTTTTGTAATTACATGATAAACAATTAATACATAGTAACTGTGTGCTTAGCTATCGTGTCCATCGCAGTGACAGAGCTAATACTTGATTCAGTCTAGTTGTTCAAATTGTTAAGAGATGAGGAGAAATAATGTTTTGTTCTTCAACTAAGTTTCAGCTAATACAAAGATATTCTTCTGAAGAATATGGGATTAAGTGGTAAAATGTTAATTTTTTTGAATTAGATAAGATTCTTTTATTCAATGCTGTGATTGCCAAGGGGTTATACAGATTAAACTGAAGGAAATGCCATTCTGTTCCTTCAGTAGAGGTCATATTTTTCTGTTCAAATTAATTTCAGCCTCTGGAAAAACTTATAACAGGAAGCTATGCATTGCTTGGTGGTGGAATTGAGATACATTTTTTGACCTTCATAGTAGAACAGGTACTAGAGAAATATAACCCAGTTTTATTGGAAGTCGAAGTCAAGTCTCCTGGAATACTCTTTTAGTTGACTTTATTTTCTGACTCTCTCTTCCCTGCTAGTTGCCAAAGGAATAAAAGATACTGCTCCTACTTTTTTCTTTTCTTTACCCCCTGGTTACTGGTGACAAAATACTTCTGCTGAGTCCTTCCTTTCCCTTCCCCTAAAGGAGCAACTTTTAAGCTTTACTTGCACCTCCTCTTGCACATACTCTAAAATGAAGCAGAAGAATGCAAGTTCCTCATATCATTACCCTTTCCTCTTTTTTCCTAGTTTTACACTGAGGTTCAGAAGTATGGTCCCACTACCTGTGTTTTTCCTCCTTTCTGTCTGGTAACTAAATCTTCTTGACTTTGTATACAGGTAGGCAGACCCCATTGGATCATAGAAAGGTATCTCAATGATATGTGCATCTTATGTACCAAAGACTATTGCTAAGAATATTTTTTCATCGTACGCATCATTTTTCAAAGACTGATGTATTTGTTTGTGAGTATTATTTGTTATTACTGATAATCCTGGTTAAAAGTTCTTTCTAAAATTAAGAAATAACTGTATTTTTATTTGTTGACATTCATTTTGGCAGGCATAATAAGATCATGGTCTAAAATTCCCATGGATCTTGGCATCTTGATTAGATCTGTGGGTGTAGTGGTCTGAACAGTTGGTGGAAGTTGAAATGTCCTCAATACCAATAGGAATGACAATAGAAGTAAGAAGTTGGTTCCTAAGAATATAGACTAGTCTTTCTAGAATTTTGGCAAAGAATGGGAAGAGAGGAAGATAGGGCTACTTGAAAGGATGCTAGGGTCAAAAAAATAGATTTTATTTGTTTATTGTCACTACTGCTGTCTTGCTGTTGTTGTTTTATAGGACACAGAATGCCTAACCATTGTTGGAGGAAAATAGGGCTCAGTAGTGATCCAACCCAAATGAGAATAATATAGAATAATAATAGAGTTTTTCTTTGTTAAGAGAAGGAGACTACTGGTGTTTTAAAGTGGAAGAAAGAATTTCAAAACCCATATTAATTACATAGTCAACAAAAAAGTAAAAATTGACAGAAACATTTTAATGTCAAACACTATTGCTTGCCAAACCACCAGGAAGTAACATGATTTGAGATTTTTAAGGCCAAAGATGATACTTTAAAATTATGCTTCTTAAGTTTTTATTATTTCAGGGTAAACAGATTTTTAGTAGAAGAAAATCCCTCTTATTCTCTAATACAGAGAGGTACTCATTTGTGGAGCAAATTGATTGCTGTAATCTTTTCTCCTCTCTGTAATGATTGCTACAGTTCTAGATGAATCTTTGAAACCTATCAGGAATGAGAGAAGCTATTCTTTTTTTATTGTCATTATAGAAGTTGTAAGTAACAGAAGGAGGAACTGGAGGGGGTGCAGGGATGAGTGTTTGAGGTATATTAACCTTGGAGTACCGCTTTAATCTGCAAGCACCTCTGATTGATCAGTAGTACATCTTTCCTTATTTTATGACTTTCCCCACAACCATCAGTCCTCATCATCCTTTTTCCTTAATCTTGGTCCTTTAACTACACTATTTCTTAGGCACAAACTTAAGTATATCCAAGTAATTTCACCCTTCTTCAACCAATACTTATTTTCCCTCAATCCCTTTTGGACCCATGTTTCATTATTTATAAACTTCCCTTAATTCTGTACCACCATGTACACACATTCTACCTTCTAATGTTAACAGAATACTGATATTCCTCTGGAGACTCTACAATTCTAGAAGCATTTTTAAGTACTGGCTACTCCAGCGGTTCTCAACCTGTGGGTCATGACCCCTTTGGGGTCAAATGACCCTTTCACAGGAGTCACAGGGGTCACCTAAGATCATTGGAAAACACACATTTCCTATGGTCTTAGGAACCTCCTCTATCCATCTCCAGGTGGGTCTGCCCACATTCAGACACGGCCACAAATGACTATTAAAGGATGTGGCATTAGGAAGGTTGAGAACCACTGGGCTACTCAGTTGCACATTCTCCTATAACACAGGGCCAAGAGTGGAAGTAGCACATTCCTTGCTCCCCAATGCCATTTGTTTATCTTCAATATAACATCTCATACTTTCCTTTTTCTCTCAGGTTTTAATTTGGTTTTGTTCCTATCTCTGTGGGGATCATATGATCAGCAGAGGCCTGATACTGGGGTTTTACTACCACACCAGTCCTTCTCTCCCACTGATAACCTTATCTAAATATTTTTAATATCCAAAATAATGATGTTTCCTTTCCTACCCAAGGAGAGAGACACGTAAATGATTATCTTGGTAGAATATGAGTTGTTTTCTTGTTTATTTTTGTTATATACATAATATTATATACATGTATTCCCATCCTGTTTCTCTTACATTATATAATTTAATATTTTTGATAGATAGCATTTTTCACTTCCTTTGCATTATCCAAACAATTCTTCCTATCACATGATTGTGGCTGCTCCAAATAGTTGATGAAAAATTTCAATATACAGTGTGAATCAGCTACAAAAATATTTCATAAACAGAAATGTTCCTGAAAGAGATAGGATTAGCTATAGCAAATAACTTAATATTTCATATTTATGGTTAAATCTTAGCTTTTTTTAATTCTAATCATATATTCTTCTCACGTCTACTACTGAAACAATTATGAACTTCGTCATGACTTAAGATTGCCAGGATTAAACTTGAGATTTGTTGAATTGTTTGGGAATATAAAAAGACTAATGGAGCTTAAATTTATGAGCAGGGCTCTGTTCCTAGTAGTCACCTAAGAAATATTTATTTATCAAATGAATAGAGACAGTATGGTATAAACAGCTCTTGACTTAGAATAGAGAGACCTAGTTTAGATCCCAAACTCTGATATTTAGTATGTGACTATGAAAAAGGCATTTGGTTTAACTAGGCCTCATTTTCTTAGGTTGTAATAGTTTGTAATAAGGCCTGCACTATCTAATGTGCAGACTTGTTCTGGGGAAACAAATGTAGACATCATTTCTTTTCAGATACAAGATGAAATAGATGGACACTTTAGTACCTTCCATCTTTAAGGTTCTAAGTAGTGGCAGTAGTTCTGGTTACTATAAACATTTTGACACACCATCTGCTACTTTAGTGCTGATCCAGGAGACACATCTGTTTCACTATAACTGCTGGCTATGGTGCTTACATCAATAATGCTAGGAGGTAAGATGCTGGATCAGCCTGGTGTATTTAGAGTAAGTTAAATTAATGTAACCAAAACATTGAGCTTAATGGATTAATGCCAACCTGGAGAGTGATCTTCTTGGAATGGGGGGAGTGTGATTATGTCATTATCCCCATATTCAACACTTCTTTAGCAATTGGATTATAGAACACATTGCTTATCAGATTTGACATGAATGTAGGGATGATAGATAATAGATTGAATTATGGAATCAAAACTTTTGAAAAATCAACAAGCAAGAAATATTAACAACTTTACTAAGATTACATTTAGCAAGGATAAATGAAAGGACTTATATTGAGGTTAGAAATAATCACACAGTTATAGAATGAGGACGATATGCCTCGATAGCAAGGTATATTAAAAAGATCTCAAGAATTTCATAGAATGAAATATCAGTAGGAAAAAAAAGTGTCACACATGTACTCATACATTCAAAGACTTACACAACTAAAATGTTTTTAGACTACTTTCATGGAAACCTATAACTCAGAATGAGGGTCACTGCTCACTGGTATACTGCATAAGCCAGACCACATCTAAAGTACTACATTCACTTCCGAGCACAAGATTTATGAAAGACAACAAGACTAAAGAAATTAAGAAATGAAGGCTGTGGGGTAGCTAGGTGGCACAGTGAATAGAATGCCAACATGGGAGTCAGGGGGACCTGAGTTCAAATCCAGCCTCAGACACTTAACACTTACTAGCCATGTAATCTTGGGCAAGTCACTTAACCCCAATTGCCCTGCCTTCCCCCCTCCAAAAAGGTAAAAAAAAAAAAATAAAAAATAAAAAGAAAAAGAAATGAAGGTTGTGTTGATAAGTGTACCAGAAATGATACCATACCTTCAAAGATCATGGCATATTTATTGAGAAGGGAAGACTTAGAAGATCCATGATCGCTGAATTCAAAGAGTATAAAGACTTTCATGTAGATGGAGTAGATTTTATTTTTTGTCTCCGAAGTACAGAACAAAGACCAATGTGTGAAAGTTAGTGGTAGATGTATATTGGTTTAATACAAGAAAACCTTTTATGGATATTAGGAAGCATTAAAAAAAAGAAGTCAAGGTGGCAGAGTAAAGACTGAAGAAAGGGAATCACCTAAACCCTCCCAAATTCAAATACCTATACCTGAAAATGAATTCTAGGGTAGAAGAACCAACAAAAGGATAGGGTAAAACAACTTTTCAGCCAAAAACCACTTAGAAGTTTGGCAGGACAGGTCTGTCTCACTGGAGTCAAAGTGGTGCACAATCCAACAAAGGCCATACACCAGCAAGCCAGCAATAGGGCTTAGAGGTTGATTAAATAGGTGATTGTTTCTGGATATTTCGGTTCACAGATGGTAAGAGCATCAAATAACTGGTCAGAAGGAGATTAAATGGATCTCTTTTCTGGTTCTCAGTGCAGGATTTTGTTACCTTGCCCATATGTTACCTTGCCCATTCAAGATGGCAGTCCCAAGGGCAAGGAGGAACACTAGCAAGAGAGTGGACCTTGGTCACAGTGTCATGGTTGATTTATGTGCGTGTGTGGGGAGTTGGGGAAGAGAGCATGTGGCTGCTTACAAGTGGAAAGATTTACTTGAGTTGATATAAAGTGAAGTAAACAGAGAACAGTGTACACAGAAATAGCAATATTGTGTGATGATCAACTGTGAATTACTTAGCTATTCCCAGCAAAAATTGATTCTAAGACAATTCGAAAGGACTTAGGATGAAAAAAATGCTTTCCACTTCCCAAGAAAGAACTGATGGAATCTGAATGAGATTAAAAAATACTTTAAAAAATATTTTTCTTGTTTGGGGTGATAGGATGGGGTGGAGGGGAGTGTCTGTTTCTTCCACAGTATTACTAATGGGGAAATATGTTTTGCATGACTGTACATGTATAACCTACGTCAATTACTTACCTTCTAAATGAGGGATATGTGAAGAGAGATAAAGGGAGAATTTGGAATTCAAAACTTTTAAAATGAATGTTAAAATTATTTTTGCAGTTAAATTAAAAATTAAAATATTTTAATAATAAAAATTCAAAATAAAATAACATCAGTAGGCATTTTTTACTATCTTACAATTCAAAGTCAAATTTCTCTTTTTCAGGAATAAAATAGAGAAATCTACTTCTCTCAGGCAAGATTTTTCACTCAAGGACATCCATTTATTCCTATGATACTATCTTTTCTCTGATTTTATGAAAGTAAGCTGTTATACAGATTCTCTGTCTCTTTCTGTGTCTTTGTTTTGTGTGTCTCTTGGTATCATGTCACACTATGTCTCTATCTCTACTTCTCTCTGTCTTGCACTTTACAATGATCTGAGAAGTAAAAATAATTTTGATTCTAATGTGATAAATATGAATTATGCAAGACTAGACATGTATCATTTTTATTTCATTTTGTTTTCCATCTAGATCTATCATACTGTATGCAAAATTTTGATCAAAATGTTTTCTTTAGCTAAACCTTTTTTCCTATGTAGAATAGAAGTTTATTGTCATGAAACTTCTTTGATTTGTTGCAAATGGCTAAAATCTTCTGTTGATCTATTTTGTGATATCTTCTTCAAATGATTTTTGGATATACTTAACAATTTGTAAGCATTTAAGAAATATTTTCTGATTGATGTATGGAGGTCACCGAATGTTAGCTCTTCTTTGATATTTGGCTTTCAGTAAAGATACCCAGGGAGTTCATTTAATTTGATTCCAAATTTTTCAGATTGAGGTTAATTCCCTGAGACTCAACTTTCTCAAGCCCACAGGAATCTGATAGGATTTGCCATCACCCAAGGAATTCACAGAGAAATCTAGAACTGAACTTTATGGTGTGGAGGAATGACTCCATTGTAATCTTCAGTATAATTTTGGTATTAATTAACATTTTTTTGCCCCAAACACTTCCTTCAAGGAATATCTTATAACATTTTAAATGAAAAAGTTTTCTCATTACCTCACTTTGAAGATTTTGTCACTTATAATGTAACATATCAGATTAGAAATATCAATATGTGTCTGAGGCAATTTTGGGAGGCAAAATCTGGATCATTCTTATTTTGTGAATGAAGGAACTTAGAATAGATAAATGAAATATTCTGAGTCACACATAATAAGTGGTAGATCCAGTCTTAAAATTAATGTCCTCTGGCCCCAAATCTAACACCCTTGGTACTATTCCATGCTACCTCTATGGTTGCAAAAAGATTTTTGAGTTATGAACAGTGCTACCCTAGATCTTGACCCAGAGATCTGACATGATTTCATGTGTTCCATTACCATCTTATTTCCTCCAAAATAACTTCATCATGGGCCCATACATCCTATTTCTATCCCTCTCCCAAATAGCTCATATTAATGGGAGATCTAGTAAGCAAGAAGATATTTAATGTTTTGCTGTCCTTTACTGTGATTGATTCATTGAAAAAATATTTATTAGATGATGTCATGAGAAATATACTGAAGTGTATAAGTTATGTTCCAACATAAGGGCTCTGAACAATTCCCTAATTATCAAATAAGTGAATTTGAAGAGTTTCTGAAATGAGCCTTTTCATATTATAACATGTTGATGCATATGTTCTATGATGCTTCTTTCAAGGTATCATAATGATACAGGAAGTCAACTAAATTTCTCCTGACAGGCACAGATCTGACTGTTTGCTATTCATAGGAGACATGTGGATCTAAGTCTTTTGTCTGAAAGATTTCAGAGATTTTCATAATGGCATGTATTAAATCTCTTTTATCCATTTTTAGTGAACTATAATTGTGCACACAGATCTAATGTAGATATGTGACTAAAATGTAAGCAAGGAAGACAGTCATCTAGGAAGGAACAGATGGGAGAGAGAGGGGGAAAGCTTAAAAAAAACTGGATCAGACCTGTATTTCACTGTAATTGGAAATACCTGACAAGGAAACAATCTGGGCCAAAGTAGGTCAGCACCTCCTTTGAAACTTATAATCTTAGTTAATTGTGCTTTAAAAATAATTTTTATAAGTGTATATTTAATATAAAATTGTACTCTTTATAGAACAGAAGTATTTATTTTGTGATGTCAAATCACATTTGATTCAGTAAAGTTCAGTCTCAAGTAATCCAGGGGATCTAATTTTCAAACTTTTCTTGGGTTCATAAATATATTATGGTTCAGTGGAACTATTTAATATACATTGTAATACCTGGTGTTACGTAGCGTTACAATGATAATTTCACAAAGGCTAAGAATTTGTTCCTAGGCATTATGCCATCCAATTAGCTGACACCAGGTGTACATCATTGCTTTGTAGATAGGACTTTTGAGTTTTTCTAGGTTCAAATAACTGATTCTCAACAAGTATACTTTTTTCTCCTAAAGGTAAGTATAATCCTTTATTAAAATAATTCCAAAATATTGATAAAAATATATTGTTAACTTTTCTTTAGCATTTAAAAAGGAAAAATACAATATTGAATAATATTTAAAGAAAATGTCCTGAAGAAAGCAACTGGGATGATGGTTAGAAAGAAAACCATAGTAAAGAAACTAGGAATGGTTAGCCTTTAATCTTTAGAAGGAAAAGGAATTAAAGTCTATCATGTGGAAGGAGATTAGTTTACTTGGTGCAGAAGGCAGAACAAGGAACAAATATTTGATATCGACAAGAATCTGATTAAGTTTAAAATTTTATTTTTCCCAGTTTTATGTTAAAACAATTTTTAGCATTCATTTAAAAAACTGAGTTCCAAAAATCCTCCACTTTCCCCTTGCCTGCTATTAATTAGAAGGCAAGCAATTTGATATAGATTTGCATGATGTGAAGTCATGCAAAACATATTTCCATCTTAGTTATGTTATAAAAGAAAACACAGACCAAAAATAAAATCAAACAAGAAAAATAAAGTTTTTAAAAAGTATGCTTTGGTCTACATTCAGACTCCATCAGTTCTTTCTGTGGAGATTTATAGCATTTTTTATCATAAGTTCTTTGGAAATTTTCTTAGATCATTGTATTTCTGAGAATAGCTAAGCCATTCACATTTGATCATCACACAATATTGCTATTACTGTGTGCTCTTTTCTCATTCTGATCACTTCACTTTGCATTGGTTCATGTAATTCCAGGTTTTTCTGATAGCATCGCATTCATCATTTCTTATAGCACAATGCTATTCCAGCACAAACATATGCCACAACTTGTTCATCTATTCCCTAACTGATGGACATTTTCTCAATTTCTGATTCTTTGCCACCACAAAAAGAGCTGCTATCTATATTTTTGTACATATAAACCCTTTTATTTATTTATTTTTATCTCTTTTGGATATTGACTTAGAACTTTCATTGCTGGGTACAACATTATCCCCTTTGAACTAAAGTGAATGAAAAGTCTGAGAGACAGAGTTTCTGGGTAATCAATAATCAGTTTATTTATTAGGCTAACAAATAATAAACTGATGGTTAGTAACTTCTTTCAGTAACCAAAGATGAAAGACCATGGGGAATATCAAATGTTCTAATGCCATTGGAAAAGTGGGTGGCCCTGACAGGTAGACATCAACCCTGATTGATGAACAGTCAATGAAGGGGTAGACATATTAATGAGGAGGTGGGCCAAAAGTCTTCAGATCCTCCTGCTGAGAACTTGAGTTGATCACGAGACTCAGCTGCCTGTAACTCTCTGGACAAAGGAATCCATGCCACCAGACCACTTAAGTTGAATAGTTGGGGAGGAAGGGGAAGGGAGGTAGGGTATTACAAGAGTGTGAGCCTAATTATTTTTATAGCTTGAATTCACCTAGATTAGATTCTCTTTGTATTTTAATCATAAACTCTCTCAGTTGGATGGGATCCCACCCAAGATTGAAAGGAATGTTTCTTGGGGTTAAGGCTAATCTCATGGTCAGCCATGTCCTTCAGAGACTGACTGAGTGACCTACAAGGGATAGCTGGTTTTTCAATGAGAAAGGAAAAAGAGAAAAAAAACCACAGTAATTGGTTATTAATAGAAAAATAATAGTTTCTCTCAGAGCATAGTTCCAAATTGCTTTCCAGAATGGTTGGATCGGTTCACAACTCCACCAACAATGTATTAGTGTTCCAATTTTCCCACATCTTCTCCGGCATTTATCATTTTCCTGTTTTGTCATGTTAGCCAATCTGACCTGTGAGATGTGGTACCTCAGAGTTGTTTTGATTTTCATTTCTCTAATTAATAGTGATTTAGAGCATTTTTTTATATGATTATAGATAGCTTAAATTTCTTCCTCTGAAAAATGTCTGTTCATATCTTTTGATCATTTATCAACTGGGGATCTCAATTCTAGTTTTTAAGAAATACTTTGCTTCAGTGAATTTTTGAACCTCTTTTTTTCCATTTGGCCATTCTGATTTTTAAGGGTTTCTTCTCATCATTTGATTTTTGTTCCTCTTTTACCTTTTGGCCTTTTAAGTTTTTTAAGGTGTTATTTTCTTCAGTATTTTTTTTTTTGTGCCCAATTTACCAAGTGGTTGACTTTTTTCATGATTTTTTTGTATCACTCTCCTTTCTTTTCCAAATTTTTCCTCTAGATCTCTTATTTGATTTTTGAAATCTTTTTGGAATTCTTCAAGGAATTTATTTTAAGCCTTGAGATGAATTCATTTTTTTTTTCTTTGTGCCTTTTGGTGTAGCTGTTTTGACTTTGTTGTTTTCTTCAGAGTTTTTGTTTTGGGCTTCCCTGTCACCATAGTAATTTCCTATAATTAGGTTCTTTTTGTTGTTGTTTGCTCATTTTCCTAACCACTTTCTTGATTTTTAACTTTATGTTGAAGTTGGGCTCTGCTCCTGTGGTGGAGGGGTCACAGTTCCATGCTTCAGATTTTTTTGTGTAGCTATTTTCAGAGCTAGTTCTGAGTGTCCATAAGTTTTCGATACCTCCAAGGTGGTATGATCTAAGTATCACTGCTCTGCTATCATCTTCTCTGTTCTATGAGGGACCATAAGCACTCTCTTCCATCCTGAAATTCTGATCAGCATCTCTGCCTCCCCATAGATGGTATTCTAGTGCTTTTCTTTGCTCATGCCCTGAGAGCCAAGTGTGCAAAACAGATCCAAGGATGGGCAATGTGACAGAATCCTGCCTTCAGGAACAAAGAGATCCCTATAATTTTTTCTGACCAGTTTTCTGTCTTTTTTTTTTTGCTATCTGTTTATAGCACCAGAAACTGCTGCTGCCTATTCAATTGCCCCCAAGGCCTGTTGCCCTCTTGCTGGGGCTGGGGCTGTGCCTGTGTTTGATGGTAATGGTAAGGGACTCTGAAGATTTTCCCTGCCCCTTAATAAACCTAGTGAATTTAAAGATCTTCCCTGTCCCTTAATAGGCCTCACTTGGAACCCAACAAGAGAGGGTCACAATGGTTGTGATGTCCTCTCTCTCTCTCTCTCTCTCTCTCCATGTCTATATATATATCTACCTATACACACACATGTATACACACACACATGCACACACACTTACATACATATGCATATATACCCTGAGATGAGGTTTTGTTTTGTGGCTCACTTATGGGAAGAGTTGCGGGATTTGATCAGATGAGACTGGGCAGCCATTGAGCACCCAGCTTTGAAACCCAAATGTGGTGCTTTTCTCTATGGGAAATAACTGTGTATGTATGTAATGGTCAGACAGCTAGAAGCCCTGCCTTTTGTCTGTTGAATTGTGTGATTTTTTCTGTCTGTATTTTTTGTCTACTCGTAATTTGTTTGTATTTTCTGAAGTTTGGGGTGCTGACTTTTCTCCCTGAACTAGGTGAATGATATATATGTTTGATTAAAGTAAGATTGTTAACTCTTTCTGAATTGCTTTCTCTTAGAAAAGCAGATCAAAGAACCTGGGATTGCTGTCATCCTGGATATGCTAGGGTGCTTGCTGTTACATGGACTGCACTGTATTCTCACCCCCAGTGCTAAAAACCATTCTTGCGGACCTTTTAGATTGTCTTGGCTATGCCCCATGATCAGATTTTAATATAATGAGAAACTTCCTGACAAACTAAGGCAGAGGTGTGCTAACCCAACTCTAACTACACTATGAAAGTCAATTTTCAAATTTTCAGTGTGAGCATTTATACTTTGGAAATCAACTAACACTACAAATCATGGCTTGATTCATTTTATTGATTTTCAAAACTTAAAAAAAAAGTGATAGAGAAAATGTTAATGTATATTAAAATTAATTGTGTATTGTGGGTGCTTTTCTTTTTTTCCAATGAACTTGTTAAAGATTTAAAAGCATGCCATTTGACTGGGGTCTCCCAAAGTGGAATGGATTATCCTGAGTGATGGAGATCTTCAAGTAAAGGTTTAATGACCACTTGGGCACCTTCTGGAGAGGATTATTTTTATAATCATATGAGTAAGAGGTCATTTCTAAGTTTACTTCCAATTCTGGTAGTCTGTGCTTCTGTGAAATAGAAACATCTAGATATATTATCTCACCTCACCCAGGAAATTGTAATTATCTAAGTTATTGCACCAATTAAACATTGACTTTTTTATTGTCTTTCAAGAAAAAAAATATTGCATTTTGCTAATTTCATCTATAGAAAACTGATGGTGCTGTACAGAGCTCTAAATTGCTTAAAGAATTCTATCTCTTGGGATGGATGAAACCAAAAAAAAAAAACCCTAAGGAAACAAACGGTTGAGCTTTTGAGATTACCCATTCATTAAACAATGCTTGCCAGTTGCATAACAAATTGGAACAGGCTTCCTCAGCTGGACACTGGACTCTGAATACTGAGGGAGGCAGATTTTTTTTTCTTTAAAAGAGAACAATTAACAAGATAGAAACCAAGATTAGGATTATTAGGTAATAGGATTAGATAATTAGGCTATAAACCAGATTAAGTAACCTTATTTCTAATTGGAGGAAAGATTAAAGACTTTCTGAGTTGGAAGGGGGAGAGCAAATAGATGAATTCCCTGAAATTGGAAAAAGAGGTGTCCCACTCCCCACCTCACAACTGTCTCTATTTAATCAAAGGACTAAGTAAACAGTAACTGATTGACCAGTACTGGGCAAATTTTCAGGTTAAAGTATATAGTTGCTTGGGAGACATAATTTTGAGAAAGCTTCTGACATCAATCTTTGGATCTGACTGGGCTTCTGGCCAACATAATGCAGGTCCTTAGTTAAGAGTTTCTTAAGAAATGGATAGAGGAGGTCTAGGGCAAGGTTCAAAGAACACAAAAACATTTTTTCACAATTCAGTATATTTTTCTCTCAATACAGAAATGCACTAGACTCAAAATTGAACAGAAAAGAAACTGAGCTAGAGACAGAACCAAGTTACAAGATAGAGTCAGTATCATTCACTTAATTTCCATAGTTCCCTTACTACTTTTCTGTGTTGTTCTACTCCTCTATATTACGAGGCAAGAACAAAAAATCTTAGAGCAAGGGAGACCTCAGATGACATACAGTCTACCATGTATTGGAATCCAATTTATAATTTTCCCAACAAAGGGTTATTCAGTTTCCATTTGAATATCTCCAGAGATGAGGAACCTACAGCCTTATGGACAACTTTAAATGTTAAAAAGGTTTCCCTCCCTATTTAAATTCTTCCAAGGTGGTATGATTTAAGTATCACTGAAGTATCCCTCCCTATGTCAAGCTGAAATATTCCTCTCTATAACCCATGCCACTTTTTGCTGCCAAGCAGAACAATTTTGACCTTTCTCCTATGTGACAGATTTTTCAATGACCAAAAAAAATAACTTTTATATGTTCCATTAAGTCTTTTCTCATATAGGCTAAATACCCATCAGTTTGTTTTTCATTTGTTTGTTTGTTTTCCAGAATGGTCCTAGATGTTGATCTGATGCTGTCTGACTGGGTCAGAGTACAGTAGGACTGTTAGCTCTTTTATTCTAGAAGATGCTATACATCTCTTAATACTATATCAAGTCGTGTTAGCTGTTTTATGAATCATGTTATGCCTTTGCTTCATCTATTTAACAATCCACAAAATCCCCAACAAGCGTAGCTTTCTTATTTGTGTAGTTATAGTGTAGCTTTCAATAATTGTCTCAATATGAGAATACCTACTTTCTATTCTGGAGTTACTTGATTCCTCTCACAGTGTAGATCTAAAAACACAAATAAAATATAAGCTATTAGGATGGGAAAATAAATCCCTGTAATTTTTATTTTAACATTTAGGATTTAGAAGCCTGGCAGCCATCTTAGACTCATTCACTCTAACTATTGCAATGCCCTCTCCCTTTATCCCTCCACTTGAAGCCAGCACAAGATCTATGAACCTTAACATATACAACATTATTAAATCTGCATAGTAGGTTTTTAGCCTTTAAATGTGCTTGCTAAAGAGGACTTCCATTTACTTCCTTTTAAATATTAAAAATGCTTTTGAACTGACAACCACTAATTAAAAATTAATTTCTAGAAGGGCAGAGCCAAGATGGGAGAGTAAAAGCTGGAACTTGCTTGAGCTCCTGATCCAATCACCTCCTATACCTATAAAATATGATTCTAAACAAATTTTAGAGCTACACAATTCACAGAGCAATAGAGAGAATCAAATCTCCTGCTAAAGGCAGCTTGTCAGGCCAACAAGAAGGTCTATCACACCAAGCTGGGAGCAGAGCATAGTCGCACGTGAGCCTTAAGGCCCAGACCTGGGCCCTGATTAGCAGCACAGACCGACCAGAGCAGACTTCAGGAGAGTGAATCACTGGTAGCTGTGGAAGTTTCCAAACTTCTCAATCCATTAACACCAAAGACAAAGTAAAAGGTCAGTAAGGAACCCTGTTGATCCAGGGTGAGAGAAGAATGTAGTCTGGCCACTGCCCCCAGGGCAGTGGAGGTAGCAGTAGCTGCAACTGCTGCCACTGCTGCTGCTTCCAGCTCCTGGCCTTCAGATCATGGAGGGACCAAGTGACTGTCCAGAAGGCATTTGCAAAAATCTCTGATGATACTGAGGCAAGATTCTCCTGCTTTGCCCTGCTTGGATCAGGGTCACAGTCTTGGGTGGTCATGCTGAGGTGAGGAGTGCTGGTGTGGCAGAGTTTGCAGAAGCTGTGGAGAGAAAGTCCTCACAGTTCTGAGGCAGGTTCCTGCAAAAAACTCTGACAACAGCTGTGCAAAACCACAGCAGTTTGGGAAAGAGCACTCTCCACTCTGGAAGCAGAGTTCTACCATGGCAAAGAGCTCAAAAGTCAAGTAATTGACTGGCAAGATGAGAAAACAGAGGAAGTAAAATCAGACTATAGAATCCTTTTTTGGGGACAAAGAGGATCAAAACATAGAACCAGAAGAAGATAACAAAGTCAAAACTACTGAATCAAAAGCCTCCAAGAAAAATACGAATTGCTCTCAGGCCATCAAGGAGCCCAGGAAGAATTTCAACAATCTTGTAAGAAAAGTAGAGGAAAAATTGGGAAGACAAATGAGAATGATGCAAGAAAATCATGGAAAAGGAGTCAACAGCCTGATTGAAGAAAATAACATCTTTAAAGGTAGACTAACTCAAATGGCAAAATAGGTTAACTCAAAAAGCCAATGAGGAGAAGAATGCCTTAAAAAGCTGAATTGCCCAGATGGAAAAAGGAATTTCATACAGGCCATATATGTGTAGTTAAGCAAAACATCTCCACAATGGACATATTGTGAAAGACGGACTATATTTCACTCTATCCTATCCTGCCCCCTACTTGTTCTGTTCTCTACTTTGCCCCTGTGCCTTTACAGAAGTGTGTGCTTCTAACAACCCTCCCTCCCCAACCTGCCTTCCCCTCCATCATCCCCCCTCTCATCCCTTTCCCCCCTACTCTCCTGTAGGGCAAGATACTCAATTTAGAGTGTGTGTCATTCCTTCCCTAAGCCAAATTCAATGAGAATAAGGTTGACCCATTCCCTTTTGCCTTCCTGTTCTTCCCCTCCATTGTAACAGTTATCCCTTACCTCTTCTATATGAGATGATTAACCCCATTCTGTCTCACCCTATCTCCTCTCATTGTATTCCTCTCCCACCTCT
>CM053590.1:55980314-56009115 GCA_028646515.1 Pseudochirops corinnae | reverse complement strand
AAAAAACATAATAAAGTGGATCAGATACACCAAAAAAAAAAAAAGTAAGACTTCTAAGTATGCATTTAAAAAAAGAAGAGAGAGATAGAGAGAAACATCAGGATTAAGGTGGAAAGAGGTATAAAAAACATTAAATTTGTAAAGTAAGGAACAGGACTAACTAAAAGGGAGAAGAAAAAGAGTGAATATAAAATATCAAATAAGAAAAGGGCATCAGAGGTGAGTTGAAGAGATCCAGTGGGAACAGGACTACCTTTAAAAAAGATTAAAGCAAAGTAATAGGTGACATAATACTGTGTTGACAGCCAAAGAAGGATATTAAAACTGAAAAGTTTCTGAAGAGATAATATTAATGCAGCTAGGAAAAGAAGGGAAGTTTTTAACAGGGGAAAAATCTTTATTTCAAATTTCTCTGATTTGGTATTGAAAATGCATACACACACACACACACACACACACACACACACACACACACATAAACACACAGCAATTCCTCAACAGAAATATGGCTAACACATATGAACAGGTATTGCAAAATATTTACAACCACATTAAAAAATATTTCAAGTTACAAATAATAAGAGAAATGTAAATATAATCAATCCTGAGATTTTACCTCACATCCTACAAATTAGCAAAATTGACAAAAAGAGGCAACGGTCAATGTTGGAGGGACTGTGGAAAGACAGGCACACCTGCAGAGCTATGAAATGGTACTCTCATTTAGGAAAGCAATTTGGAATTATACAAATAAGGTAACCAAAATGCCCATCTATTTGAACTAGAGATTCCATTACTGACCTTAGAAACTAAGGAAGCCACTGATAAGAAAAATATACTCCTTATATACTACAAAATATTTACGGCAGCGCCTTTTTTGTGTGATAGCTCAAAACTGGAAACAAAATTGACATCCATCAATTGGGAAATGGCTAAACAAATTGTGGTATATTAAATAATGGGATATTGCTGTGTGGTAGGAAATGATATGCATGAGAGAAGTATGAAAAGATCTATATAAGCTGATGAAGAGTAAAGTAAGCAGAGCCAAGAAAATAATATGCATATTAACTACAATAATGGAAAGGATTCACCAAAAATCAAAAGTAAATGTATTAAAATTATAAAGATCAGGCAAGACTATGATGAAGAGATATGAGATGGCATCCCCTTCATGGATGAAAGAGGTCCAAAGATGTTACACCTTGCACATATTCTCAAAATTTTTCATTATATTTATCAGTTGTGCTAACATTCTTTTTCATTTTTTCCCTCCCAAAAATATTGTCAGATAAAATGGCTCTTGAAGAGGGGGAAAATATATGTGGGATACTATCGGAATACAAGAAAGAAAATAACAATAAAAATATTTAAAAATATATCGTCAGTATATGTACTGGAAAACTTGAATACCTTATTCCCTGATTAAGATCACTTTAAAAGACCTATAGAATGGAATCTAGAAAATGAATGTCCATCAGAAATTTGTATCAGAAATTACTCAACAATTACACATGAAAGCCAAAGATTAAAGTACTAGACAAAACCAAGCAGCATCAACAAAATAAATAATTCCACATTGATTGAAAAGTATACTACACTTGAGAATCAAGAAGAAAACTGAGAAGCAAAAATAGTCACGAAAGAGTGTGTGTGGAAAATTTTATGACAATAATTGTTTAACTGAAAGCCTCAGAGGTAGAGGATCATAGGGGACAGAAAATCAGTCAAGGAAACAAGAAGACTCAAGTCTTGGGATCTAATCTTGTCATTGAAACAAATGAGCTGTGTGACCATTGAAAAATTATTTAATACCTTTGCACTACCGGGCGAATTCCTAAGACTATAGAGATAAAGTGCTGACTTTCATTGTTAAAGGGAGTTTACACACCAGAATTTCCTTACAGGCAGAACATCATGCATCAAGATTAAATACTAGGGAGCTTTTCTGAGGTAAATAATTTTCAGAAGCCTCTGGACCCTTGAATAAGTCTGACTAAAATTCTCAAGACTGATTTTTTTCTTAGACTTGCACCTTGCAAAGAATAGTCCCCTAAGAAAGGAAACTAAGAGAGAGGGAAAGAAGGGGCAATTTTCTCTTTCATCCCAACTTCCAACTAATCTTTGTAGCCTATGTTACATTGGTTTTTTTAGTTATTTTTCAGTTGTGCCTGTCTATTTCTGACCCCATTTCAGTTTTTTTTTTGGCAAAGACACTGGAGGTTTGTTATTTCCTCCTCCAGCTCATTATTACAGATGAAGAACTGAGGCAAATAGGGTTAAGTGACTTGCTCAGGGTCACACAGCTAATAAGTGTCTAAGGTCAGATTTGAACTCAGGAAAATGATGAAATTTCCTGACTCCAGGTCCTATATTCTATTCACTGTGCCACCTTATTGCCCCATATCCTGAGAAAGATTTGTGAATTTCTTCCAATCCATCAAATCCATGTCCCCAGTCTCTTCATTGAAAATTATTCATCTTTTTTTTTTCTTTTCTCTCACTCTCTGTCATCTACTTGTTGTGGTTTAAACCCAGGGACACCAAAAACTATTGAGGTGGAGTCTCTGCCCACCCTAAAGTTGTTGTGATTTCGTGATGTGTTGTGGTGGAACCATCTCAAAGAATTCAGAGTCAGACCACCTCTAATCCAAGTATAGGCATTTATTGAGATTGATGCCACTCATGAAGTGGGCTAAATTCCAAGAGGAACCAGCAACTTTAGAGAAAGGAAGACGGATTTTTATAGGGGAAAGAAGCAATTACATAACAGAAATTTACATAGAATAGAGGAATATCATTAATATTAAAAAGTCAGGAGGAGTTTGTTAAGGGATTAGATAATGAAGGAGGGGTTAGGGGATTATTAGGTAATGGAGGAAGGGTCCCTTCTGTGGTTCAGTGGTTAAACATTCTGGTCATTCTGCCCTCCAACTGGCTAGCTATTGTGGTCCTGTCTGGTTAAGTCAGATAGCTATTGTGGTCCTGTCTTGGGCTAGATGGATGATGTGATTGTGATTAAATACAAGAACACACCTGTTTCTGTGGGAATGGGTCCGGGGGCAATGACCAGGTAGAGGCTGTAGCCAGGTTCCCATCACATGGACACACCTAGTGTTTCTGTGGGAACTAAGAGTCCAAAGACACACCTGTTCTTCCAGTGATCAGTGAGGCATATATGAAGAAGTTAGGATATTGGCATGGCTGGCGGGAGAGGAAGGGGGAGTTAGGTAGGTACAGTGAGCCTGATGTTCGGTGGGGCCAGGCCCATAATGAAGTCAGAATATTGGGGCTGGAGACAACTTTATTAGGATTCCATCACACTTATATGCTAAGATTTACTTTTCTTCATCTGTATTCTATTTCTTTCTTCTTAACCAATCTCACCTAGCATGGAGGGGATTAATTTGGAAACTACTCCATGAGTATACATTGCTCCTCCTTGAGGAAGTTAGGGAGACTTAAGAGAAGAAATTTCTATATCTTCTAAATTTAAGATACAGCATCTATTCTCAGTGAACTTCATGTCATTTTTGAGGAACAGGAAACTATTAACATTCAACTTAGTAAACAAATTCAGTAAATTATTAGGTTAAAAAAATAGGTTAATAAGAGGAGATATTAATCGTCTCAGAGCTCAGAGCTGAATGGGGCATTAGAGGAAATATTGCCCAACCAATATATGTACCAGAATCCATCTGTGTAATATGTCATGCAAGTGAAAGCCCAGTCTTTGCTTGGAAATGGTCTGTTAATGAAAACTCACTACTTCCAGAGAGCTGATTCAGCTTTTGCATAAATTTAACTGTTAGAATTTATTTTTGTCTTCATCAAGCCCAATATTACCTCTTTATAGCTTCAATTAATTCCTCTTAGCTCATCCCTCTTGAGTAAAACACAAGAAATCTAATCTTTCTTTGATGGAAAGAGTATATTTTCTTCTCTGGGCTAAACGTTTTCAATTCCTTTAACTGGTCCTCACATAGAAAAATATTGCCATGGGATGGAGGGGAGGAGGAGAAAATTTGAAACTCAAGGGATTGTGGAACTGAATATTGTAAACTAAAAGTAAACAAACAAATTAATATTGTACCACTCAAAAAAATCTTAATTACGTTTCCTGTGATTAAATTTTAATCAAAAAATTAAGCAATGCAGTAATAATAATAATAACTGACATTTACATAGTACTTATTATAGCATTTTCCATATGATAACTCATTTGGTCCTCACAATAATCTCTGAGATGTTATTATTGCCATTTGATACGTGAGGAATCTGAGGGGCAGAGAAGCTACATGACTTGCCCAAGATCACACATCTGTTAAGAGTCAGATGCTGGATTAGAACTGAGGTCTCCCTGCTCCCAAACACAGTGCTCTACTCACTGTGCCACCTAAGATTAAGCACAAAACCATTGACTACTTCTTGCAAACATCTCCCAAGTTGGCAGTAGAATATATTCTTCTTGGGGACGAGGACTGTTTTTCATTTTGTGTTTCTCTCTCCGGAACCTACTGTGGTGATAAACTAGACATTTGATAAGCACTTAAAGACTTGAATTTACATAACATTTTTTTTCTGGAATTCATCTGTTACATATAATTAAGCTCTATATCCCTGAAAAGGATTTAATTACCATATGTTAATGAAATAGGAGGATATCCATCTTGGATACTGGGTAGACCTTTTGATTCTCCTTGGTAGATGCACATAACTAACAATAGATGTTACACTAGGGAAGCAGAAATCCAGAGTCTCCTGATCTCCCTAATAGGAACCAAGGAGAAAAGTCAGAATATGTAGCCAAGAAAGCTAACATATTCTTAATGATGTTGTCAATAGCAGTTACAAATATATTCAGTTAGCTTATTGTGTTGCTAAGAAACCTGAGTGTATAGGCTTCCGTATGTACATTCAGTGTCAGAATTGGAATATTCATTAATAGTCTCTTGTTTTAAAAATATTATATCCATTTAAGCCATCAGTCTGACTGCTCTATAACTATTTGTTCATGAGCTTTTAAGTAATCACACCCAGATCTGTCTCTAATGACATTATGGCACCTTGAAATATGATTAAAATCTGGAGACTAGGATGTTGCTGGTTTTCTTAAGTAAGATGAAAAGGAGTTTTATATAAGCTCTAAGGCAGTGGTTATCAACCTTCCTAACACTGCAACCCTTTAATACTCGAATGTGGGTGTATCTGTATGTGGGCGGACCCACCTGGAGACAGATAGAAGAGCAATGTCTCTGTTCCTAAGACCATCAGAAATATGTGTTTTCCCACAGTCTTACGCGACCCCTGTGAAAGGGTCATTGGACCCCCAAAGCAGTCATGACCCATAAGTTGAGAACTGCTGCTCTAAGGAATTCTGAAATAACCATGCCAATGACTGCCAACTGATTTTGCTATGCTAACTCTTTAATATGAAGTATGATATGGTGACATTTAAAGGATTCATTGGCATAGAAAAATTGTCCCTATTCCTTGAGATGATTAAGAGGTTCCCAAGCAGCAACTAGCAGTCCCATCAATATTGCCAGGTAGAAACATTCATTCTACAGAGAAAATGGGTGAGGCAATTCTTTTTTGCATTCCAAAGGAGATCCTATACCTGCCTGATCTTCATGGACCACAAAGACCTACTTTATCTCCCAATATATTTTCTTTACAACTAAGTCCTTTATTCATGCAACAAAATATGGAAACTTCAAATAAAAAAAATATTTTAAAATATTGAAATAAATTGAATAGTGAATCAAAAAGATATTCATATCTTAACTGGGCTTTATTTGTTTTCTTCAGATTAGATGGATAAGATTGCTTGTACTGCTCATAAAATAACAAAACATTGGTTGAAAAGCATCCTAGAGTGCATATAGCAATGCTTTTCCTTTTCTTTTTTTATTTTGTATCATTTTAGTTTTAGGACTTTTTTTCTTTTCTTATTTTATACTTAAGTTTAATTTTTTAAAATTATGAAGAAAAGAATCCTAGAGGTCACCTATTCCATCTTGTGCCCATGGTTTTCTGTAGTGATACAACAATCTCAGATTTGTAACTGAAAGATAAATTGTCATGTGAGGATGCAATTTTACAGTAAAAAAGAAAAATCTCACTAGGTTAGAGAGGTAATATGATATAGTGGAAAGAATACTGGATTTTTAGTCAGACTGAATGAGTTCAAATCCTGTCTCTTATACTTAGTACTTATGTGACTTTGGGTAAGTAAGCAATTACTTGGTCAATTATTCTTTGCCTCAGTTTCCCCATCTGCAAAAGAGTGTTAGACTGGGCAACTGCTGCTAACTCTCCTTCATGCTTTAAATCTATAATCTTCTGACAGAGTTCAAAATTTATGGTTAGGAAACCTACTTATTATAGTATTAAAGTGTTTCCCCCTCCCCACAACAATTTTCATTACATCCCCAATGCTAATATCTCTCCTCTGATGTCATTCTTTCTCCTTCTGTCTTCCCATAACAACTCAACTTATGCCTGAGGATTTCATAGTATTCTTGTAGCTCCCAGGACATTATACCCTCACCATTTATATTCCATCTTAACATGTCTAGTAGAGCTGAGTAAGAGTTCATTTCAACATAAGCTATTAATGTCCCACATGGTCAAGTAAAAAAAAAAAAAAATCTTTTTAACATTAAAAATGAGCTTGGATAGAACAGAACTATGCCTTGTTTTATTAAATCAGTAAATTTGAAATCTATAAACTCAGTTTGTGAAACAAGGAAAAGAGATGCCATGACTTTGGTGTGTGGCACAAAATGCTGTGCACCTACTTAAGAATCACATCATGATCCCTCAGTTATATATTATTTCATTTTCCCTAATTCATGCATTTCACAGTATCTTGAATCAGATCACATCCCACATTTAATTACGTCCTCCTGAAACAAATTATGTCCCATAGAAAGAGATATGAGGGTATTTGATAAGTGCATTCTCTTTCTATTCCCCTTGCTTCTAAATCTAAGCCTTGTTCTTAGTACTGGTGTCAGTTATAATCGTGGCAGATGATATTAAGGTGCTAAAAGTGTGATGAATCACATAGCTGTTTCTTTTTTGAGTCATCTATAAATATTGAATAGTCAGTAAGTATTCTAAATGTAAGATTCTTGACCAATGGTCAATGAGTGGCCATATTACTAGAAGAAGATTGCTTCAATCTTGACATTTTCATTATATATTAAACCAGAGACAGAATTAAGTTATGGATATGTGGAGAGATGGCTCACAGGTTTTCCCATGGAAAGTAAATAAATAAATGTAAGATCATAGATATAGAACGTGAAAGGAACACAGAGGCCACTTACTTGAATATTCTTTTTCAATAGGTAAGGAAGCCAAGGCAGAGAAATTAAATAAGTTTGTCAAAGTCACACAGATACTAATTGGTAGAGCCATTGTTCAAACTTATGTCCTTTGATTTGAAATTCAACATACATTCCCCTCCAGAATATAGTTAATTTTGTTTTCATTTGTGTCCATAGGAAAGAAGAAACATCATTTAGGTGCAAATCTCACCTTTAGCACTTACTTATCAGTATGCTTCTGGGCAACTCATTAAACTCCTTGAGGCTCAGTATTATCATCTATGAAATGACAGCTTTGTAATAGATGGTCCCTGAAGTCTCTTTTGGCTTTGGTTGTGTGAATTCATGATCCTGTTATAGTAAGGTTTATAAGGTTAAACACACTTTGAGGTCATCCCTTTGCTTCCTATTTGAATCATTTCCATATTTAATTATGTTATTATGAGCTCTGTAGTAAGCTACAGGTGTGTTTGGATATTTTCTTTCTGATTAATGAAATTGCAACCTTTCTCATTAATTAACTAGTTGGCTTGAATCCCTGTCCCAGTTCATTAAATAGCATTTATTGATTAAACTGAAGAAACCTCTTTTCCAAGAGCAGTTGCTCATATTCCTCTATATATTAAGTCCCTTCATCTCCTACGAGTCAATAACTTTTATATTAATTGTAAATTTAATAAAAAATAAAACAAATACAACAATGATATAGATAATGAATTACAATACTTTGGCTATGAAAATGATCACAGACAGAAATATCTCAAATTCCTATGTTAATAGCGGATGTATTCTCTTCACTTCAGAAATAAAATTCACCATTCAATTGACTCAAGTTACTACCTATAAGTCTCAGAAATTCTCTTCATAATCTTAGGATAGGGGGGAAATTTAGTCTTTTAATTTAGTCTCTTAGACAAAAATGAATGTGTCTCCTTTTTGTTGTTGTCCTCTCCAAGCATCATATAAAATAGCTCTTCTAGAATATACTATAAACTGTTAATTCCTCAAAGAATGTTCAAAGAATTTTCTGTTTAAAGGTTCTTTAAAACAGGACTCATAATGGTTTTCACAAGAAAGACATTTCTCCTCACCTTCTTTCTCCTCTTTTTTTCAAAGTTTATCTCATAGATCTACACCAATCAAAGATAAAACTCAATTCTAAAGTGAGAAGCAAATCACAGAAGACATTTACAACCATCAATACTAACTGCCTTCTCTGCAACATTTCATATGTCTTTTAGAGAAGCCACGTCTATCCATAATGTCTACTGAAGAGTTTAGAGAAAAGGCATTGCAGTATGATTTTGTATTGTAGGGATCATAATAATGATTTGTTTGGGGAGGGGAGTGAAGTATGAATATAATTACATCTGTGACATTTCTTGAGGTAGATGAAGAGGTCAAGAAATTCTACATAGAATTCAATAATACCCTATGAAATAAATTGTGAACTACTTTAATATTCAGTACCCTTTTATGTACTTAGAAAAGGTAAGCACAGAGGAAAAACAATGATGGAAAATATGATCAGGAATAAGGAGTGAAAGAGACCCGAGACTTATACGCTATATACTAGCCTCATGCCTATAAATGATTATTGGTTTTTCTTGAGAAAAAAATACAAAGGAGTTAGAAATGGAAAACAGCAAATAAGGTCACATACAACCAGACAGTTATTCCATTTTAATGTGCTAAAATGACCCATTAGTAAATCTTAAATCAGTTTGTATACAGTCAAAATAACAACTCGTTAGAGCAAAACTAGTATTAGTATGAATCTGGAAGGTAGAATAAAAATGAGGACATGAAAAAAAATCTCCAACCTGACTTATTTAAGTAAGTTGCTGATATCAAAACTCATCTATAGATGGAAGAAAGTAAATAGATACAAGTTATACTAATTTCATAGTGATACTCATTGATTGCCAAAATGAAGCACTCAAAGAACCTATAAGTTCATCACCCAGAAAAACACTATTACTCGTCAAGTAGAGATATGTAGCAGATAAAGGGAATACCAGCTTGGAGTATTAACTTGCTTGTGAAATCTTACAAAACAAGATTATAGAAGTATTGCCTCACAAAATAGAGTTAGAATTACCAGACTGTAGAACTATCCTAAAGAAACTTTGACAAAAGAACCAATCACCAGAAGACATCACAAAGACATTTAAGAATGAACCTGGAAAGATTAAAATACACAGATGAGACATAGAAAAGATTCACCTTGTTTTTGTAACAAAATCCTTTGAACCGTCAGACAACTGGGCTACTTAACAATGCAGTCCTATATGGTACTAAAGAAAATAAAGATCGAAAGTAAGTTTTAATATACCATGTGTTCATAAAGAAGATACATGATGAAAGTGACAAAATTGTGAAGGTGGTAAGGGATCGATTCACAAATATATGAAGGAAAGGAAGAGATTTCAAAGGTATGACAAATGTGGCCTAAATGACAATTAATACAAGAGTTCATTGAGCTTGTCTGTGGAATATGCATAAGTAGTTCCTCTCCTCCACTCCCCTCCCCTCCCCTCCCCTCCCCTTCCCTCCTTTCTCTTCCCCTCACCCCACCTCTCGTCTCCTCCCCTCCCCTAAGAGTTCTTTGCCCAAAGGAAGGTAAATTTTTATAGCTGAAACCTATGTTGGGGTTTACTGGCTACACTTCTTTCTTAAAGACCATGCCTTAAAGACAATTCACTCTAGCTCTAGTTATTGGACAATAAGTCCCTGTTCAAGCACCACATGCATGTGTATTCCTCATTGTTTTGGGGAACATCGTCATTGAAAAGCTCTTCCAGCATATGAGTACATAGTGACTAAATAATTCCATTTATTTTAATTCAGTGTCCCTCAGGAGGTATTTGAACTTGGCAATTTTTACACCAGATAAAACCAAGGAAGTAATGGAGATGATCTAGGAACTATGCTCTGGGTAAAAGTTAGAATAACTGGTCCTAAAGATCAATCACACAAGTTGTCCAACTGATGGGGTACCCACTCCTTGAATCTTCCCACCTGATAAGGTGTTTGCCTGAAGCCATAAACCTTTCATTATTGCTAGGCCCAAATCTCCATTACTCTTAACTTAGCCTACCCCTCCATTGTCCAGCTATTCCCACCCTTGGTCCGATCAAAATATCTAAACCCAAATCTGTTACTCTTAAACTGTCCTAGCCCTCCATTGTCTGTCATCTCCAGGTAGCCTTCTATTTCCCACCATTAATCCCATTCCTTAAGTCTGACCTCAGTCTCATAAGATCCTCCTTAGACTCCTCCTCAAGATGCTCCTCAAATCCCTCCTCTAGACCACCCCTAGATACCTCCCACAGTCTTTCTGTATATAAGATCCATCTTGCCTCCATGAAGGGAATGAGATTCAAACAGACTTAGTCTGTTTCAGATTGTCCTGGCCCACTTTGAATACAAGCTTCACAAATACTTAGGCTCCTTAAGAACCTACCTATTATGGCAAATCTTTAATAAACTTTGACTGAGAGAAAGCTTGAGTTGAATTCATTAGATAGAAGCTGGAGTGTTGGTATTTTGGAGTCTCGAGCACCTCTGAACATCAAACCTCAACACAATGACCCTCCTCTCCTCCATCAAGTACTCTGATCCATGCACAGTCTACAAGAATCTATTGCCACACACATACCAAGAAATAATGAATACAAATAACATGGAGAAAATATGGAAAAGGATAACATAAAACCACCCCTTAAATGGTATCCAGACCCCTACATGTTAGTTCTGGTCGAAAGGTATTCTCAGAGTATCTTCTAGAGTTCTTAATCAAAACTACTATCTATAAGTGTAAAGTTCCATGTTAGACCAAAGCTGACCAGCATCATTTCTATGGCTTCTAGATCTTAGTTTTGCCAGTTTTGACCTGAAAATAAAATGAATAATAAAGGCACTCTTCAAAATTGTTCCATTTCTAACTAACTGTCTGTTACATATTATAGAAATGGAACAACTTTGAAGCAATAGAGATGAGCATTCTCATCTCTGGTGTCAACAATCTATCAACCATAATACCTTGACAGTAATAGGATAATAGTATATATTGAGAAAGGATAGGTACCCACTTACTATTCCACCCTCTCCATCCTGACTAGAAATGAGGGAATTTTGGAGGTTATCAAAGCCACCTCTTCATTTTGAAGAAGGGGCTAATACCCAGAGGAAAGATGATTTGGCCAAATTCAAACAGGTACTGTGTGGCAGAGACTGAATTCAAACCCAGGTCTTTGAATTCCAAACACAATGGATTTCCTACTCAATCATATTATTTATCTAAAATGGTATCTAAAAGAAAGTAAGCTCCCTGAGGGCAGGGATCACTTAAATCAAAACTCATTTCCCTCAGTACGAGGCAAAGAAATAATGTAAATGTACATTTACGTAGTGCCTACTATGCACCAGGAACTGCACTGTGTTTTGCAATTGTCACTTCATTCAATGCTCATTCCAATCCCAAGAGGCAGATGCTATTACTATGCACATTTTACAGATGAGGAAATGGAGGCAAACAGAGGTTTTGACTTGGTCAAGGTCACACAGCTTTTAAGTGTCTGAAGCCATATTTGAACTAAGATCTTTCTGACTCCAGGCCCAGCACTCTATCCATTGTACCAAATAGTAAACCCTTAATTCATCATTTATTGAACTGAATCAGATAACCATTTTAAATGTGAACATGGGTAATGATATTATGTCCATAAACTGATGTCTTCAATGCCCACTTGACTTTGTACTGACCTTTCTTTCTTTGCTTATAATCATAGATTCTAGAATCTACCTATTCTTTTCCTCCCATTACTGCTATCCTTTGGGCAATGGAACTTCCCCATCTGTAATTCTAATTAAAAAATACGAACTAAGCCTACAACTCTATATTGTCCCTATGAAGAGGTAAAATCCAAGTATGCTCAATTGCAACCCCCTAATGAATAACTTTAAAATGCAGCTTCTGTAAACAACCTAGTTTTATGACTGTGCAGCTAGTCTCTTCCTTGAGGGCTATAGCAATTTATGCTCTACCAGTTACTTAATGAAGTGTGAACTATCTGTGCTAAAGGAAGTTTTTTTTTAATCAAGTTTTTTTTTTTCTTTTAGAGCCCCCCAGATCACCTGTACTGCTTCAAGGCCAGTCCTTGCAAACATCATATGGGAAAGTAAGACCTGTGGAGAAGGGGTCAGCTGTCCCCACCAACTGCCACACTCAGACAAGCCAGATTAGATGGCACAGCAGGGGCACCCTAAGGAGAGACAGGAAGGAGGCAACATATTTCAGTGTCAGGCAAGTCAAACCACTAACACCATGACTTTGACCATCATCTCCCCTCAGCAAGAAAATAAATAAAAAATAAAAATAAAATAAAAAATTGTTTAAAAATAAAAGCTTTTCCCCAGGCCACTATCTTTTCTTTAATGTCACAGATAGTTTGTTTTGTTTTTTTACGGAATACTAATAGAAAAGTGCTTTATGGTTCTTCCTTAAAGTAGCTTCTTCCTCACAAAAATGTAGGAGGGTAAGTGTAGTTACTCTAATTCTGGAGATGATAAATTAATGAAAGGTTGCATAAATTTCCTGAAGGGACACAGCCAGGATTCAAATTAAGGCCTCTGTTTCCAAAACTACTGAATCTAGTCTGTGTTCCATTATATAGTTTTGCATCTGATAGTCATTTCTTAAATCTGAGTTTGGAAGAGGAGGAAAACTTGAAGAAAAAATGTTTCTATAATAATTTCTCTAGTTTTATGGTTACATAGTACTTTGAATTTACCTCATGTAATCCTCACAGAAACCCTGTAGTCAGGAAGACCTGAGCTTAATTCTAGCCTCAGATACTTTTTAGCTCAACCTGAGCAAATCACAACCTCTATCTGCCTCAATTTCCTCATTTGCAAAATGGAGAGAATAATAGTACCTACCTTCTCAAAGTATTATGAAGATAAAACAAACATTTTTTAAAGCTGTTCACAAGCCTTAAGGTGCTACATAATTGCTAGATATGGTAGTAGTAGTAGTAGTAGTAGTAGTAGTAGTAGTAGTAGAAGTAGTAGCAACAGCAGCAACAGTAGTAGTAGTACTAATAGTACTAGTAGTAGTTGTATCAGGAGAAAGAGTATAAAGGAAACATTAACATCTGCTTTGCCACTGCACCCTAAACACCATGGGACCTTTACATTTGACTTACAGCTGAAATCTTTCATATGTTTGTCTTCTAATATGTCTGTCTTCCACATTAGAGGAAGGATCATCTTACTTTTTTCTATTCCTATCCCCAGTGCTTAGCACAATACTTTACACACAGTGCTTTTCACTTTTTTTTTGTTTGGTCATTTTAAGTCTGTGTGACCCCATTTAGGGTTTTCTTGGCAAAAATATTGGAGTGGTTTGCCATTTCCTTCTCCAGCTCATTTTACAGATGAGGAAACTGAAACAAACAGGATTAAGTGATTTGCCTACGGTCATAAAGCTAGTAAGTATCTGAGGGAAGATTTGAACTTTGAGACAGGCGTCTGAGACTAGATTTGCACTCAGGTCATCCTGACTCCAGGCTGAGTTCTCTATCTACTGAATCATGTAGCTGTCCATACTAAATACTTAATAAACACTTTATTCATTTATTTGTTCAGGTGTCCAAAGTTACCATCTTCAATCTCTCACAAAGATATATAGAATTTTTCCTATCTGCGGATAGATGTTTATCTCTGAATGGTCACATGGGTCCTGCCCAAGTTAGGAGAAAAACTTGAGATCATTTAAAATTAAATAGTTTCAACAGACTTCTAAGGAGGTCTAATTATAATTTAACAGCCACATTACCTCTGATTGGGCCAAATATAAACAAAATGACCTAGTTAGAAGATGTTTATGGTATATGACAAAACTGCTGAGTGTCACCTAAAAAAGAAGGTTGTATTGATCTAAGCAACTAAACATCATTCTCTTTTCAGAATTCCAACTTCGTGCTGACAGGCTACACCCACACGCCTGTTTCTATACCCTTCTTCCATGGCCAAAGTCATATGAATCATAATTTAATCATACACTTAGAACATAAAACTCACTTCATTGCAGAGTAATAGATTTCAGGGAAAAATATTAATAATTAGATAAATGGAAGTTATACAAATTAGCTAAAGAATTGGGCTGGGGTTAGCTTACATATGGCTTTTCCATTTCTGATCTACTTCATTCCCTAACCAGCTGACACATTTCTTTTTAGACTAGTACCTTAGTGATACCAAGTCTTTTGTGACTGGTTTTCATATATAACCCCTTTGCACCATTTCCTTTCAAGTTTTATAAGCACTTTGAGGTAATCAATCCAGGTCCCTTCTCTCTAGAGGACATGAACCTCACAGTGCTTCTCAACCTCTGGGTTATGTTCAATTTGTAACAATGAAAATGCATCCTGCATATCAGATAGGTTCATAACAGTAGCAAAATTACAGTTATGAAGAAGCAAAGAAAATAATTTTATGGTTGGGGGTCACCACAACATGAAGAACTGTATTAAAGGGTCACGGGATTAGGAAGGTTGAGAACCATTGCGTCTAGAACCTATAGACCCACTCTCTTGGCCTAAGCACAGAGCTCAGGTCAGTTCTCATGGGCTGGTCTTAAGTCAGTTCTTCCTTTGGTGGGGGTGGGGGGGTATTCTCACACTTTCTTTTCCTGTCTCATCAGTTTATTCTATGGAAAGTATATATCTGATGGGAAAGCAATCTCTCTAAAGTCCCTATTATCAAGTATCCATTTTGTACACTCACTGAGCGACCACTTACCAGTTTATAATTTCAAAGAAACTTTAATTCATATTAAAACATCATTGTCTCAGTGAAATAATGAATGCCTTAAATTAGAGGGGTAAAACTTGATGCTCATGGGCTGCAACCCCAAAATTCCAGAGTGTAGACTCAATCAGATTAAAATGTAATTTGGAAATGTTTAATGAAATAAATAAAAATGCAACATAGCTATTGTCAATTTGTGGTTTTCTAAGTCAATATCTGCCACAGGGATCCATTTCTATTTGTTTGCAAAATTGCCTTAAAATATAAATGTCATCTGGAATGCAATATTCCATCCGCCACAACAACCATCGACTATCTGACAGAAGGATGAATTAATTCGATCTTGTGAAACATTCTAATGTGGAGAACTTTTGATGACTTGGAAAGACAACAATAGTTAGGAGACTTTGTTCCTATTTGGTCAGGAATTAGTGCCAACTATTTAGTGCAAGTCAAAGTTAATTGTCCTAATGACTCCTCTTGGACTATTTACCTGCAAATGGTATTCAGATGCCCCTTCAGTTTCCACATCCTTCCCACTGTAGATTTGATCTCATGACACTTACTCTCATTAGTCACTCCACTGGATACTCACAGTACTGTCCTAAATAATCCATGTAACTCTTATGTTCAGTGACCAGTCTTCTTAACATGAGGGTTCACTAGTCAATGGCTAGTGAACTTGCAACTTGGAGAATTGAGTCTTTTATTTTCTTAACTGACCTGTTTGGCATAAAGTACTAAAACATTAAAGTATAAAATGCTTAAACAGAAATACCAAAACATTCTTCATGTTGGTCTCCCTGGTCTACTTCCTCTACTCAGATGTCAAAGTGATCTTCCTAAAGAACAAGTCTGGTCATGTCACTCCACTCTATCTTCCCTCCCCCCCACATTCAATAAATTCTAATGGCTCCCTATTACCTTAAGAAACAAAAATAAAATCCCCCCTTTGACATTCAAAGACATTTATAATTTGGTCCCCTCCTACTTTTCTCATTTCTTTATAAGTTCTCCTTCCTTGCCTTATATTGGGCTTCTTTGCTGGTCTTCAAATAAAATACTCCATCTTCCAAAACTGGACATTCTCCCTGGCTGTTGACCATTCCTGAAATTCTCCCCCCATCTCCTGGTTTCTCTGTCTTTTCAAGTCCCAGATAAAATTTTATCTTCTACAAGAAGCCTTTCCTAGTCCCCCTTAATGCTAACACCTTCCTTCTGTTGATGATTTCCAATTTATTCTATATATACTTTGTTACACAATTGTTTGAAATCTATCTCTCCCTGTTAGATCTTTCAGAGGGAATTTTTTCTTTTTTCACTCCTTCTATATATTCTGAGTGCTTAGCAAAGTGACCTGTATATGGTAAGTGCTTAAAATAATTGTTAACTGGCAAAACAAGTAATTACAGAATGGATAAGAGAGAAAAGGTATTAAAAATAAAATGGCTAAAGCTAGAATAGGTCAGTTAAGTGCCTAGACCAATAGGAGTCTCCTGTCAGGTACTTGTCTTTCATATGACTATTCCAATCTCACTCTCTCGAGTGGAAAGGGAAAAGGCTAATGAGGATATTTTTCCAGGGGATTCCTATATACCCAGCCTCCTCTCTATGTACAGCAAAAAAATGCAAGCTGAGCACTGAGAATGAAGTCAGATGGTTCCTTGGTTGTTCAGTGGGGTATAATTAATCTTTGAGAGACTTAAATATCTGTCTTCAAATAGTAAGGTTTCTACCTAGGAAGTCCAAATGTTCACCAACAGGCACACATACGCAGCTTATCACTACTGGTCACACACTGATAAGCTATGACTAATAATGATAATTGAGCACAATGGCTAGCCAAGCAGTGCCCAACTGAGGCCACAGGGGCTGAGGAATTTGCCACTCCCTGTTCTTTACCTGACCCCAAGAATTGTCCAGAGTTCCTTGCTCTAGGGTTTCCTACCTTTTTAACAGGGGAACTTAATTCTCAAATTTCTCATTTATATCTCTATCTCAGATCCCCAACAATGAATTCTACCTTTGATTCTTCCAGAAAAGGAAGAAATGGAAAAAGATAATTCTGAGTACAAGAATAAATCAGGTATTCAATTCAATAAACATTTATTATGTACCCACAATATGTCAGGCATTATGCAATACTAGGAATATAAAAAGAGGCAAAAGACAGTAAGTTCCTTCCCTCAATGAACTTACACTCTAATGCAGGAGACAACATGCAAAAAAAAATATGCAAAGTAAGATAGGTATAGATATATGATAAATGGTATAATCTTAAAAGAGGGAAAGTACTGGAATTAAGAGGGATTAAGGAAGGCTTCCTATAGAAGATGGGATTTTAGTTAGGACTTAAAGGAAGCAGAGGAGGTCAGCAGTCAAAGTGGAAGGGGAATAGTGTTCCAGGCATGGAGAATAGTCAGAAAAAATTCCTGGAGCCAAAAGATGGAGTGTCTTGTTCAGAAAATAACCAAGAAGTCAGTGTTACTGGATTTAAAATATATATACATATACATATATATATATATATATATATATAAATATATATATATTTATATATACATATATGTATGTATATATATGTATATATAAATATATATATATATTTGGGGATTAAGGCTTGTGTTTTTCCTTCATTTTCAAAGAGGACCATGACATCAGGGAAATGATGACACATCTTCCAGTTGACTTTGATTTCAGTGAGGGAGAATTTTGTAAAGTCACCAGTCTCACTTTTTCCTCCAGAGCTATCTGCGTCCAGTGGCCAGGTATTCACTGAGATAACTAAAGATGGTCTAGGATACAATGGGAGACCCTGGCCCTTTTGGGCTATGGCCTTTTCAGGTTTTGATTTTGAGTGAGGTAACATCCATTCATTGAACAGTCTTCTTTAAGAAATGAGTCAAGGAGTAAGGCCTAAGAAGGCTGAAAAGATAGAGGGGAGCTAGTTATGAATGCCTTTGAATGCAAAACAGAGTAATTTTTATTTGTTGCAGGACGCAATAGGAAGCCACTAGAGTTTGTTGAGTTGGGTTAGTGGATGGGGTGGGGGTTGGGGCATGGGGCAGTGACAATCAGACCTGTATTTTAGAAAATCACTGTGGTGGCTGAATGGAGAATGGATTAGAGTGGGAAGAGACTTAAGGCAGGCAGACCCACTAGTAGGTTATTGCAGTAATCCAGGTATGTGATGATAAGGGTCTGAAACAGAGTAGAGGCAATGCCAGAAGAGAGAAGATGGCCTATACAGGAAATGTTGCAAAGGTAAAATCATCAGATATTGGCAACAGATTGGATACAGGGGGTGAAAGTTAGGGAAAAATGAAGGATGGCTTCTACGATGTGAGGCTAAGGGACTGAGAGGATGGCATCCTCTATAGTAGTAGAGAAAGTAGATGAGGGAGTGTTTAGGGGAACAACAGTGAGCTCTGTTTCAGACATATTGAGTTTAAGATAGCTACCAGACATCCTGTTTGTGATGTCGGGAAGGTAGTTGGAGATGTGAGATTGGGAGTCAGTAGAGAGCTTTGGGGGGGGGTGCCATCGAGTGAGGAGAGGTGGATTTGAGAATCATAGGTAGAATGAAGATAATTAAATCCATGGGAGCTGAACTGGGAATCAGAGGAAGTTTTATTCCCACACAGAAAGGAGAATACTTAGCAATAAAAAATAATAAAATGATTTTTAACAGAATCCAGTAACTTACCACTACTGATCAAATCAGGTGAGAAACTAATACTGAAGCTTTGTTGGGACATTTATATTTCTTTCACCTCCCCCAACTACAGCTCAATCAAATAGCAAGTGCGCCCTGTTTTTCTGGTGATCTCTTTCTCTGGGGGGCAATTTTGCTTGATGCCACAACTCCTCCAATAGCTGCTACCCTAGTCATTTAGTTACCCAGGAAGGAAAAGATATCATCTGTCCTTCAAGATCTCCTAGGGCCCTTTCAACACACACACATACACACACACACACACACACACACACACACACACACACACACGAAAAGAAGATAAAACAGGAGATGACTCCATCCCAGGCACAGGCATATCTTGGAGGTCAAGAGCTCATGTAGTGGGGTATATGGAGAAGATACCAAACACCTGATCTTCAAAAAAGCACTGAGAATCATCCCATTTGAAAGGTGTTAGGAAAAAAGAAACCTGAGGGGCAGGAATCACCTTTTAGTATATACAAGGAATTCTAGCTCAGCTGACAATATTTTTTGTCACCCAACAGTATGAACCCCCAGTATGAACAGTATGAACAGTATGTTGTCATCATGCTTGCCAAAAAAACAGTCAGAATGTATCTATGCCTACTATAAAGTATGTCCAAAGAAGGTTGGGGAAAGGGCGTTGGAGGGGAACCCTCCAAAGTGCTTGCACAGAAACAGACCCAATCCAAATTTTCATGCAATTGAATGGAATGCTGACTGAACATGTTACAAGTAGGGGAGGAAGGAGAGAAGGAAGTATGACCAATTTTAGGGGACAGTAATCACTTCTATCATTATGGCTTAGAGAATCCAGGGTTCTTGCTTATATAGTTAAACTATCCCTGGCAACAAATACCACTTGAAATATACCCATGGATGCAATGAAGCAATGAGCCTCTTCAATGCCTTGTACTGAGCTGAGGCTCCAATAATAATGGTCTGATTTCCATGCTGACTGTTGTCTCTTAAACCACTGCTCTTGATATAACCGGGAAATAATTGTATCAAATTAATTACTCTGCAAAAAATAGGATTGTATTTTATTAACAATGAAATGTACTTGTTGTGTTCTCATACTGTTGGATATTTGCATAGAGCATAAATGCTGCCAATGTCCCTGTCCTTGAGACCTTTGGAGTCTGAATTATAAGATATAATCATGCTCAGAGGCATATCCAAGAACATAACAATGGGACAATTACCCTGTATTGTATTATTGCCTGTCATTTTTTTTCCACATTCCCACTTCTCTAGGGGAAAATGCTATTTTTATTGATAGCATACTATTAGTATTCTGTTAATAGTAAGTGCAGGAATTTTGCTGGGTAGAAAGTCTAACTATCTGGTATATAGTTCACTGTGATAATGTTAATCATTATCTATACATTCATGGATGTGTGCGTGCATGCATATGTAGAGAGACAGAGAAAACATTATTTTAGAGATCCTCTTCCTCTTCACACTAAAGTCATTTTTTTTTTAATTTTCCAAATTACCAAAAGACAGAATTGGTACAAAATTGTAAAAAAAAAAAAATGTAATTAATCCACCCATTTGGGTTGAGGCCATGTCTCTATTCTCCATTATACTCCAGTCAAAGATTTCTTAGGTCCATTCCCTATCAAAGATGACAATTATGCTTTAGTAGAAAATCACTGTTATTTTCTGTGGCTGAAAAATTCTTCATTCTATGATTAATATGGTGATGAGCCACTATGAACTTAGCTAGATTGGCCTGCATACAAGAATGCAAACCATTGCTAGTCCCAGAGTTGAAGCTTTTCTGATATGGTAACACCTGCTTGGCAGAGGAGAAGAGGAAAGGTTGGGGGGGGGGGGGAGGGGAGCAGTAGAGGGGTAAAGATGCTCTAGTTATGTATCAAAAATGAACCCAAATGAAAATAATATTGGATGTTTGCTACATTAGTATTGACAAGGTGCCAAAAGACCAGCATGCCAAGTGAATCCTCTATATTAAGTATATGACAGGATATGCATAAAAATTACACAGGATTGAAAGGTAGGGCTGAGTTTTCATCTCTATCCCTAGAGGGAACTTCTACATTGATGAAATCACAGATCTCTTAGAGTAGCATTGAAGTACTGGAGGACATCTCTTAGTATATTGCACTAAAGTGGCTTTCAAGGATCCAAGGTCGAATCATGTGCATTGAAGAAAGACTTTGCTATTCTAAGTATTTTCCCAAGGAGAATAGCCATTTAGCAACACACAAAAAGTAAAGGATTCTGGAAATGATTCATGACCTATCAAGAGGTCTTGCAGCCTGAAATGCAGTTATTCCATCATTCACAGAAGTTGGGGGTTTCAGCTGAATGTGGGTACGTTTCTTCCACAACTTCTCTATATTGTAGCAAACAGTTCCTCTCACAAGCAAGTAATCAAGGTCTAACTGGATTGTTTTCATCATGAATATGGAACAGAAAAAGTATTTGATTGCAGTGATAATCCCAGGTCTACCTATATCAACTCTTCCTTGAAAACATCTCTTAACAATGTCTTCCTAAGCTTATAAGATGGCTGAAAAACACCTTTCACATTGAACAATATGCAATTTCTGCCTGTACTACTAGACTAGACAAAGTTATGTGAAAGAAGATGCAAGTTTCAACTGGCTGCTGGCTGAATTGGGGGAAAAGGAAAGAGAGAAGCTCAGAATCACCTTCATTTTTCTATCCCTACTTGTCCAGCTCTCTCTCTCCATTTTTCTTTTTTAATTTTACACAGAAAGCAGGCCTATGTCCTTGGCCAGACTGAATATTTGACTATCAGTAGCTTAATTACCAAAGAATAGATCTGTTAATACCAAAAGAGTATGCGTGAGTTTTCTCATCAGGGGCTTATATAACTGGATCAGAGCAACTGCTTTGTGATGGATGGATTGACATTCTATGATGGCGATAAAAAAAAAACAGCTAATTCATTCTGAAAAAATGGATGAATAGGTTTTCCTTGTAGATGTGACTAGTTACATTTGTTCAGTTGCTCTCTATATTCCCCAATTTGCAAAAACACTATTGAACCAAGCAAGCAAAGTCGCATTTCCTAATCTGTTGGCTCCATAACTCAAATCCTGTATGAGAAACAGGAAAGTCAGTACTAATTCCATGTATGAAGAAAGGCTTAGGTGATTTCATCACCACCAAATGCACAGATGTCAATGGGAGCCATATGAAACTGTACTGTTCATAGAATACTCAATGATCCCATACTGCCATCTAGTGTCCTTTAAAATCATGTCATAGCCTACTCTAGAATTCTATTCATATTACTCAAGAATGATATGGAATCCACTTGAGAGGAGCTGCACCAGAAAGTCTATAAAAGAAATTGTCACATTGGGAAACAATTCACAAAAAAATAACTTCTGTAATGAGAGAATTACCAACTGTAAAGCAGAAATTGTCTTCTGACTCAGTTCACTTAAATTTAGCATCAGCCATGTAAACTCTATGTTTATGTAAGTGGTTCAGATAGAAAAGAACTGGCCAGCCTCCACTTAGAAAACAACACCATTATCTTGGGGTTTCCAAAAACAAACTTTTCAAGAATCTGTGGGGATTGCAACAGAATAGTGACAAGTCTAAATGGCAAAATTTTGTCTTTCCATGCTAATATAGCAGTGTCCTATAAAGACATTTTAAGTTATCGAATCTCCAAGGTCACAGCTAATGTCCTAAGGGCTATAACTTTACATATGTTTTTTTTTTGTTTTCTGCATAAAGTTGCAATCAGTAAGAGGAAATAGCTGTTGCAAGCACTTTAAATATACTAAGATATGATTTATGCTGCTACATAATATATGATCACAAAATATTGTAACTATAGAGGACCTTAGAGATACATTGAGTTCAGCCACTTCCTTTTAGAGATAAAGAAACTCATATAAAAAAGGTTAAGTGACTTACCTGTTCACATTCACAGGTAGCTACAACAAATCAAGGACTCTTATCAGGATTCCTAAATCGGTCTTCTTTATGTGTTCCATACGATATATCTTACATGTTTCAGAGTCTTTGAAGTTCTGTTACCGGCATCCCAAAAGAACAGGGTAGGACTCAGATGGTGGTAAGAAGAAAGCTGTTGCCAAGGCTGTGACACAGAATTGTGACTTCAGTGTCTTCTGTCTCTATGACTTCAGTTAGCATGAAGCATGGCCTAACAAGACTTCCTTTAGGACACAAGCTACACAGAGATATAGAAAAGCATCCAAATAATCAGGGTCCCCAGAGTCACCTCACCGCTCTGCCATGAAGCATCATAACAATGAGAATGATAATAACAACAATAACAACCCCTTATCTTTGTATGGCACCTTAAGGATTGTCAAGTTCCTTATGTACATTATACGAATAGTTCTTCACAGCAACCTGTAAGATAGGTGTTTTATTATACTCATTTTACAGATTAAAAAACTGAGGCTCAGAGAACTTAACAGACTTGTTCAGGCTAAAACAGCTAGTAAATGTTTTAGGGTAAGATTCAAATTCACACCTTCATAACTCCAGGTGTAACAGGCCAACCACTACAATATGTTAATGCTCAAAGTGATCTCACTTGGGACTCTAACTTTCCACACTATTAAAAGAATCAGTCATACATAGAAAAAGGGCCGGTTTAAAACCATTAAGCCAGAAAGCTGAGGCTCCTTCTCCTTTTACTGACTGCCTACAGAAAGCCTCAGAGTGGGAGAGAAGTTGGTGTCCTTTACACACCTATTGGCAGCACCTGTTATCTTACCACCCCCACAAATCAGCTGCCTCCAATTGTCAAAATAATATTAGTTCCATTTGCTTGACTTTTAAAAATAACAATCCTATGACCAAACTTACTTGAAAAGAAAAACAACTTTATGGTCAATTGACATGCAGTGTATAGGCTGTAAATAATTTTCTGTCATAGCTGTATTCTATTAAAGTCTGTTCAACGATAATTGTGTTTTCCTTTTGCTCACCCAGGCCTAAAATGTTTAATTTCAGTGTATATACATTTTATTTAACATCTTAAACAGAGGATAGGTTAAAGTCATGTATGAGTGAACCTATCAAAGTTTCAGACCATGTAAATGTTACAGCTTATTAGTTTCTGAGAGCAAATTCTTTGGAAATAGTGAATACACACAAACACACACACATACATATATAATATGTATGCTTTATATGTGCATAATATTATATATACATATATGTATATTATATATATACGTTATATACATAGTAAATGGAATTAATATATAATAATATCCATATGCAAATGCATGTAAATATTCATTGATATAGTTACAATAATGGAAGACTCAAGATACCTATCCATCTTCCTTGCACTTGTAATATGACCAATGTACCTTTTTTAGGTACAATCATTGGCATACACAAATTTAACAGACCTCCAACACATTGGCAACATCCTCCATGGAATATACTGGAGAGAAATGTTGTGAGAAAAAAAGGTTTGGAAGGGTTTCAATCACTCAGTGCAGGGCAGTGTAAAAATCAAGGAGACCAAGGACCCACCGGAGGATCAAAGAGACAAGTTGACAAATGCCTCCATTTGAGAATATTGCCATGGGAGTTCCAAAGAGTGAGAGATGGTTTTCATCTGGAGAGTTCAGGGAAACCATCAGATAGGAATTGGCACCATTCTGGTATAAACCTCAGAAGAAGAAACTTCAATTATCAGTCTTCTTCTCTTCCTGTTCAGAGGGTGCTATGTTTTTTTTTTACTCTATAAAAAATTCTTGATTGATATCTTGTGCCAAATCTACTAGTACTCAAAAGTTGTCAAGCTGTCTTTTAAATGCACTAGCAAAACTGCAAGTCACATAAAGTGCGAAGTGGCCAACTCTTTCCTTAATTCGTCCTTGTCTCCCTTAATTATCCTCATTGCACTTAATAAATTCTCAGCAGTCAGCAACCCCATTTTGGGCTGTTGAATGAATGCCTTGTTCCATCTTCTAAACTGTTTTAGGCTTTTTTTCACCTTTCCTCCTGGAAAATGTTTTCAGTTTAGAGATTATTTTTGACCGTTTGCTGGGGACATGACTGAGCTGCTATAAAAATGATTGGTTTCTTGAGATAAGGCACACGTGAGAATAACCGCCAACACAGTAAAACTTGAGGATCCATGAGGATTTCTATACATAGCATAATCCAGGCATTTTATGACACAAAGAGCAAGGCCATCCATCAAAGGATGGCATACAGCATTATAAGTGCCTGCTACATAAATCCTTGGGGCCCAGACACAGGCATCAAGAGTGTCGCACTGCAGCCTTGTCAATACTTCAGAAACATTCTTTACTAGAAATTGAGGACAATTGCAAATGTTGGAGTCACATGTAAAACTCCTTGCTCTGTATTTAACCACAGCATTAATTTTCTTGGAAGAGTGGACATCAGAGTAAAGTGATAAAACCTTTTGACCGAAGGGCAGTGGCAAAGCATCTGGTTTGCCATTCAGGAATAAAACACTCCTGGTAACTTCAACGCCTGCACAGAAACATGTGTTAATGACATGTTTGGTAGGCTTTGGTAGGCTGGAATACATCCTTAGTTGTAAGTACAATAAAAGGCCTGATCTTCCCCCATTATTTTCTTCTCCAGAAAGCTTAAGGGCTTGACTTGCCACTGTCTCCTTTTGATCTCTCAATGTCACAACCTTACCTCTAGACGTGTGGTAGCTACTACCTAGATTTACCTAAAGAAGAGGATATATTAATAATAAATAAATAATAAAATGATTTATAAAGTACTTACTATATGCCAGGCACTGCACTAAGCATTTTTGCCATTATTATCTCATGCCATTAGATTGAAAGTTTCTTGAGGGCAAAGACTGTCTTCTGCTTCTTAAATGCCTAGGAAATGTTTAATGATTGATTAATTCACATGATCCTCACAACAACCTGGGGGGTAAATATGGTTATTATCCTTAGTTCATAGATAAAGAAATTAAGACAAACAGAAGTTTAGTGACTGGCCTAGGGTCACATGGCTAATATATGTCTGAAGTTGTATTTGAATTCAGGTTTTCTTGACTCCAGGCCTAGCTCTCTAGACACTTTGCCTCCTAGCTGCCCTCAATGATCTCTGATCAATGTAGAGGGAAATATGGCATTGAAAAAACAATTGTCTCTGGAGTAATAAAACCTACAAAGAAATCCTGCCTCTGATACTGAGCCAGGTAGTTGGCTACCTGGATGATATCAATACATCTATGATGAGATTATGATCTTAGAACACTTAGGTGAAATACGCCTCCTGCTTCTAGAGAGGTGGTGGAATATAGCTGCAAATGAGGCACAGATTTTGAGACAAGGCCAAGATATATATTTCTTTTGTTTAACTGTATTTCTCTGTAACAAGGTAGGGATCTATTGAGGATGAACAAGCAATTTATTGTAAAGTGATAATGAAGTAAATTATTAAAGTATCAATTACGCCAAAAAAAAAAAAAAAGAAAAATGAGACAAGCATTTCCCTTCTGTCCTGACCTGCTTCCTGAAAACAGCACACATATTGTCTTAGAGTTTTAAAAAGTTTTACTACTAAGAACATCAAGGAAATACGTGGCTAACCAAAAAGGGAGGAAGGCAAAACCATGAAAATCAAATCTGACATGTGAATGTCTAATAAAACATAATCTTATCTGCCTAACTTTCCCTTTCCCTTGCCTGGGGGACTCTCTCTGTCAGATTCTCATTTCAGTATTCTCTGGAGTTTTCATTTTTTCGAGTTAAAGTAGATTTAGTTTGGCAAGGAAATGGGGTATCTCAGCCATTCTATGATCTATTTTCCCAATCTATTTTTGGGCATAAGAATCATTCTATCAAATATCTAGATCAGCAAAGGGCCTCAGAAACCAGCTAGATCAACACCCTCATTCAATATCAGAGGAAACTGAAGCCCAAAGAGATTAAGTAATTTTTCCAAGGTATCATAGATTTGTAAATACCACAGACAAGATTTGAACCCAATAACTCCAGAGTTAGTGCTCTTTCCATTGTACCACTCTCCATCCCTATCTTTTCCTCTCCCCCCAATATGTTTTCCTTGTGGGTACAAATAATTTGCACCTGCCTTTATCTTGAGCCAGTTGAAGTGTTATTTGTTTTCTCTAGCTCCCTAAAGAGTCCCCCTGACATCATATTGGTGGACCCCTTTGCCCACTGCCTGAAGACACGATTACCCCCAGTCTTTTAGGGACGCTCTACTTTTTGATCCATCCTCTCTCCTAGTTGATTTTGCCCAAATTAAATTTGCTAGTCTGTTATCATATACAGATCTACTCTTTGTGGTGAAGCTGACTACTTTTATCTGACACGTTAAATTAGAAATTGGATCCAGTCTTCCATTGAGATCATGTAATCCTAGTTTCTCTGATTCCTCTCTTTGATCTTGGCACCCTTAAGTGGCTCCAACAAAAATTCTCATAGACTAACTTATTCTTTATTGATTTTTAAATTTTAGTTGGGAAGGGAAGAATATATAATAAGATTGGAAAGGTATTTGGAGTCAGAATATGAAGGAATTTAAATGCCAAAAAGAGAATCTTAAGCTAATTGGGAATCATTGGGTTTTGCTGAGCAGAGCAATCACCTAGTCGAGATTATCTTTAGGAAAATTATTTTGACATCATTGTGGAAGATGACTTGGAATGAGGAGAAACTTGAGGAAAAGAGGTCAATTAGAAGGATGCTACAACAGCCTAGGTGAGAGTTTATGTCTTATTAAATATTTTAGTTTTCCCATGCATGCAAAATAATTTTAACATTCTTTTTTTTTTATTTTGAGTTTCAAAATCTCTCTCTCCCTTTCCTCCCCTCTACCATTGAGAAGAGAAGCAATTTAACACAGATTATATATGTGTAGCCATGCAAGACACGTTTCTGTGTAAGTCATTCTGTGAAAGAAAACACAAGCAAAAAAAGAAATTCTTTCTCAAGAGATAGACACACTTTTCATCATAAGTCCTACAGAATTGTCTTGGATCATTGTATTGCTGAGAATAACTAAGTTTTTCATAGTAGATCATCATACAATATTGCTGTTAGTTTGGACAATATTTTCCTGGTTCTGCTCATTTCACTTTGCATCAGTTCATGTAGGGCTTTTCATGTTTTTCTGAGAGCATCCTGCTCACCATTTCTTAAAGCACAATAATGTCATTACAATCATATACAAAAACTTGTTCAATCATTCCCCAATTGATCAACATCTCCTCAATTTCCAATTCTTTGCTGCTACAAAAAGTACCGCTATAAATATTTTGCAGACTAAGATCCTTTCCTTTTTTTAACCCTTGGGATACAGACCTGTAGTGATATTACTTCGTTGTATATGGTTTTATAGCCCTTTGGACATATTTCCAAATTGCTCTCCAGAATGGTTAAATCAGTATACCACTTCACCAACAGTACATTAATGCTTTCATCTTCACACATCCCCTTCAACATTTGTCATTTTCCTTTTCTGTTATATAAGCCAATCTGACAAGTGTAAAGTAGTAGCTCAGAGCTTTTTTAAAATTTACATTTCTCTCATTAATAATAATTTGTAGCATTTTTATAAGACTATAGATAGATTTGATTGCTTCATCTGAAAACTGCCTGTTCATATCCTTTGACCATTTATCAATTGAAGAATGGCCCTTATTTCAATAACTTTGACTCAGTTTTCTATATGTTTGGGAAATGAAGTCTTTTATTAGAAAAACTCACTAGTTTTTTTCCACAGTAATGATTACCAACTATATATTTTTCTCCATCCTATTTTCCCCATTTGTCCTATTCTCTGTCTGTCTCTATCTCTGTCTGTCTCTCTTCTTCTTCTTCTTCTTCTTCTTCTTCTTCTTCTTCTTCTTCTTCTTCTCTCTCTCTCTCTCTCTCTCTCTCTCTCTCTCTCCTTTTAC
>CM053590.1:55927616-55979814 GCA_028646515.1 Pseudochirops corinnae | reverse complement strand
TTTCCCCCTGAACTAGGTAAATGATATGTTTGATTAAAGTAAGATTGTTAACCCATTTTGAGTTGCTTTCCTTTAGAAAAGCAGATCTAAGAACCTGTGCTAGTAGCTGCCCTAGGTATGCTAGGGTGCTTGTTGTTACAGAACCCTCAACTGGTGGGGCATTATGTGAGTTCAGAAAAGAGATTATGGTTAGATATATAAATTTCCTAATCATCTGCATAGAAATGACTATTGAACTCCATGGGAGATGACGAAGTTACCAATTGAAAGACTATAGAGAGAAATGTCACAAAAACTGAGAAAGGAGAAAGTAGTTAGGAAGAAAGGGTGGTCAGCTATACCAAATGCTACAGAGATGTCAAGAAAGAGTAAGACTGAAGCAAGGCCATTAGATTTAGCAATTAGGAAATCCTTGGCAAATTTGTATAGGACAATTTCCTTTGAATATTGAGAATGGATATCACTTTGAAAGGGTCTGAAAAGAAAGGAAGAGGAAACAATGACTAGAAAGTGTTTTCTGTGGCATTAGTTGTAAAGAAGAGAAAGATGTCAGATTATATCTTATGCATATGGAGGAACCAAGAGTTTTATTTTTTTCTTTTAACTATGGAAACTCAGACATGATGATAGAAGGAAATAATCCAGTAGTTAGCAAGAAATTAAAGGTTAAAGCTTCAGCTGGGATGATTGTGGGAAAACTCTGCTAGAAAGAGAAGGGAATAGGATTAAGGATAAAAATAGGAAGGTTATACATAGTGAAAAGGGTGAATCACCATCAGGGAATTGAGTAAAGAAGGGAAATTTGGGGGATAATGTTGATGTTGGGGTTCCTACATGAAATAGCAGACAGCTGATGGCTTTTATCTCCTCAGAGAAATATGAAGTCAAATCTTCAGCTATGAGGAAGATAAAAGTATTTGTGCAAGAGATTTGAAGAGAGAAGAGATTTGGAAAAATTGCTATGAGTATTGCTTTACAGTATCAATTAGGGAAGAATTGGAAGACTATCCTGATCCAGTAACATCCAATTGAGATTATAAATATGAATTTGTAATGCACTGAATCATTGGTTGATAAAGCTTTGACCTAACAGATTCTAAGTAGGGATACTGGTTAATCATGTCCAACCATTGAAACCTTCTCTGATCACTGAAACTAGTTATGACCTGTGCCTTTCTCCAGGTCCCATAGTATTTTATTGGTACAACTAATGGTACTAATCACATCCTATTTCATATTATAGATACCTGAGCACATGTCATGCCAAATGCTAAATTGAAAGTTCATTGAAGACAGCAATTAAATCTTGTTCATCTGGCATCATAAAAGTATCTAGAATATGGAATATGCATGCACAGATGCTCAATAAATGTATACCGAATTGCTGTTGAATTACAAACAAGTAATTAGAAATTCTGTAAATACACTAAAAGGAGGAAACCAATTAAAAAATCAAGAAGACTCCATTTGGTTGAGGGCCATGGACAAAAACTGCACTCATAAAAAAAAATAAATAAAATGTAACCTATTGTTGTGTTTGGAGGGAAACAGAGATAAAGAGAGACAGAAAGAGAAACAGAGAGAGAGAGAGAGAGAGAGAGAGAGAGAGAGAGAGAGAGAGAGAGAGAGAGAGAGACAGAATAGAGCAGGATAGTATGATGGGGTGTTAAAGACTAAAACAAATTATATGTATATGAGGCTTCAAGTTCTGTCAAACTCAAATAGAAATGGATTTCTGCAGGCAAAGTGTTTGCTTAAAAAAACTACAAATTTATATTATCTGCTTCATTATATTTTTAATTTATTTTGTTAAACTTTGCCCAATTACAATTTAATATTTTAGTCAACTGGTGTGTTTTACATACAGCCCAACCTTGAAACCTTTGTAAAGTACATTGTGGATCTTTACCACAATCCTTTAAAGCAGGTACTACATCATATAATTCTAATTTTATTGATGAGGAACAAGCTGAGAAAATTTAAGTGAATTGGTTGCAGAGGTGGAATGTGAACCAAGGTCTAAATCTAAGCCTCCATCCAGCAAAAGACAGTACCCCAATTTTGCAAAGACAAAATTGTCTTCCTTCAAGGTTCATTCAGATCATACCACCTCTTATGTGGATGACTTCATATTAAAATAATCTCTTCCAATTATATATATTATATCACCTTGTCTCACCTCTACTTATGTCCTCTTGATTAGTGTAGCTATCATGTACCCATGTAGTTATTAATTCCTTAAGGTCAGGGGCTGTTTATTTTGGGGAGTTTTTGAGTCAGATTTTCTCAGGGCTTAGCATAGTTTCTTGTTATTAGACGGCTCTTAGAAAATGTTTGTGGATTTGAACTGAGATATATTCAAAAGGATCTATAGCTCCATCAGGTCTGGAGTTCAAAAGATGCAGATTATAGGATTTTTTAAACATGTGATCCTAAAGTTAACTATTAGGGCCTAATAAATATGAAGACTTCTCCAATTCTTCTGCTATCATGATGGTACCTATAGAACACTGCCATTCCATGTTCTTGACCAGAACTAATATATTTTCTCTTCAAATTTTACAATTCCTTGTTGACAAATTTCATTCCTATTCTCAGTTCATGCCTAGGTGACTCTCATAAAAGTTTTGTAGAGATGGGAAAAGAGTTACATAAAGAGGAAGTTAATGATATTCTCTATCATTTTTTATGTCTGGTTTCTTTATCTCTTTCAGAAAACATATTCAGTCCCCCCCCCAAACGTACTTGGCCCAACAAATCCACTTCTCCCTGCCTCCCCCATATAGACTCTCTTACAATACCATTTGTACTTCCCATATAAACACACCCCAAACTGTGTTGTTAGTGTCCAAGTGTGATGGTTGTACTGCTCTTGATGAAAGGAATAACTTGTTAATATGTTTTTTTCAAATATTTCCTACCTTTCTTCTTTTCCATTTTGCCCTGAACTCCCTCAATATGACTCTATTTAGTTTAATATTTTGCCAAGCTTTCTATGAGTCATACTCTCCACTGTTGCTGCCCTGAGAAGATGCTAGATGAATTTTTTTTTATCATTTTTCCTTTCTAATATTGTATAAACAAGCTTCCATTCTAATCTAGTGTTGCATTTAGTGACCATATTCATTTGGCAAGTAAATCAGAAATGTTCTAAGGTGACTTCTGGTCTCTTTTCATTTCCTTGTTATATTAATTAATTTATACTGGTTACAAGTATGGATATTATTATAGTCTGTGACAATATCATTTCTGTTATACATTTCATATTTTTGATGTTTTATTCCTTGCTTATATAGATCAACATTAAGTTTTTCTAGTTGTTTTCCCACTTATATTCTTTTCTCTTGTTTTATACTATTTTGATTATAGTTCCAAGTCAGCTAACTCCCACTTCAATAACAAGTCTTTTCCTGTCTGAAGAAATACAATCTATTTCATTCTTTAAATTGTTATTTCTTGTTCACCATATTTCCATGCAAAGTGATTCTTTTCTTTTTTTTCTCCAAGAAATGTTCATGATATTGCAAAGTAAGAGTGCTATATATTGTACAAGTATTTAGGAAGCTATCATTCCTTGATCCTAAGTAATAATTTTTATTTTTCATAAGTACATACAAAAATAAAATCAGATGATATAGAAATTGTCATAAGAATAGAAGACTAAGGCAAAGAAAGGAAAGAATGGGGCCATTGCATGTGTGAAGAAGACAAAGAAAATCATAGGGAGGTCTGACGCAGTATAGTTCCCTGCATTAGTCACTAGATGACATTACCTGAGCCCAACAGAGACAGAAAATAGAGAAGTCTCAGGTTGGTGGGCTAGGGAATAAGCCTATGGCCATAATATCCTCAGATAGATGCCAAGGATGCACAAGATGTGAGGTTTAATCAAATGGAAAGAGGGCTGTATTAAAAATCAGGAAATTTTAGATGCCTTCTATCTCCATATCTTTCAATTGGTGTGTGACCTTGGGTAAGTCACTTAATCTTTTCACTAGAACTCAGGTTCCTAATCTTTAACGTAAGGAGATTAGATTGAATATATCAACCTAACCTTGAAAATTGCAAATCAGCCATTCATAACTCAGGGTGGCCCTGCAGTATTAAAACTTCTTCTATGATTCAAGATTCTTGGGAAAAAGAAAGACCTTTATTTAGCCTGTTAGCTTTAATGTTTTGAAAAGAGTTACAGCATTCATCAAAATGAAAAGGACTTTATATTATGCGTACTGTTCCAACGGGATAGTAATTACTTTTACCACAATTAAATTTAATATTATGAAATGAAACATGTCACTCTATATTACCATATTGAATTTTGTTAAAACTGACTCTATACATAAAGTAACAGACGACTCCATAAAAACAAAAATAAAATTTTCTCACTACTTTAATTGTGGAAATAGCTTATAGTTTAAATTGCCTTGTCATGGAGCTCAATAAATTTAGATTCCCTTTCAAGTTAAAATGATGAAGAATTTTTAAAATATGCCCATTGGCTTAAGTTTAAGTAAAAAGATAATGGCCTAGCTTCCTATGTGTTCCATTTAGGAACTATTAAATTCATTAATTGATTCATGCTTTAAGCAAATACTCATTGAGTAGCTATTATATAGAAATCACTGTGCTAGACCTTGGAGTCAGAAGGGTGAAAAGATGAAGTATAGTCCCTTGCCTTCTGGAATTTACATTGTGAACCCTGCAGGCATCTCTATACATATATCTATAGAAAAGCCAGAAATATTGTAGGAGCATCTGGACTGCCCAAGATAAATCCGACTGACAGATTTTTAGGAAAGTTCAGGCCAACTTTATCTAGCTAGCTATGAGAGGCAGTGTGGAATAAGAGACAGTCTTCCAAATTATAGTATAAAATACTGCCCCTGACACATACTGGCTGTAAGATCCTAAGCAAGTAACTTAATATTTCCCTTTTGTGTGTTTTCTTCAGTTAGAATGCAAGCTCTTTGAGGGTAGTACTTGACTTTCTTTCTACTTGACTTTACATTCCCAGCACTTAAACTGTCTGACCAGTAAGTCCTTAAAATGCTTGTTTCATGCTTGCTCTCAGTGAACCAGGCACATCTTTAAAACTATGAGTGAGGGCAGGTAGGTGGCACAATGGATAGAGTACCAGCCCTGGAGTTAGAAGGACTTGAGTTCAAATTCAGCCTCAGACACTTGCTAGCTCTGTGATCCAGGACAAGTCACCTAATCCTGACCACTTCCAAGAAGAAGAAGAAAAAAAAAAGACAGTAAAAGAGCAATTCTTTCTTTGAATTAATAAAATCATATTTCCAGCTAAAAAGCCTTATGTAAATCCGTATGTCAATGTAACTTTTGCTTGCTATACTATGCTTGATATACTACTAATATAATATAGGGCAATATGGTACAGGTTAATATGGAAAGAAAAAAACTTCATAATGAAGATAATGATATAGCAAGGTGTAGGGAAAAGAACATTGGTTGTGGATTCAGAAATTCAAAATTCATACCCTCAACTCTGTTACTTGCTAGTTGTGTGACCTGGGACAGTGCTTCTGGGCCTGACTTGTTTCATCAATAAAAATGAGGAGAATGAATCAGAACAATTTGCAGTATCCTTGAGGCTCTAAATCTGTGAACCTAAGCTAGATTTCATATTCCCCCTTTTCACTGGCAACTCTCAGGGTAGAAGTCCTGAGATCCTACTAGAAAAGGTAGCACCAAAAGTACGCTGGTAAATGTTTGACAACAGACTCCCTTTCCTTTCCTCACCCCACCCCCCCAAAAATTAGGCATGACACACTCGAAAATTTATTCTGGATTACTACCAATTTATCCACCACCTTCTTAAGTATACATAATCAAGAAAAAAATAAACCAAGCTATGATGTGTAGTGTTTGCTGAGCTCCCAAGAAGTAAGTGCTCACACTGAAAGCTTAACAACTGGCCTCTAGAGCAGGGTGGCCCTAGCATACCCCTGGATAACAACTGTTTGCCAGAATTATACCCAGCCATACAGCATCCAAAATCAAAGGCAGTGATCATGGCAACAATGCTAAAATCAATCAGTAGAACTACTCATTATATTTTCACTATATCTGCAGTCTCTGAAGCCCAAGTTAACTAAGTTCTTCAAGAATTTTGAAAAGTCTAGCTGTCACTGATCAGAGTGTTCTTCTACTAGATTTGATGTTAGCTTGGCTTTCATCATAGAAATCCTAAGTGCTCTCCAACTCCCTCATCTTCCTCGTGTGCCATTCTTGAAATATAAAAATCTTTACTGGATATTCCTAAGCAACACCTGTAGCTGTGTTCATTTGACAGAAGATCTAGATTCAAATACTCAGAAACTTTCTAGCTTCATGACCCTGGACAAATCACTTACCCTCTCTCAGTCTCAATTTTATAAGCTGGGTTATAGTGAGGCATGGGACTAAGACACTGGGTGGACAGTGAATAGAGGTATGGGCCTGAATCAGGAAGACCTCATTTAAATCTGGCCTTAGACATTTCCTAGTTGTGTGACCCTGGGCAAGTCCCTTAACCTCTGCCTGCTTTAGTTTCCTCAACAGTGAAATGGGGGATAATAATAGTACCTACATCCCAGAGTTATAGTTAGGACCAAATGAGATAATATTTGTAAAGAGCTTAACACAGTGCCTAGCACATAGTAGGTATTATATAAATGTTAGCTATTGTTGTTGTTGTTAATTACCTCCTATATGACCAGCTTTATCCTAGTCCCTGAAAATAGAAATACAAATAAATGAAAAATTCCTAGTTGCAAGGAATTTACATTCTATGGGTGACTATCCCTCATTGTTGATTACTATAGCTCCTCTCTATCTAAAAGTTACAATAAACTTAGGGGTTAGCTAGTATTTCTTGATCATTAATGGTTACATATATATTATATATGTACATGTATACATATATGTGGATAAACAGATAGACAGATGATAGGTAGGTAGGGAGAGAGAGAGACAAGACAGAGAGACAAAAACAGGGAGAGAGTGAGTTGAGGGGACTGGGTGAATTTATTTTTCAATAGTCCTCCAAACAAGGCTCAGATTTTGATCTGTTCCAGACAATTTTTAAAGTGGAAATTCTCTGTCACCACCCGCATTTGCTATATCCCAGGAGAGAAATTGGGGGAATCAAGGAACACTGTTCTAGTTTGGGGATTTACAAATATGTCATCTGTGAAGAACAGAAACCAGGGGAGAGAAATGAGCAGAGGAAGAATGGATTGAAGACAGAGGGCAGAAGAGATCAGAGCCAGCTGTGTTTTGGGCTTTTTGTTTTTAAAGAGCTTCAAGGAAGAGATATCAGGATAGACAACTACACAGGGATGCAGGAACACTGAGTGATGAGAGACACACTGAGAGGACAAAAAAGGGAATGGAGTCTCAAGAAATGAAAAGAGAGAAATGGAAAATTCATCATTTTGAGATGAATTGCTGGTAACTGTCAGCTGAGAAGTGCAGAAATTTGGTTTTTGAAGGCAAATGTTTATGTAAAATAGCTGTACAGGCAGTGATCAGGGAGTTTCAGAGGAGAACAGCAAACCTTAGTTGACTCTAATCACGTTGTATGTGGGAAGGACAACGTGAGCAGCAAGACAATTTCTGAAAATGATAACTATGACAGAAGCTAATCAGTAAGTACTGGCTGCACCAAATAATAATCATGAGAAGCAGAAATATTGATAATCAAATGCATATTTGCATAAAAATCAGAGTACCATATTAGAACTAACAGAGACTTTTGAGATTAGTTAAGACAACTCCTTCATTTCATGTGTGGAAAAAACTGAAGCTAAATAAATTGCCAGAATTTACATTTCTGGTGAGTGGCAGTCCTGGCCAGCAATCTCCAGGCCCATGTTTGAACAAACACTTGTTATATGCCTATATCCAATAACCATTTATTAAAAGTCTACCATGTAGACGTTCAATGACAAGATGGAAGAATGAGGAGGGAACCTTCTGAAGCCCTCCAAACAATTAGAAAACCACCTCAGAATTCATCTAGGAGCAGGGAAGCAGTTTATCAGCCAGGCAAGAAAGGTCTGTCTCACTGCCATGGGAGGGTAGAGAAGTCCAGGAGCAGAAGCAGTAGCAGCAACAGCAGCAGCTAGACTCACAGTAAGGGGCCTGCAGCAAGGCTCCAACCCTGAGGCAATCCACCAGTGAGGCCCCACCCCCTACAAACCAGCAGCCCCCAGGCAACTGAGTAATCTGTGAAGAAACAACAGGACCCTACTCCAGGGACCTCACCCCGAGGATAAACCACCAGCTAGGACCTGACCCCATTGGTGACAAGTAGTAAAATCCCACCCTGGAGCTGGCCAACAGTGAGACCTTGCCCCTGGGATCTACCAGCAAGAAGACTCTGTTTCCATAGCAGCCCAGCAACAGGACCCCACCTCTGGGGCAGACCAACAAGAAGATTCCCCTTCCAAAGCTAGCCACCAAAAAGATTCTATTACCATAGCAACCCAGCAGCAAGGTTGCAACCCTGAAGCAGGCCAGAAGATAAATCCCACCCCTGAGGAGGCCAACAGGGAGTCTCCACCCCTCAAAACAAGCCAGAAGGGAAGCTTACCCTCCAGAGAAAGCAAACAGCTAAGCCCTGAAGCTCATTGAAAGCCAGCGGTAAGATCCAGAGGTCTAGCACAAAAAGTTAGGGAAGATGCAGAACCAGAGCTCAATTCTCCCATTAAAATGCCAAGTCACAATAAATGCCGAAAAGAAAAGCGTTTCACTATTAGAATATTACTACGGTAATAGGGAGGATCAAGGCATAAACTTAGAAGAGAGCAATAGTGCCATAGCACAGACTTGCTCTGGCCTGCTTGCCCAATGCAAGCCTTACAGATATCTAGGCAATTTAAGAGTCTACCCAACATGGCAAACTTTTAATAAACTTTCAATGAACTTTACTTTTCTTTGGCCGAGAAGACTTGAGTCAAATTCATTCAGCAGGAACCAGCGTGTTGGTATTTTGGGGTCTCCAGAGCAACTGTAACCCTAACCACATCATTTATATGTAATTTGATCTCAGACCCAAAAAGAATTTTTGAAAGAGCTCAAAAAGGATTTTAAAAAACAAATTACAGAAGTAGAAGAAAACTGGAAAAAGAAATGAGTAATGAAAGGGAATCATGAAATAAAGAGTCAGTACCATGGAAAAAGGTATACAAAAATTTATTGAGGAAAATATCTCCCTAAAAAAAAAGTTGAACTGGTCAAATGCAAAAGGAAGTACAAAAGCTCTTTGAAAAAAATAATTCCTTAAACATTGGAACTGAACAAGTGGAAACTAACAACTCTATGAGACATCAAGATGCAATAAAACAGAATTAAAAAGACAAAAATGAAAATAAAAAAACTGTTACATTTCTCATTGGAAAAAAAAATGACCTAGAAAATAGATCCAGAACAGATAATATAAAAATTATTGAACTACCTTAAAGCCATGATAAACAACAACAACAAAAAACTGGACATCTTTCAAGAAATTATCAAAACAAAAAAAACTGCCCTGATATATTAGAACCAGAGGGCAAAATAGAAATTGAAAGAATCCACCAATCATTAGCTGAAAGAGATCCCAAAATGAAAACTCCCAGAAACATCATAGCCAAATTCTAGAGCTTGCAGATCCAGGAGAAAATATACCAATCAGCCAGAAAGATGTAATTCAATATCATGAAACTACAATCAGTATTACACGGGAATTGGCATCTTCCACATTACAGAAGCAGAGGATTGGGAATATGTTATACTAGAAGGCAAAGTAGTTAATATTATAATTAAGAATCGTCTACCCAACAAATCTGAATATAATCTTTCCAGGGGAAAATGGATATTAATGAAATAGAAGACTTTCAAGCATTTCTAATTATAAGACCAGAGTTGAACAAAAAATTTGACCTCAAAATACAAGAATCAATGGAAACATAAAAAGGTAAAAAAGAAACAAACATAAGAAATTCAATAAACTAAAAATGTTTATATTTCAAAATGGCAAGATGTTCATAACTTTTAATACCTTTATTACTTTAAGAGCAATTAGAAAGAATATATGTAGACAGAGGTCATGGATATATGGTGACTTTGATGGGATGAAGAAAACTGCACTGGAAGAAGAAGGGGGAGAATGAATGAGGCAAATTATCTCACATAAGATGGCAATGAAAGAAGTATTATATGGAGGGGAAGATGTGAGTGGGGTGGAAAACTCAAACCTTACTCTCATCAAAATTGTCTCAAAGAGAGAACACACTCATTGTATCAAAGAGATACACACTCAGTTGGATATAGAAACCTCTTACCTCATAAGGAAGTAGAAAGTAATGGGGATAATGGAAGAGGGAGGAGGGACTGATAAAAGGGAAGGTATATTGGGGAAGGCAGGGATTAGAAGTAAAACACTTGTGAGGAAGGAAAAGGTGTAAAATAAGCAAGAGAGGAGGGTAAATATGTGAAAAATAACATGGAGGGAAATACACAGCTATTATAACTATGAATATGAATGGGATGAACTCACCCATAAAATGGAAGCAGATAGCAAAATGGATTAAAAATCAGAATCCTACAATATGTTGTTTAAAAGAAACATATTTGAAGCAGAGAGTTACACAGAGGGTAAAGGTAAGGAGCTGGAGCAGATTCTATTATGCTGTAGCTGAAGCAAAGAAAGCAAGGCTAGCAATTACTTTCTCAGACAAAACAAAAGCAAAAACAGATCTAATGAAAAGAGATAAAGAAGGAAACTATACCTTGCTAAAACGTACCATGAACATTGAATTCATATCAATATTAAACAGATATGCACCAAATGATATAGCTAGCATCTAATTTTTTGCAGGAGAAATTGAATTAGTTACAAGAGGAAATAATGAAACTATACTAGTGGAGAATTTCAACTTTCCCCTCTAAGAACTAGATAAATTTAATCAAAAAGTAAACAAAAAATAAATTAAGGAGGTAAATTAAGTTCTGAAAATGTTAAATATGTTAGTTCTGGAGAAAATTGAATGGGAATAGAAAGGAATTTACCTTTTCTCAGCAGTACATGAGACCTACACAAAGTGCAGAAAGGCAGAAATAGTAAATGCATCCGTTATAGATCATGATGCAATAAAAATTACATTCAATAATGGATAATGTAAAGAAAGATTAAAAATTAGTTGGAAATTAACCAATATAATTCTAAGGAAACAAGTGGGTAAAACAACAAATCATAGGAACAATCAATAATTTCATAAAAGAAAATGACAACAATGAGAAAACATACCAAAATTTACAGATTGCAGCCAAAGCAGTAGTTAGGGGAAATTTATATCTCTGATTGCCTACACCAATAAAAGAGGGGAAAAGCAGATCAATGAATTGGGCATACAACTAAAAAAAAAAGAAACAAGAAAAAAGGAAATTAGAAATCCCCAATTCAACACCAAACTGAAAATTCTAAAAAAAAAAGAAAAAAAAAGAGAGAGAAATTAATAAAATTGAAAGCAAGAAAACCATCAAACTAACAAATAAAGTGAGAAACTGTTCTTATGGGGAGAAAAAATAGATAAACCATTGGTTAAATTGATTAGAAAGAAGAAAACTAAATTACTAGTATAAAAATTGAAAAGGGTGAATTCATCACTAATAAAGAGGAAATTAAGACAATTGTTAAGAGCTATTTTGCCCAATTATATGCCAATAAAATTGACAATCTAAATGAAATGGATAAACATAAACAGAAATATAAATCACCCAAAGTAACAGAAAAAAAAATACTTAAATAACCCAATCTTGGGCAAAAAAAAGTTGAACAAGCCATCAATGAACTTTCCATGGAAAAAAGTCACAAAATCACATGGCATTCCCATCTATTTTCATGGTTGTGTACTGGTGGTGCCTTGTACCTGGAATATTCTCTCTCTTCACCTGCAACTTCTTCAATTCTTAGTTCTTGTCACCTTTTACATGATTTTTTCCTAAGCTCCCCCTGCCTTCCTTCCCTACAAGTCCCCACTTGTTTGAACCATTCTTATTCATTCCATATTTATTCTGTATAAAACTTCATATGAGCTTGACTGCACTGTTAGAATATTAGCAGGACTATTGCTTCTATACTTCTATCCTTGGTGCTAAGCACAGTATCTGGAACATAATAGGCATCTCTTAAAATGCGTATGACTTATTGATTAGTTTGTAAGCTCCTTGAAGGCAGGTTCTCCCCTTTATCTCTTTATCTCAATTTGCAACATTACATTAGATTCCAAAGTCTATTTTTTTAGTTGATCATTCTTGTAACAAAGAACCAAGTTTCCTATAGTAACAGTGCTATGAGTAATGGTTATGTTTTTAAGCAGTCCACCAAAAAAAACCTACTTCTACAATTAATAAAGGAAAAACTATAATAGAGATCATCTGGCTATATGAGAGGTAACAGCATAATGGAGAAAGTCTCAAAATTGAGTGCAGAACATTCAGTAATCTGTATTGTATTAGCAAAAGAAGTTTCCTTATTGAGAGTTCCTTACAATAATAAAATGGAACTGAAACTATCATTCATAGACATAGAAAACCTGGGATGAGGAGATTCTCTCTACGAAAACAGGGTAGGCAACTTCTCTGTAATTTCTATTCTTATAGAGTTTCCTATAGCACTGAAAGGTTAAAACACAACCAGTATGTATCAGATCAGGAGTAGGGTTTGAATCTAGGTCTTGCTGGATCCAGCTCCCTGTCTACTATGTCACAGCTACCTCTGTTGAAACCTTTGCTTGTTAAAAAAAATGTTAAAATGTTTTATTTACATTTCTTTTAATTGAGAATTGGAAAAGATCATGGAAATAATTTATTTTAATCTCTTCATGTTAGAGGTGAGAAACCTAAGGGCCAGAAAGGTCACACAGTATTCAAAGGCACATAGGGACTAAGTAGCAAATTCAGGTTTAAGCCCCTGACCCATTGACTTTAGATCTGGTTCAATTACTATTTCTAAAAATAGGTGGAAAAAACACTGTGACTATATTAATAATTGAAAACAAAAAAAATACATTGAAAGGCAAGGCTTTAAATCGTATTTAGTTCTATACAGTACAACTATATATCTTTATTGCTATTATTATTGTTCAATCATTCAGTCATGTCCGTCCCACTAACCCTGAACCCAAGAACAATAGCACGCCAGGGCCTTATGTGCTCCACCATCTCTTGAAATCTAAGTTCATCTTCATTGTTTTCATGACACTATCTATCCATCTCATTTCTCTTTTTCTTTTCCATCATTCCTTCCCCTCATTAGGGTCTTTTCCAATGAGCCCCATCTTTTCATTATGTGATCAAAGTATTTAAGTTTCAGTTTCAGTATTGGACTTTCCAGTAAATATTCTGAATAAATTTCTTTAAGTATTAACTGATTTGATCTCTTTGCTGTCCAAGGAACTCTCAAAAGTCTTCTCTGGCACCACAATCCAAAAGTGTCAATTCTCCAGTGCTCAGCTTTCCTTATAGTCCAACACTGGACCCACAACCATATACTGCTATTAGAAAAACCACAGCTTTGACTAAATGGACCTTTGTTGATAAGGTAATATCTTTGCTTTTTAGTGTGCAGTCCAAAGTAAGTAAGGAAACTGTACCTCATAGAGGCTAAATGGTCCCCCTTCTAGGATGTCAAAGAGAGATTGGATTCAAACCCAGTGCTCTCTTGATTCTGTATTTTGTTTCATACTTTGTTTAGACTGGACTGTCTTATTTTGTCATTATGTTGTACTTTACCTTGCAAAACTGAGCAAGCGTCTTTTAATTTCATGGCTACAATCATCATTTGCTGCAATCTTTGAGTCCAAAAATATGAAATTTGGCATGGCTTCCATTTCTTCTTCATCTAATTGCTAGGATGTAATGGGATCAATTGCCAAGATCTTAGGTTTTTTGTTTTTGTTTTTACACTCTCCTCTTTCACCCTCATCAAGAGACTTCTTAATTACTCTTCTCTTTCTGCCATCAGAATGGTATCATCTGCAGATCTGAAATTGTTGGTATTTCTCCCAGTCCCCCCAACCCCAGCTTTTGATTCATCCAGCATGGTATTTCACATGATACTCTCTGCATATAAGTTAAATAAATAAGGCAACAATATATAGCATTGTCATACTCGTTTACCAATCTTAAAGCAATCATTTTTTTCCATGTTCATTTCTAACTGTTGCTTCTTGGCCCACATACAGTTCCCTCAAGAGACAAATAAGATGATCTGGTACTTTCATCTCTTTAAGGGTTACCCTGTTCCAACGAGTGAGATACAATTTAACAAATGAATAATAAAAAGAGTATGTTAATACAATAAAGGTCTATAAGGTAGTAGGGCAGTTAGGTGGTGCGGTGGATAAAGTACTGGGCCTGGAGTCAGAAGACTCATCTTCCTGAATTAAAATCTGACCTCTGTCATTTACTAGCTGTGGGACTCTGAGCAAGTCACTTACTCTTGTTTGCCTCACTTTCCTCATCTGTAAAATGAGCTGGAGAAGGAAATGGCAAACCGCTCCAGTGTCTTTGCCAAGAAAACCCCAAAAGGAGTTGCAAAGAGTCAGACATGACTGAAAAAATGACTCAATACAAGGTAGTAAGAATATATTTTTATGAATAATGGGCTTCCCCCAGGAAATATTCTGATTTAGGATGATATCCCTAAAGCAAGGGAAGGAAGCATGGCATAATGGATAGAGAACAGGTCCCATAGCTGAGATGTAGATTTAAATCTGGTATGTACTATCTGTGTATCTCTGAGCAATTCATTTAATCAAACAGTACTCAGAGCATTATACTCTAAGATTATAAATCACCAGCCTGGATTGGTAGATCAAATTCCTCACCAGGGAGATCCCTATGCCAGAGAAACCACAGGTCTAGTCTTTATTGAAAGATGGAAGAAACCTTCAAGGCTGCCTAGTTGAAATGTCTTACTTCATAGATCAGGAAACTGAGTCCTAGGAAAATTAAGTTGTCTAAGGTTAATCAATCTGTCAATAAATGAATGAATATTTATTAAGTGCCTACTATATACCGAGCACTGGGCTAGGGGATGATGACACAAGTACAAAAATGAAACAATTCTTACTTGCAGGGAGTTTCCATTCTAATAGGAAAGATAAGAAGTAAAGAAATATATGTGTGTATGTATATGTGTGTGAGAGTACAGTATAAATACAAAGATAATAAATACAGACATATGCAATGTAACTAAATATAACACAGTTTGGAAAGGAAGGCTCTAGCAGCTAACAGGGATCAGAAGAGGCTAAGCATCAGTGACAGGTTTTAACTAGGATTTTCTGCTCTCTGATGCTTTGCTCTTTCCATTATGTCACCCTATATAAGCAATTTCATATGCTTTTAAAAATTCCAGATCATCATTCAAAACATCCTGATAAACTTGATCAATTATTATAATTATATTTATATAATAATGATAATTATAAAATAATTATTCAATTATCAATTTATGTTAGAGATGACTTTTGAAATACGTTTTAAAATAAAGCATTTTTTAAAATAAATTCTCAAATATGCTGTACCAGCAAATAACAATGTTGCAAATAGTAGAGCAGGTGGGGATGGGATGTGAACCCCTAAAAGGAAAACACCATGTCTTTAGGATCTGGACCCCAAAAAGGAAAAGACTCTGGACTTTCCCATGTTACCCAGGTCTCTGGCATTTGATTGGGAAACCTTTCCCTTCCCAGTTAACGATCCTTTCGTTGTGGCCCTCTTTGTCTGCACCTGACCTCACCCTGGACCACCATTCCTTAATTCCATTTAGACCCCTTCTCTATTCCCACAGTTTTCTGCATAAAAGATCCATCTTGCCTCCATTGAAATGCTTAGACTGCTTAAGAGTCTAGCCAATGCTCAGATTCTGTCTGGCCAGCTAATCAATACAAGTGTCACAATAGGGCAGATTCTTAAAATCTACCCCTCCCCAACTATTTTTTTAGTGAACCTTATCTCTGTTTGAAACAAGGATTGAGTCAAATTCATTCAAGGTATTGGGGTGTCATTTGCCTTTGAATTTCAGGATTACTAACACTCCTAGACCTCAACAGACCCATAACTTATCTGGTTTGGACACTATTTTCACATAATCCAATAATCTGTTTGGTTTATTTTTATCTAAAGCATCTAATCAATTCAAGCATCTAAATTAATTCAAATCAATTTATACAATTTCTTTGTTTTAAAGGTTGGTAAGTACAAAAGATAACCAAATCTTTTCATTTTTTTTAATTAAATAAATCACTCAGTCTTCCAAGCTGGACCAAGAGAAAAATGCATCTCCTAGATTAATACAACCAGTCATCCTTCTTATATAATGGAAAAAAACATCATTTCTCATTGGCCTTTAAGTGAGTAGAGACATATCCAGAGTCAGAAGGAATGAAATATAGTAAGACTAGGGGTTGGTGGAATAAGGAAAATGTGTTTTCATCATAAGTTTAGAGGGTAAATATGTATATGTCCCCTTTATATTCAAGGAGATATGCTTTTGGGATATACTTGGCAAGACTGGAGTCTGAGGGCTTGGAGCAAGAAACTATCTGGATCTCAGGTGTCACTTCTACTGCACAGTGGACCCAAATTAAGTATAAAGCAGCCTGGCCATTGTTCCTCAGTTGTTTCCCAATAATTGTGTCAGAAATCCAAACTTACTGCTTTCCACTGATTCCTAATTCTTATTCCTCTAGTTCAATGTGTCATTTCCATTACTCTCTTTTTACAAATGTGTTTCTATAATATTATTTCTAGCATTGTGAGTCACAGCAATTAAATTTAGTGAATTTTTAGTAGTCATCTACTATGTTCAAAATATTATGCTAAGTGTTAGGAAGGAAGATATAGCCATGACACAGGCCAAGCTTTCTCAAAATTCAGTTCTTTAAGTGTCTTTGAATCCCACCTGTGATTTGAAGGTGGGAGAAACTTGCTGATGCAACAGGAAGGTTGTAACAGGAAAGAGAACCACCATATAAAAGAAGGAGCACAAACTGGAATCAGTAGAACTGAGAAGGAGAATATTTGTGGTGTCCGGCAATCTGTTTGTCTGTTCTGTCTGTGTTGATTTGTTTTTGTATACTTTGTCAGTCAGAAGCCTTCTCTCTGTTGTGTTGTGACTTTGTCAGATAGGAGGACTCTATCTGGTGATTGCGATACATTGTCAGAGAGGAGCATTCTATCTGTTAAATTGTGTTACTTTGTCAGACAGATGCACCCTGTCTGTAGACTTGTGCTGATTTCATAGGCAGAAAGTGAATTGAGATGATAGTGCCCCCAATGTGTACTAATATTGTTGTAAATCTGCTAAGTTTGACGTGTGTAGATATTGTTATGGCTCTGTTAAGTTTTCTCTTCCCAGGAACAGAGATTTCAAAGGACTTGAGATAGACTGGTCACCATGAGCTTCAAACTGGAATAGGAGCTGGAACAGGAACTGGGAACTGCCTACCTATGAGTCCATGTGACGGTTAGGTGAATTTGAACAAGAGATGGAAGCATGGAAGAGGAACCATAGAATCTGGGAGCCAGCTCTGAGTCAAGATGAAAGGATCTTTCCTTGGATACTTGGTGCTGGCTGACAAGATCATGATTTACTGTGACCTAAGGGTAGGAGAACATTGTTCTTTGTACTTTGTACCCCTTAAGGATGATTGAGTTAAGGATGATTGGAAGCTAGTCTCCAATCAAGAAGAAAGAAGATTTTCTGACTGACAAGATTAAAGCAATGTGACCTAAGAATGGGAGACTTTTGCACTTTGTATACCTTAAGGAGGATTGCTCCTTAAGGATGACTGAATTAGTTATTTACAGAGTGATATCTTCTGCCTAAAACTTTGTGGCCACTTTAGTGATAAATTATTATGTTATATCATTGTGAATGCTGTACTTTGGTTTCTGTGAATGTTTTGCTTTACGTTACTACTGAATAAATAGAGAGTTCACTATACTATATGATTAGAACCTTAGAGCTATTCACAGTAGCAGTCCTCTGGAAAGCTACTTGTGCTTGGCTTAACAGTATTCAATTTTAATGTATATTTATGAATATTCCACGCATCCTAATCTTGGACCAAAGATAGTTTAATAAGTGGTTTTTAAGTAATACTGGCACATTTTTTTAAAAAAGGTTCATATAATGGTACACCCCACTTTTTTGCAAAAAAAAAAAAAATGTTGGCATAAAATCTGCAATGATTATGCAGTGAAATACAGTAGCAGGTCAGCACCAAAGATGCCCTAAAGCAGATGGTAGCCATAGCTGTGGCTACCAATAGCCGAACAGGTAATGATGGAAACAGCTAAACAGAGACCCAGTTCAGAAATATAAGATAGCAAAAGTTCTGTAGGCAGCAAGAAATGGCAACTTCAAAGTAGCACACTCAGTCTCTAAACCCAATTAGAAGATAGCATCCTCTTCCAAGGAATATTTACTAATTCCCCCTCTCCCCTAGGTCATGGAAATTGATCATTATTTTCTTAAATTTTTCATAGCACGTGGTAGGGACTTATTACATTTATACTTGTATCACTGTTATCATTATGTCATAATATGGGTCATTGTCTCACCCTCTCTAACAGGTGCAGAGTTTGGGTTAATTCCAATTGAGTTTTGAGGAAAGAGAAAGATTTTAAGATACGGAGGGTTTTATTTGGGGTGGGGGGCAGAAATAAATATATTCCTGGGATAGAGGCTTACATGAATATAGACAAGGAGATGGGGAGGGTGGAGGAATGAAAGTGTTAAAATCTGTCTAAACATAAAGTCCTTGAAACTAGGTGTAATAGACAGGGATAGTGAGGCAGACCATAACAAAATAGAGGAGAGAATTTAATGCAAAGGTCAAAATATATTTTATTTGGCAGACAATGGGAAGCCAATGAACATTTGATAATATAACAAAACTTTGGAATCTCAAAAGTTAAAAGGAGTCTCAGACTTCATGCACTCCACCTCATACTTGAACAAAATTGACTTTCAAAATGTTCCCTAAGGGGCAGCTAGGTGGCACGGTGAATAGAGCACCAGCCCTGGAGTCAGGAGCACTTGAGTTCAAATCTGGCCTGAGACATGACACTTATTAGCTGTGTGACCTTGGGCAAGTCACTTAACCCCAATTGCCCTGCCTTCCCCCCTCCAAAAAAAAAAAAAAGACAAAATATTCCCTAAAAGTAGCCATCTACTGACATGAAATCCATTACTTCCTAAGGAAGTATATTTCATTTTTTCATTTCTAATTGCTAAAAAGTTTTTTCATTTGATCAAATCCAAATCTGTTTCTTTGCAAATCTCACTCACTGCTCCTAGGTCTGTCCTCAAGAGTCAGATAGAACTAGTCAAACCCCTCTTCCTCATGACAATCATTAAATTCTAGAAGGCAGGTCTTATGACCACTCCCCTCTATGTACTTCAAGCTTTTTCTTCTTGTTCAGGTCAGAATGCATTCCCAATTTCTTCAACTGCTATTCATATGACCCTGGAGGAAGGACTCAAGGCCCTTCATTATTCTGGTCACTCTGCTTCTGAATTTACCCAAGACATCAGAATTATTCCACTACTATGCATATACTACTAGATCATCATTGGTAAAAAGAAAGCTTCTATCTACACCAAAAAATAACAATATGTTTTTTGTAGTAGCAAAGAACTAGAAATAAAGCAGATGCCAATCCCTTAGGGAAACATTAAAGAAATGGTGGTCCATTAATATAATAGGATATTATTGTACTGTTAAAAATTATAAATATGATGAATATAGAGAAACATAGAAAGATATACAGAGTGATGAGAGTAAAGAAAGCAATATTAATACAACAACAGTATAAATGGAAAGAGATCAAAGTGCATGTTTATTGGCCTACTATTTGTAGAGTATATTAATTTTTCCATTATTTTGAAAATTGTAGTAGCATTTGGCCTTCTCTAGCTCTGCTTTACTTATGCTATTCTTAGGTCTTCCAGAAATTACTGACAGTGTCTCAGCAATCATATCCATGATTTCTTTTGTGCTTGGGATGGAATTCATTTGGACCTACCAATATGAGGCAATGAGGGCAGCAAAGTGCTCCATCAATATTTCCATACTCATCTTGGATAACAATTCCTCATTAGTTACTTTTTCCTGTACTTTACAGTTTAAAGATCATCCGCCTTAGCTGAAAAAACAAAGATCTAATAGCTGAGCATCTCTGTTTAATCTGTCAACTATTACTATTGAACCATCAAAGTCAACCAGAACTCCTATCCTTGATTTTATCCTTCTTTATTTTCTAGTACAATTTTTAAAAATAAACAAAATATAGCCTTAGATTTTCTCACTAACCTTGCTCATTTTGAACTTTAGCATGTCTTCTGCTATTTTTTAAAGACAATGCAAACACTTTTGAAATCATCTTTCATTACCTACCCTTCATTTTATTCTTTACTCATATCTTTTTATAATCTAAGGGCTATTAATTTCTTTAGAAAACACTCCCCCCCACAAGCTTTCTTTCACATTGGGATTGTCTCCCTTAGTGACTTCAGAATGTCATTCTTGAGAGCTTCCTATCCCTTTGGGGTTAATTTTCCCTGCATAGTTTTGGTCCTTAGGACGCCGCCTATACTTTCTCTGAAACATATGAAATCTGCTTTCCTATATTTAGAGCACATGATAGATGCTGCACAGATTTGCTATTTTTTTTCCAACACAAATTCTAGCTTGCCCCAAAGGTTCTTTTCATTTCCAATTCAGCAACTAGTTCTTCCTTGTTGATGAGAATGAGTTCTAGAAAAAATGTTCCCCTCATTTGTCTTTCCATGTTAGTGAAGGATTAAATTATCATTAAAGGCATTTGAGAATATCACCTGCTCCGATGGAGAGTGATAGAAAGAGTGGGAGAGAAAAAGAAGTAGAGAGAGAATAAGATAAAGAAGATGGAGGATGGGAGGGAGAATGAGGAAGAAAAGAAAAAGAGACCACGAAAGAAATATATAACAAATATGAGATATGTAGATAAAAGGCCCCCTTTCAATACTATAGCTTTTAGCCATACATGATTCATGATCTATTTCCTGGACCTTCCCCCCCATCTATTCCTCTTTCTGTTCAGATGGTTGGTAGTATTTTCTGATTTCTATAACATTTGAGTTTCTGCCTTCACTTATCCCACCCAAATGTTCTCCACCATGTTTTCCCTCTTAGGTACCTGGATTTCCTCACATAAGATATTCTCAAACTAGAAAATGATATTCTAACCTCCTGCACTCAATTTTACCTACCCTTGTTCCTTTTTAATAACCTATACACTTACAGAACTATGGACAGTTCTCCATTTATTTCTACTAAAGAGACTTTTACCTAATGCCAATATGGGGACAGAAAGAAAGGAGGGGGGCAAAAAGGGAGCAGTACCCCCTGGAAGGAGGGGGCCAGCACATGATTCAAGAATAGGCAAGGGCCTGAGACAGAGAAGTGAAAGTAGAAAGAACACCCAGAGGCCAGAACCAATCACATGGTGGCCTATTTGGAACCAGAGGAAGAACATGACAGAAGGGGAGGTAGACATGTGGATTCCAAAAACAGAGAGGAGAAGTCTGGCAACACAGGGCAGGGGTGTGGGAGTGGAGGCAAAGATAGACATTTGCTATGACAGATAGGCAGAACAGATAGCTGGGTGTGCATAACAGGGCAAAGATCTTCATTCTCTGCTCCAGAGATCTCAAGTCAAGCCTCGATTTGGTACAGTAGTGGTGGCCAACTCTCTGTACATATAGATATTTTTCCCCCTTTTCTTTGATCTCTTTGTGATACAGACCAAGTAGTGGTATTACAGGATCAAGGGGTATGCACAGTTTTATAGCTCTTTAGGCATAGTTCCAAATTGTTCTCCAGAATGGTTGGACTAGTTCCCAACTCCAACGATAGTGCATTAGTGTCCCAATTTTTCAACATACCCTCAGTCATTTTTTCCTGTCATACTGGTCAATCTGATAAATGTGAGATGGCATGTCAGAGTTGTTTTAATTTGCATTTTTCTTATCAATAGTGATTTAGAGAAATTTTTTCTTGGGACTATAAATGGCTTTGATTTCTTTTTCTGAAAATTGCCTCTTCATATCCTTTGACCATTTATCAACTGGAGAATGGCTCTTCTTTCTATAAATTTGGCTCAATTCCCTATATGATTGAGAAACTAGCCCTTTTTCAGAGAAACTTGATATAAAAATTTTTCCCCAGTTTCCTGTTTTCCTTCTTATTTTGGTTGTATTAACTTTGTACAAAAGATTTTTAATTTGATGTAATTAATTTTTACTTCTTGTGATCCTGCATCTTATTTAGTCATAAACTCTTCCCTTATCCATAGATCTGACAGGTACATTTTCCATGCTCACCTTTTATGTCTAAATTACTTATCCATTTTGACCTTATCTGGAATATGATGTGAGATGTTAATCTATGCCTAATTTCTGACAAATTGCTTTGCAGTTTTCCCAGCAATTTTTGTTAAATATTGAGATCTTACCCGCAAAAGTTTGGGTCTTGGGATTTATCAAACACTTGGTTATCATGGTCATTTGCTACTGTATATTGTATACCTAAATCCATTCCACTGATCCACCAATCTATTATTTAATGAATACCAGATTGTTCTCATGTTTACTGCTTTGCAATATAGTTTGAAATCAGGAACTGTAAGGCCACCTTTCTTCACATTTTTTCATTGATTTTCTTAATACACTTGACCTTTCTGTCCTTCCAGATGAATTTGTTGGTATCTTTTCTTGCTCTATGAAATAATTTTTGGATTTTGTTTAGTATGGCACTGAATAAGTAAATTAAGTAATAGGTAGAATTGTAATTTCTACTACATTAACTCAGCCTACATACGAGCAATTAACATTTGTCCAATTATTTAGATGTATCTTTATTTGTGTGAGAACTGTTGTGTAATTGGGTTCATATAATCTCTGAGTTTGTCTTAGCAGGTGGACACTTCAGTTATTTTGTTAGTTATGTGTCTTCAGTTATTTTAAATAGAATTTCTCTATCACTTCCTGCTAGGTTTTGTTGGCAATATATAGAAATACAAATGATTTATGTGGGTTTATTTTACATCCTGTAACTTTGCTGAAGTTGTTAATTGTTTAAACTAGTTTTTAGTTGATTCTCTATGATTCTCTATGTATCCCATCATATCATCTACAAAGAGTATTAGTTCAATAGTTTTTTATTTCAATTTTATTAATCTCTCTTTTGATTTTTCAAGATTTTTATTTGGTATTTAGTTGATAGGTTTTAATTTGTTCTTTTACTAGTTTTTTTTAGTTGGATGCCCAATTCATGATCTGCTCTTTCCCTATTTTATTGATGTATGCATTTAGAGATATAAATTTTCTTTCAATTATCAATTTCACTACTTCCCATACATTTTGTAATGTCGTCATCCTTTCTCATGAAATTTGTTTCTATGATTTGTTATTTGACCAACTCATTCTTCAAGATTAGAATATTTCGTCTACAATTTATTTTTAATCTCTCTTTCCACATTCCTTTATTAAATGTAAATGTTATTGCATTGTGGTCTGAAAAGTGTGCATTCAATTGTTTTTCTGTATTTGGTTGTGAGGTTTTTATGTCCAAATACTTCATTAATTTCTGTGAAGCTGTTATGCACAGCTGAACAAAGGTATACTCCTTTTCATTCCCATTAAACCTCTCAAGAGGTTTATCATATTTAACTTTTCTAAGATTCTGTTCATTTCCTTGACTTCTTTCTTTTTCCTTGCAGTTATATGTACCTAGCTCTGAGAGAGTAAAGTTGAGATCCCTCACTAGAATAGTTTTACTATTTCCTCCTGTAATTCATTTAACTTTTCCTTTAAGAATTTGGATGCCATGCCATTTGGTGCATGTATGATTAGGGTGACATTGCTTCACTTTCTATGGTTTAAGTGAGATGCAGTTTCCCCAATTATCCCTTTTAATTAGGTCTACTTTTATTTTTGTTCTATCTACCCACCTTTTCTACTTCTGGTACATCAGAATAGATCCTCTTCCAGGCCCTTATCTTACTTTAACTCTGTGTGTGTTTGTGTTTGTGTGTGTGTGTGAGTGAGTGAGTGTGTCTATGTTTCAAGGATGTTTTTCATAAACAAAATACTGTTGAATTATGGTTTCCAATCCATTCTGCTATCTACTTCCATTTTATACCTGAGTTCATCCTATTCACATTCATGATTAGGATTACTAACTCTGCATTTCCATCTATACTATTTTTTTCTGTTTATCCTTCTCTATCCATTTTTATCCTGGCCCTCCTCTAAAGTCTGATTCACCTCTTACCACTTACTTCTTTTATATGCCCCACCTTTCTCTCTCTCTCTCTCTCTCTCTCTCTCTCTCTCTCTCTCTCTCTCTCTCTCACACACACACACACACACACACACACACACACACTCTTTCATTTTTCCCTTTCCTTTCCTACTTCCCTACTGGGAAAGATCAATTTCTACCATCATTTGAGTGTGTGTGGATAGATAGATAGATAGATAGATAGATAGATAGATAGATAGATATGTATATATATATGCATACGTACATATATACATGTGTGTATATGTGTGTATGTGTGTATGCATGTGTGTATTAACAGAGAGAGAGAGAGAGATCCAAATTAGATGTGTATTGTTCAAGCATTGCTTGTCTTGCCCTCCCTACCATTTTCCCCTCCACTGTAAAAGTTCTTCCTTTCATGCCTCTTTTATGTGAAATAATTTCCCTCATTCTCCCTCTGCATTGTCTGTTCTCACAAGGCATCCTCTCTTTCTCACCTATCCATTTTTTACATCAAATCTACATAACTGACTCACTCCCATTCCTTTTCTTTGTATAGAATCTGTTTTGCTACCGTGATGATAATGTTCTGAACAGTCACGTGCATCATCTTCCCATAAAGAAAGATAAACAATTTAATGTTGTTCATTCCTTTATGATTTCTCTTCCATTGTTAACTGTTTATGTTCTCTCTTGTGCTTGAAAGTTGAATTTTTTATTCAGCTCTGGTCTTTTCATCAGGAATACTTGAAAGTTTTCTGTTTCATTATATATGTTTCTTTCTTTTCCCTTGAAAGTTTTTTTACCCAGTTTTTCTGGGTAGGCTATTTTTGGTTTTAATTCCAGAATTTTTGTCTTCCACAATAAGATACTCCAGGCCCTCTATTTCTTTAATATGGTAGTTACTAAATGTTCTGTGATCCTGACTGTGGCTCCACAGTATTTAAATGGTTTCTTTCTGTCTTCTTGAAGTATTTTCTTCCTTGACCAGGGAATAATATTCCAAGAAGTTTTCATTTTGGAATCTCTTTCAGGTGGTAATCAGTGGATTCTTTTCATTTCCATTTTACCCTCTGGTTCTAGGATATCAGAGAAGTTTCCCCTGATAATTCCTTGTACATCTGTTTACATTTGGCCACTTTTGTTTTTTAAAGTGTTATTTTCTCCAGTATTTTATGTGCCTTTTTTGACCAAGTTGTTAATAGGCTTTTTATAATTTTCCTCCTTTTCTTTCACTTCTTTGCCTAATTTTTCCTCTGCCATTCTTATTTGATTTTGAAAATCATTTTTAGCTCTTCTAAGTATTCTTGTTTTCACTTGTGCCAAATTCACATTTCTTTTTCTTTGACACTTTCCTTGTAGCTATTTTGATTTCATTGTCTTCTTCTGAGTTTGTGTTTTCATCTTTCCTGTCACCATAGTAGCTTTTTATGGTCAGGCTTTTTTGTTTGTTTGCTCATTTTTCCCACTCTACTCCTTGATATTAAACTTTATGTTAAAGTTAATTGAACACCACTGTCTCAAACTTCAGAATTTTTTGCACTGCTGCTTTCAGAGCTAGTTCAGGGGACTTGGAAGTTTGGGGTATTTCCAAGGTGGTATGATCTGGGGAGAGGTATGCTCACTGCTCTCCTGATCTGCACTCTTGTCCTTACCCAGGAAGAGCTACTGATACTTTAGGATTATAAGTGATACTTCTCCTCCTGGCCCCTGATCTCTTGGGACTGGAAACAATGTTTTTCCTCAGGGTCTCTGATCCCTTGGGATAAAGAGTGATACTCCTCCTTGGGGCTTCCATTCCCTCTAAACTAAAAAAGTTCCCTTCCACCCTTGAACTATGGCCCAGTAGTGGGTATAGGCAATCTATCTGCTAATGTCTGGTCCTGTGCCTAGTGCTAGCACAGGGGTCCCTTTAATCTCATTCTGACCAGTTGTCAACTAGTTCCTTAGCTGTTTCTAGTTTGATAGCTCCCAAAACCTGCAGCTGTTTCTCTTGCCAACACCTGGTCCCACCATTGACATTTCAACCATGTGGCAGCAAAGTTATTTTCTATCCCTGTGTCACAGATCTCTCTTTTTTAACTCCTGAGTTATGTTAGATTGGAAGAATGTCTCACTCTGAACTTTTGTTGGTTTTGCCACTCCAGAATTCAACTTGAGGTGTTATTTTAAAGTTGTTTGTAGGTGAATATTGGAGGAGAAGCTAAGTGCTCCTTTTATCCTGCCATCTTAGCTCCCCATTTGGGAAGTCTGTTTTTATGTTTTAAATTCTCCTGCCTAAGATTGCATAACCTTGGTAATGGAGATTAAAAAAGTAATGTCATCATACTGGTGTTTTGGGAAGATTGTCTTGGCAACAGTGTCAAAGATGGATTGTAAAGGGGATAGTTAAAGGGTAAGAAGCTGAATTAGAAAGCTCTTACATTAATCTAGGTAAGAAAAAAAATAGTACATAAAGTAGATGGTGGGCATTGAAATTGAAGTGGCAAGGGGGAGATAAATATAACAAAGATTAAAGCAGAATCAATGGACATAAAATAATACCATACAATGGCTTGATAAAGCTGAATATTTTGTAGGGTCAAACAAAAAAAATTGTCTAGTTCGATGATCAAATCAGAAACTTAATTTTCATGACTAACAATTCCTGCTTGGTAGTCTCAATTGAAATCTGTTTCAGAAAGCTGCTTTGTAAAGAAAGACATTCAATTCAGTAAACATATGCCTCACTACAATTATGGCAGTCTACATTTAAGCTTGATCCTCTCTTGGAAGGTCCATTTGTGGTAAGGAGTGAACTAGGTTATTAGGAGAATGTTTTGCATTAACTGTCTCTATCATGTTATCTGAGAGTAGTAATCACTGCCTTCTTGGAACTCAAGATGCCAATTCCAATAGAAGTTGGGGAATGCTGCTATCATGATCATCATCATCATCACCTTCATCTTCCCCATCTCCTTCTCCTTCTTCTCTTCCCAAAAAGCTGAGGCAATTTACTTTTTGTCCTGAGAGGATTTTGGTGGGTTTTTTTGCTTATTTTTGATTTCTTGAAATACAGTTCTGAAAAAAAAAACAGGCTTTTAAAAGCCCATTTTGTTTTAAATGGAACTCCTTAACTATACCTTAAAAGCCAAATCACTCCAGCTTTCACTGAATGACCAATAATAGCTCCAACCCAAGCCTCTGTGGCTCGTTGTTTAGATTTTTATGGCTCAGAATGAGTGTAAAAAGCAATTGTTTTCTGTTCCAGTCAGAAACTCTGAGGGGTTTCCTCTTCTAGAGTGATATCTTTGTGATGGTTAATTGAGCCACGTTTTCGTTCATGTCATACCCAGCCCTCGGTCATATAATAGCAATGGTCTCAGACAAACTGAGACCTGGGAAAGACCTTAATTTAGAAAGACCAAGGTAACCCACTGCATCTTTGGACATTACCAGTCATCTTGACCTTTGTCTTACCACTGGACTCATAGGATACTGGAGGAAAGAGTGAAGCTAGTGATACACTGGACAGCTTTGCCCCACTCATATGCAATTCATGGGCGAGACATTACCCTTGTGATCTCATTGGTCCTCTTCCAGACAAAGAACAAACAGTAAGAAAAGTATTCTCCTATCAGGATTTCACATTGAAAATTTTTTTCCCCCTTTGGTATCTCTCATCTTCCCCTCTTTTTCCTTTCCCCTCACACTCCCTCCCCTATAGGTAACTAATAATTTTAAGCTGCAGATTCTTTTGTAATTTCTACAAAGGAACAAAGCATTCCAATGAACTCATTACTTGTACTAAGATATTAATGACTACAAGGGTTCCTCTTCTTAAAAGTATTTTTAAAAATAATTTCAGTGGGAGGACAAGGAGCAACATCAAAGGATGAATTACTTAAGGGACAGTGAGGAAAATATTTGGGGCTGGGGCCTTTTCCCAACCTTCAGATAGCAGAACATAAAGGATCTGCCAAGGCAAACAACAAAGATTAGGAATATAGAGCAAAGGAATCTGAAAAGGCTTCCAAAAAAAAGAGGTGAGCCTTTTTCTCCCAGTCAAATTGATTAGCCATATAAGAATGTTAGCTATATCGTGCTTCAAGAAATTTTAATAAATCAATTAACCTGTTACCAGGATGTGGAGTTGTTCTGCTCTGTTAGGTTGTTATGCCCTGTCACTCTTGATCTTGTACCAGTTAATAGCTGCTGTTTATTTGTAGACTCCTGAGCTATTTCCAGAACATGTTTTATAAACTGCAACATCTTTCCAGGAGAAATTTAATTTTCTTCTGCAAATGCATATCATCTTTCTGAACTTAGTGACTTCAGAAACTTCATGAAGAAAGACATGTAGAGTTCAAATATAGTGATTTTCTTCCACCTCAACACTATCTTGTCCTTTTGACCCTTTGTAATTAGATTGCTATAGTGTTATTCAACATAATTAGAGAGTCCAGTTATATCTACCCAATACAAATGATCCATATGATAACTGGAAATATTACATTAAGAATATTTTAAAATTGCGCTATACAGTTACATTTCTCCATTATCACAGGCGTTCTAGTTATATGGATCTTAGAGAACTTCTAGTGCAGCTTCTTCTTTTTACCAATTAGTTCACTAAGGCCCCCCAAAAATTAAGGGACGTCCCAAACATCACCCAAACTATAGGAATGAACACATGGGGATTGAAACCCAAAGACTGAATTCCATAAGTAAAAGGAGCTAAATTTTAGTCTAATATCTGTCATTCTCTAGCTTTGTCACCTTTGAAAGTAAATCTCTCAGCAATAATTCTTAATAAGGAGGTCAGATTGTTAAGGTTATATCCAATTACAAGAAGAATTGTAAACTTTCAATAATGATATGAAAGACTCCTCCAAATAGCTAAAAAAAAAAAAATGTGAATCAAAACAACTCCAAAGTTTTACTTTATCCATAACAAATTGGCAAACATGGGAAGAGTCAGTTTTGGAGGGTTTGTGGAAATATAGCACATTAGTACCTTGTTGATAAACCTGCCATTTAATAAGCCCATTTATGAAAGCAATTTGTAATTATGCAAATAAAATGCTAAAATGTCCATACTTTATGACCCCAGAGATTCTGTACTGGGTATATACCCTAATGAAATCACAGGTAAGGGTAGGGGCTCCATATATACTAAAATGTTTTTAGCATCACTTTTTTGTGGTAGTTAAGGATTGTAAACAAATTAGATCTCCATCAATTAGAGAACTAAATATATTGGGGCATATGTAATTGCATATTATTGAGCTATAAGAAATGGCAAATATAAAGAATTTTAAGAATCATAATAAGAATTATCTAAACTGATACAAAGTTTAAAAAAAAGTCAAGAACATATGTACAGTGACAACAGCAATGTAAATAGGAGAAGAAAAACTTCAAAATAATTTAAAATCAATGTCACAAAATCACAGCAAACAAGATTGACCTCAAAGAAGAAATATAAGAAGATACGTACCTCCCTCCATTCCTTCACAGAGGTGGAAAATTATAGATATTGTCAGGTATCTTTTATCCAAGTTAATGATCGGTTCTTACGACTTTTTTTCTTCATCTTTTTCTTAAACAAAAGAAGTGTGTGTGTGTGTGTGTGTGTGCATGCACACACATGTGTGATGATTTCCTGGCATAGGAAGAATGAGGGATACAGGAGAGAAAAAGACAAGAGACATAAATAAAAATATATATTTTTTAAAATAACTAACTACAAAATTCTGTTTCTGTGTCTCTAAGTGCAATTTGTGACTGTAAAGAATATATCTATGTGCATATACATAAATAGATACATAGATAGATACCCACATTCAGCTGTTTAAGTTTTGTCTAACTTTTTATGACACCATTCATGGTGCTTTTCTTGGCAAAGATACTGGAGTTGCCATTTTTTTTTTTCTAGCACATTTTACAGAAGATGAAACTGAGGCAAACAAGGTTAAGTCACACAGCTAGCAAGTGTCTGAGGGGGCCATATTTGAACTCAGGTCTTCCTGACTCCAGGCCTAGTACTCTATCTACTGCCCCATGTAGCTGACCATATAGAGATCCATATATGCATATATATATATATATATATATATATATATAAGAATAACATCTCTAAATTATGCAACTTTCTCTCTGCTTATAAGAGTAGGTCTCAAAAATGGAATATGGACCATATAAGTTCTTGTTCTCTCCTTCACACATATAAGTCTTATCCCCATAGCAACAGGCCATAACATCTATAACAGCAGGGATCTTATCTTTTATGTTTCCATATCCTGTTGACACATCAAAGTTGCTCAATAACTCCTTATTAATTGATTGTAACAGCACCTGGTGAATTGCCCTGGATATTGTGGCAGCACCTTGGCCAGAAATGGCAGGGAGGCTGAAGACTGATGGCAATCAACACTTTTTTAAGGAACAGCATCAGGATACTCACAGTTGATCTGTGTTAAACAGCCATTACAGGTATGTGAAAGGAGGGAGTCTGCAGTGAGGAGTTTAAAGAACAGTAGCAGGACCTATAGACTATTTGATATCACGGAGCTTGGTGGACATTTTGGTTATCTTTAAAAGTTAAATCAAATTCGGATAAGTCTCTATGACATGGAAATAGTATGGAAACATGATGAGGATTCTCAGGAAACTTCCCTGATGTTGCTATGTCCCTGTGTAAAGCTGCATGAGCAGCTTTCCAGAGGACTGCTGCCGTGAACAGCTTTCAAGGTTCTGGTTTGTTCAATAACAAATCAGAGCAAAACATTCACAAAAAATCAAGGTACAGCATTCACAATGTTACAACTTATCACACAAAATCAAAATACAGCATTCGCCATGTCACAACTCAACAATTTATCGCTAAAATGGCCACATAGTTTTCACCAAAATGGTCAAATAGTTTTGAACAAAGTACAATCATTTAGTAACTCAATCATTCAATCATCCTTAAGGAGGCTTGCTTCCTTAAGGGACACAAAGTACAAAAGTCAAAGTCCTCCACCCATAGGGTACAACAATTTCATCAGTCACTACTCAGTACCCTATTTCATCAGTCACTACTCAGACAATTTCATCAGTCACTACTCAATACCCACAGAGAGGTCTTTTCATCTTGACTGGAGGCACGTAGCTCCTACCTGAATCCACCAAACTGTCACCTGGGTTCAAAGGTAGACAGCTCCAAGTTCCTTGTTCAACTCTCTATGCAGTTCCTGCTCCACATTGGAGCTTGTGGTGTCCAGTCCATCTCAAATCCTTCACAGTCTCTGTTCCTGGGAAGACAAGGCTTAACAAAGCCACAATAATATTCATGCACATTAACAAAGTCACAACATTTCTACAAAGTACTAGCACTACAGTCATGCTTCCTCAGTCTTTGGCAGCTCCAGATGTCCCTTGGAAGTCTTGCCACCACAAGTTCAAGTTTTGTGTCAGTTCTCATTTCTCTTCTCTCTCTCTCTCTCTCTCTCTCTCTCTCTCTCTCTCTCTCTCTCTCTCTCTTCCCAACAGCAGCTGCCCTTCCTTCACAATGCTTATCCCAAGAAGTTCTGACTGTCCAGCTTGTGCTCTTCCTTATGTAGGTATCAGCTCCTCCCTGTTCAGTCCCTTCCTGTTATGTAAGCAACAGGGGTTCATAATTTCTGTTTCTTTAACAGAGGCTTAATTTGAAACTAGGTGCTAAGTAACTCTTAGCTTAACAATACAAAGGGTTCTTCAAATTTCATTACTATTTCACCCTGTATGTATCCCACCTCACCCCAAGCTCCCATATACACATATACAAGTTGGTCATAGATAACCAATCCCTTGGAAGAATCATTTGTGCCTATGTGTTTCCCCTCTTCCTTGTGATCTTATATGACTGACTGAGGATCTTCTGACAATTCTCTTTATATATCCTTCTCACTGGTTAGTGACTACTTTTGTGTTATTAGGAAAGTATGGGGTGATAAGGACTTCCTGAAATTTCAGGACTTCCTACAATTTCAGATAGCACCCTTTAGAGGCTTTATTCCATCAGCTCTGGTGTTGTCTTGAGAGCATGAACTGAATATGCTATTCAAATAATTGATGGATTAATGGATTTAACTATTAAAATACAAGAGGAGAGTTAGAACATCCAAATTCTGGATATTCATAAGCAGGAATCTGTGATGTTATAAAAGAGATCAAAATAGAATAGATTTTGATAGTGATAAGGAGCAAGGGAAATCAGTATAAAGAGGGTGTTGGACTTCTATGGATTAGAAAAAGGAAGGATCAGCTAAAGGAGTAAAATAATGATTAAATGAAGTCTGAGGCTTCAAAGGTAAATGTCATTGACTTTATAGTTTCATGGAGAACTGGATTTTAGGGGGGAATATATAGCAGCCATTCCATATCCTTCACTAGTTACAAAAATGGGAATATTTAGGATTCTTTCTGTTTCTTGCATAACATGGTCATGTATTGTCCTACCCTGTCAATGACAAATTAGGCAAGACTACGAACATGTATTTATACCTTTCAAATAGTTTTTTTTTAACCTTACCTTCTATGAAAGGAAAAATTTTGTATTGTAAACAATTTTATATTTTTTTAACCACAGGCAATATTACTGCATGGTATTTGAAGGTAGAATAAAATCTGACACCGATTTTATGTGAAATTTTATCATGAAAATGTTTTTAACATTAGGTTGGTTTTGGAACCCTGGATAATATACAAAAATAAGGATTACAGAAAGTCTTAAATATTTTGAGAATTTGATTTGCAATTAGATGGGCAAGCTATATAACTCATCAATTAGTTTATATATCTGGGATAAATAATGTAATTAGAGAACGAGATGGGACTAAAAGTGGAGAGGGGGAAGAAAGCAGACCGGATTCCAAGTGGGTAGTTGGGAGATTCTTATATACCACCCCCAACTTCTTCCTGAAACAAAAGCTGTTTAAAAAAAAAAACACATTCTGATGGTGTTTTATAAGTCACATGATATCCAAATAATACAAAGAATTAAAGTTGCAGGCACTCAAAAGACAAAAGAACAGAAAGTGGTAGGATTTAGTAGTTCACAATAACTTACAATAAGTTATGAAAAAAGTGGTGTAAAATATTTTATTACAAAATGTAGCATTGGAAAAAATTACTCTCATAAAGAGACTAAGATGATAGTTCATGGATAGACTCTGTTCTACATCAGTACACATGCATTATCTAGAGAACAAAAGAAATGCCTTTAGAATTTTGCGTGAGACTTTTCTGGAAGACTTTTGGGAAGACACAGACAATGGGTACAGAGTGAGAAGATATGGAAGGATTTCAATATGCATCATTAGGAGCACCCACCTAGGTAAAAATACAGACTGATATGATCAATGTTCTAGATCTAAAAATACAGACTGATATGTATTGATCATATGATCATATGATACTGTGGTATCAAAATGCCAAAAATAAACAATTTTTTTTGAAATTATAAGATCAAAAATGTTGCAAGAAGAATAAAAAGTAAAATTATAATGTGGGGGGGAGGGGTATCATCGTATCAGATATCTCTAATTAGGTTCCAAGATCCAAGATTTGTAAGATATCTACACAAATTCAAAATAATAAAAACCATATGCTTATGGGTAAGTGCTCAAAGAATATGAACTAACAGGTATCAAAAGAATCACAAATTAACCATATAAAAGATTATTCCAAATCATTAATAATAAGAGAAATATAAATTTAACCCTATTTTTTATCTCATGGCCAACATACTGGCATAGATAAGAAAAGACTGAAATAATTTATATTAGAGGGATTACAGGAGTACAGATACACTGATACACTGTTGGTGAGCATGTGAATTGGTATAACCATTCTGAAAATGAATTTGGAGTTATTCTTGAAAAGTGATCAAAACATTCCTGTTGTTTGACCAAAAGACACTACTGTTAAATCTATACTTAAGGAGATTTTAAAAAACAGAGAAAAATCCCTCATAAACCAAAATATACATAGAAGCATATAGGAGCAAAGAAACAAAAATGAAAAGGTGTTTAATGGTTTAGGGATAGTTAAACAGCTATGGTAATGGAATATATTATGCTATAAGAAATGAAAAATATAAAGAATTTAGAGAAGCATGGTAGAGCTAACCTGAATTAAAGCAAAGTAAGCATAACCAGGTACATAATACACACAACATTTACAATGATGTAAAAGGGAAAGAACAATAAAATAAAACATAACTCTGGATCATTTTAGTGACCAAGTTTGACCCCAGAAGAGTTGAGAAATATATACATTCCTCTCCTTATTCTAGAGCAGTAGTTCTCAACCTGTGGGTTATGTTCAATTTGTAACAACGAAAATACATCCTGCATATCAGATATTTACACTATGATTCATAACAGTAGCAAATTACAGTTACGAAGTAGCAATGAAAATAATTTTATGGTTGGGGGTCACCGCAACATGAGGAACTGTATTAAAGGGTCATGGCATTAGGAAGGTTGAGAATCACTGTTCTAGAGGAATCATGTGGAATACTCCTTATATTGTCAGACATGGTGATTTTCCAACTATTTTTCCTTTTTTATTTTTTTTACCTTTGTTATATGGAAAGACTCACTAATGAAAGGGGAATATATTCATAAATAAATGTGATATTAAAAAAATTGATGATTTTCAATATAATATAGGAGACTCAGAGAAGCAGAATAAAGACCAGGAGAGAACAATGTCATAAAAATGTAGAAAGAAGAGAGTTAAAGGCAGAGCCAGTGATAAACCATGTCAAAAGCTACAAAGAGGTCAAGAAGGATTTAGATTGAGACAATCATTAGATCTGGAAATACAGAGATCTTCATCAGATTTGGAAAGGGCAGTTTCAGTTAAGTGATGAGGCTGCCAATACAGATTGCAAAATGTTTAGAAATGAGTGAGAGGAGACAAGGAAGCACTGAATGTAGAAGAGCTTTTATCAAAGACTTTGGCATAAGAAGAGGAGAGTTAGAGGACAATAGGGAAGGGTCTTCTTGTATTACACAGAAGCTTTTACAAAGGGAATTTTACTTCAAAAGGCATAATTACAAACATATAAACACTTCCTCAACAGTAGGAGACACAATGTACCCTCTCCCTTCTTTGCACCACTTCACTCTCTAAGGAGGGGTTTAGCTTTGTTTCCATAGAGCACAGTACCAATTCCAATTCCAAAACTCACCTTAGGTTCAAATCTTGGGCCTCTGCCTATACCATTCAATGTGAAATTCTGGTTTTAAGGTCACCATGGCACAAAATTAGTCAGTGGGTATCGTGTCTAACACTAAAAATGAAGAAAAACAAGACAACGGAAATACCACCAGGGTCATTTTTTGGAGTGGGAGTGGAGACTTACCCCTCTTATCAGATCAGTTCATGTCATCTAGTGGTCCCAAAGCATAGCTGAAAAGATAGAGGGAAAAAGTGAATAACTAGGCCTTACTACTTTTAAAGACAGCCAATCAAGGAAGTTACCCCCACCCATATGTGAGGGGATATAGAAGATGTCCTGTTAGCCAAACTGAGTCTTCTCATTAGGCCAGATGGGTTACGTTTGTTTTCAGAAAGAAGACATGTACATGTTTGGAGACAGTATGAAGGGAGACAGGAAATAGAGATTTTTAAGATAAGGGAGAAATAGGAATGATTATGGAGCCAGAGAAGATGGGAAGAATAGGATCAAGGGTTTATGGATCCTGATTATTCTTGACAAAGTAATATTCATCAGAGATAGGAGTGAAGTATGAGATAGTGACGGAAGATATCTGACTAACATGAGAAGGATGGGGAGGGGGGTACTTGGTAAATGGTTTCACTTTTTAGGCAAGTATGAAGCAAAATTTTCAGAAAAAAAGATGGGGAAAAGGTTGGATTTGTAGATTTGGTAAAAGATAAAAGGGTTAGAATAGCTGCTGTATTGAGTAACATAGTTAATTGATTAAGGAAATATAAAATTATCACCTTGATGAGGCTTAGTTGAAATTACGTATATAAATTGGAAGTAGATGAACAAGGAAAGTTTCATGATTTTCTCTAGTTTTGCTTAACAGATGGACTACATGGATGGTACAGAAAAGCAGGTGAATAAGAGGAGAGACCAGGGCTAGGTTTTGGCAAGATATGATCAGTGATAAGACAAAGGGGGACAATGGATTCCAGTGCATCTGAAATTGTAAAATTGAACTTTTTTCACCAAAGGATTATAATTGTTGTTGTTGCTGTTGTTTTTGTCCTTTGTTTTCAAAGAGGACCATGGCATCAGGGAAATGATGACACGACTTGCAGTTGACTTTGATTGGAGTGAGGCAGGGCTGTGCAAGGTCACCAGCCTCACTTTCTCCTCCAGAGCCATCTGGGTCCAATGGCCAGATATTCATCAGGATGACTGGAGATGACTCAGGATGCAACGGGAGACCCCAGCCCTTTTGGTCTAAGGATCATAATAGAAAATGGAAGAAAGTATGGTCAGTGCAAGTGTGGTGGATTGGGAAAGAAGTGAAGGATAGAGTAGATGGAGGTCATGGTAAATAGGAAGAGGGTAAGGATTTAGAAATCCTTAAGATGTTCCTTAAAAGGAAAAGTGAACAATAGAATGATAAAAGATTGTTATTATAATAAATTACAAAAGATTATTATTAGATAAAGAATTTCAGAGGTCATGAACACACAAGTAAAACAGTCAGATCATAAAGTCAAGACTTTATCCTCTCTGTGTGTAGTTGAGGTAGAGAAGTAGGTGATGGGAGGTTGGTGGATATTTGAAGGAGCATCACATATATACATACACACACATATACATAGATGTTGAAGTCCTCTCACATAAGAGGAGTTAGGAAGGTGTGCAAATGAAGGAGGCAGCCACTGAAATCATTAAGAAAGAAATGAGAGTATCTTGAGATTTGGTAGAAAACAGCTCTGAGAATCTTTATTTGGATGACTGACTGAACCTCAATAGAGAAGAGGTTACTGAGAGACGGTGGTAGACTGAGATCTATGAGTGACAGTGAGGGAACAAGAAGTCTTCCAACTCCCTTTTCATGACTAGAGTCAGGAATATGAGTAAAAATGCAAATAGTATTGGAAAAGATGGCCAAGAATGCCATGTCATCAGGAGGCATACAGGTTTCAATGAATTCTGATAGGAGTGAGAAAAGAAAAGTTTTATCAAGAAAGGAAGTTCGATATTTATGGATCAGGAACTTTTAGAAAGCACAGTGAAAGAAATGACCATATTTGGAATAGGAAGTTGAAGGATAGAGTTCAGGAGAAAGAGAATAAGGGAAATGGAATTTGGGGATGGAAAACAAGACTGGCATACTGGCATCTGGGAGTTCAGAATCACAAGGAGTCAAAAAATATAAGATGGTGGGAGCATGCTATGAGTCCAGCAAAGTAACATTGGCTATAGAAAGAGCTGCTTAGGAGGAATATAGCATTTCTAGCCTCACTCCCATCACCATAGTCCAAGTCTAAAATCTCTGTTACAAAACAACCTCATTTCTCCTTCATTCTAAATACTAGCATCAAATTAACTCTCCTGAAAAGCACACTGTCATTTTATCACAATCCTATTAAAAAACCTTGAATAATATACTACAAGCTCCAAAATTGGAATTCAAGCCCCTCCAAAAATAATATAATAATCAAAAAGTCTGAGAAATTAAGTGATTTACCTTATTAAGGTCGCACAACTAGTAAGTGATGGAGTAAACCCAGTAATTCAGAGTTTTTCCAGTGGTATGCTAGAATCATCTCATACTAGCTCATGGAAGGCACCTGTTAAATTTTCTTTCTTTTTCTTAAAATAACTTTTGTTTATTTTTAGTTTACTTTAAATTTTAGATTCTTTCCCTTCCTCGATTGCCACCCACTCCTACTGGAAAGATAAGCAATTCAACACAGGCCATACATTTATAGTTATGCAGAATATCTCCCAGTGGAAATATTGTGTAATACTGATGATATTTTCCTCCTTTCTATCCTGCCCTCCCCTTGTTCTACTCTCTACTTTGTCCCTGTCCCTTTACAGAAGCCTGTGCTTCTAACAACCCTCCCCCACAACCTGCACTCCCCTCGATACTTCCCCCTCTCATCTCCTTCCCCCCTACTCTCCTGCAGGGCAAGATACACAATTTGGAGCATGTCATTCACTCCCTAAGCCAAATTCAATGAGAGTAAGGTCAACCCATTCCCTTTTTGCCTTCCTGTTCTTTGTAACAGTTATCCCCCCCATTCTGTCTCTCCCTGTCTCCTCTCATTCTATTCCTCTCCCACCTCTTAATTTCACCTTTTAAAATATCATCCTTTCCTATTCAATTGATCCTGGGCCCTCTGTCTATGTACACATATATACACACCCTCCAATATGTATTCATATGCATATACACCATCCTATATAGACATATGTGTATGTATACATATATATACATTTGTATTCCCTTCACCCATCCTCATACTAAGAAAAGTTTCATAGGTTACAATTATTGTTTTTTTCATGTTGGCATGTAAATAGTTCAACTTTGATAAGTTACTTATGATTTCTTTTCCATATTTACCTTCTCATGTTTCTTGTATTTGTGCATCAAATTTTCTTTTCAGTTCTGGTTTTTTCAGCTGGAATGCTTGAAAGTCCTCCACCTCACTGAATGACCATATTTTCCCCTGGAACATTATACTCACTTTTGCTGGGTAGGTGATTCTTGGTTTTAATCCTAGTTCTCTTGATCTCCGGAATATCATATTCCAGGCTGTTCAATCCCTTAATGTAGAAGCTGCTAGATCCTGGGTTATCCTGATTGTGTTTCCACAGTATTCAAATTGTTTCTTCTTGGCAGCTTGTAATATTTGCTCCTTGATCTAGGAACTCCGGAACCTGGCTATAACATTCCTAGGAGTTTTCTTGTTGGAATCTTTTTCAAAAGGTGATCAGTGAATTCTTTCAAGTTCTATTTTGCCCTCTGGTTCTAAAATATCTGGGCAATTTTCCTTGATAACTTCTTGAAGGATGATTCTAGGTTCTTTTTTTGATCGTGGGTTTCAGGTACTCCAATAATTTTTTAATTATCTCTCCTGGATCTATTTTCCAGGTCAGTGGTTTTTCCAATGAGATACTTCACATTGCCTTCTATTTTTTTCATTTGTTTGGATCTGTTTGATAGTATCTTGATTTCTCATAAAGTCACTTGTTTCCATTTGCTCAACTCTAATTCTGAAGGAATTATTCTCTTCAGCAAGCTTTTGAGATTCTTTTTCCATCTGGCAAATTTGACATTTTAAGGCATTCTTCCCTTCATTGGCTTTTTGGGCCTCTTTTGCCATTTGAGTTAGTCTATTTTTTAAGGTGTTATTTTCTTCAGTCAGGTTGTTGACTGACTTATGATTTTCTTCTCATTCTCATTTCTTTCCCCAATTTTTCCTCCACTTCTATCTCTTTTTTTTCCCAAAATCCTTCTTAAGCTCCTCTATGGCTTATAATCAGTCTACATTTTTCTTGGAAGCTCTTGGTGTGGGAGTTCTGACTGTTGTCTTCCTCCCATTCCATGCTTTGACCCTTTTTGTCCCCAAAAAAGGAATCTAAAGTTGGATTTCTGAGCTTTCTTTGCTTCCTTTGCCTGCTCATGTTGCCAGTCAGTTACTTGACTTTTGGGCTCAGTAGAACTCTGCTTTCAAAGGGGAGAGCTCTGTCCCAAATCACTGGGGCTTTTGCAGCTGCCACAGCTATTATGAGGCCAAAGTCTCTGAAGACTCTACCAGCTTTGGCTCACTGAAAACACACCTCAGGACCACCACCCAAGACCACAATCCCAATCCAGGCAACTCAAGGCAAGAGCACTTAGCCTCTGAGTGATTGCTTGGCCCCCTGCAATCTGCAGGCCACCAGCTCTGAAGCAGCCAACTAGAGGAGGCTGCAGGGATGCCACTTCAGACTGCTTCAAGCTCTGGAGGCAGTTGGCCAGACTCTTTCCCCCATATTTAGCCAATTCCACTGACATTTTCCCTTTGTCCTTGGCTCTTATGGGTTGGTAATTCTGGAAACTACCACAGCTGCCGGTGATCCGCTCTCCTGAAAGCTCCAGCCAGGCCTTCTCCTGGATGGCCTGGGGCTAAAACTGCATGGGGCTGAGTTGTGCTCCCACTGTGCTGCAATGAGCCCTTTCTGTCCATCTGCCAGGCTGCTTTCAGCAGGAGCCTTGTTTCTCTGTCATTTTATGAGTTCTAGAGATCTAAAATTTGTTTATAGTCATATTTTATAGGTATTTGAGATGGTTATGGTGGGAGTCACGGAGTTCTTCTCCTTCTATGCTGCCATCTTGACTCTATTCCCTGTTAAATTTTCAATGTGTACATGTATACCCCACAAATGGTCAAACACTATAAATTAGGGTTTTATTGTTGCTTGTCTAGACTTTAAAAAAAAGTTGAAGAAAATGTTAATAAGGCAAATTAAACTGAAAAGTCTGATGTGTACAGTTTTGGAGAACATCCACCAGCACATTCTTGTTTCTTTGCTCATTTCTCCTAGTTGTATAGTGCTTGCTACCCTTGGTCAAATACCCTAAGATATGTTGCACTGGAAAAGTGTAATATTGCTGAAACATGCATTCTTGGTTTCAGTTCTTGAGTGGTTCTCAGAATTGGAAGTAGCAATGATAGTATGTGGTAAAAGACAAAAAACAGGTGAGTTGAATATACTGCTTTTGAGTTTCTTCATGTGGTGCAATTGAAATGATGCTGGATTTGGAGTCTTAGGACCTTAATTCAAATCTTGACTCTGCCACTCATCATCTGTCTGAACTTAGGCAAGTTACTTACCTCTCTGACTTCAATTACCTCAACTGTGAAAGGACAGGTTTGGAATAGATGACCTTGGAGGTTTCTTCCATTTCTAAATCTGTGATCCCCTGATCATTAGATCTAACATTCATTTATAGAATTTCAAAGTTGAAAAGGATGTTAGTAGCTATTAAGACTTCTCTCTGTAAGATAACCAGGAATTGATACTCCAGCTTTTCCCTACAGACCTCCATGGAGGGAAAACTCACTATTTCCCAATTATGTCCATGTCATTTTTAAATAACTGTTAGGATGCTTTGCTTGTCTAAATTCGTCTCTGCAGTTTTCATACATTGCTCCTCTTTCTGTCCCCGAGGAGCCAAATAGAACAGGCCTAATCACTCATTCAAATAGCTATGTACCCAATAGCTGAAGACAACTAAAGGCCTCTTCTTACCTCCAGTCTTCTCTTCTCCAAGCTAAGTATCTCCATTTGCTTTCATTGAACCTTATGAGAAAAAAAATGCTCAAAATCTTTCACCATCTTAGTTGCTCTGCTCTGAATGTTCTACTATGTCACACTCAGGTCTGAATAAATTACTTGTTATGTCATTGGTAAGGTCAGAGTGTGCAAGTGTACAACAAGATTACCACCTTTATATTCCTGGAAGTTACATCTATCAATAGATCCCAAGATCACATTGGTTTTCTTAGTTCCATTGCTGAGTGGTACTTGGGCTGGAAGCCAACTAAAAGAACCAGATTAGTGTTGTTTTTCTCCTCTACACACTTGGGCCTGTCTTTATGTCTAAAAAACATAGAAAAAATCCAAAACATATACATATTATACACAGCAATGTTGCCACCTGCCTTACCATACCTACCTGTCCAGAATCAAGTTGCCAAGTGGCCAGCATTTGATCAACTTAAGTGAAATTTTATCATACAAACTCGTTGCTGTCAGTAGACACAGAAGTTTACTACTTAGAATATGCTAACATGGAATTCTGAATGCTAACTGAAGCATAATTTTGTCACTTTCTTTTTGCTGTCTTTTTTAATGTGCTCAACATGGAACTATGCCCTTCTTGACTTCACATGTAGAATTGATATCATATCATTTGCCTTCTCAGTGACTGTAAAATGAGTGGGGGGAGGGAGAGTATTTGAAACTTAAAATTAAAAAAAGAAAAAATGTTAAAATAATAAAGTGAAATTATTTTAAAAGTAAAATAAAAATGGAACATGTTAATATGTGAATTGATAGAAAAGATTGACATGGTGATAGCAGCAGAGACGCTCTCTCTGATGTATCATGTTATGACTTCTTTTCAGTTTAGATTGTGATCATTATAGACTAGACATACTCTCAAGCCACACCTCTAAAAGGTGCTCTAAGATGCACTTCTGTTGAGACTCTGATCTAAGTAATCTATACAACTTAAATATGTTAAGTTTATTTTTAACTCATATCAGACATCGTTTTTATTGTTCTTAAATTATGCCTTACTCTATCCAGCCTGATATTTTAACCTATGAAAATCTTGTTGGATTGTGGCTTTCTCATCTAAGGGATCAGCTGCCTCTCTTAGATTTGTGTCATCTTCAAATCTATTACTTTAACCAAGCCACAGATATGGTTAAATAGCATAGAGTCAAACCCAGATCTCTGCAATACTCAATGGCATCAACTCATAATTCCTAGTCTGTGTATCCAGAAATTAAACAAGTACTAAATTTATCTAACTATACTATCATCTCCAGAGGTGTCAAACACATAGTACTACAAAATTCCACAGTGCAATCCAAATACAAATTAAAATGTAATTGGGAAATATTTAATAAAATGAATAAAAATACAATCCCACATGGATAATGTAAATTTGTGGTTTTCTAATTCAATATGTGGCCTCAGGCATCAGTTTCTCTTTGAGTTTGACACCATACTGATCTAACTCACCACCTTTCATCGTTCTCTCAAGAAGAGCATGAGGGACTTTTATCTAATGCTTTGCTTAAATCCACCTAAACTGTAGCTGATATATTTACTTCTTTGATTATAGCCTACATCAAACAGGCCTCAGTTAAGTTTCAATTTTTTTTGTTTTTTTTCACTTTCATTCTAATTACTAATGATTTTCTCTATTTCATTTAAAAGATTTTTCCCCTATAGACATGCTCTATTTTCTTTCCATAAATGACCCTATTTGTATGTATGTATGTATGTTAACATGGATCTGATTCCTAGCTGTCAGTATGTATGTATGTTAACATGGATCTGATTCCTAGCTGTGAGAAGCCTAACAGAAATTTAGTAAAAATGCAAGTGGAAGATATGAGAAAACAATGGAATTAAATTATATGGGTAAGAGAGAGAATAAAGCATAATAAATTAAATTGATAAATTATAACATAATAAAGGTAAAATAAATTAATGTCAAAAAGTTCTTTGGTCCTTTGTAATAAAAACAAGTTATTAAATTTAAAAAGAAAATTTAATGAGGTATATAATAAGCCCCATTTTAGGCTTCATTTAATCAATAATTGAGTCATTAAATAAGCATCTCTCAAACATCTAGAATATTCAAGGCACTGCACTTAAGAGTTATGATGTAAGTTGAAGGGTAATGAAGAGAAAATATCACTGGAAATAACTAAAGTTCCTCAAGTGACAATTAAAACTATTATTTAAATTAACATGTAAATAAAATATAAGTATTTCATCATACAATAGCCATGAGGAAGAATCATATCAATTCCAAAAGAAACAGATTCACCAGAATTCAATGTCCATTTATCATAATTAATGACAGAGGAATTATCACATTCATACAGTAATGCCTTGATATTTAATGGGCTACAGGAATATATGGAAATAACAGTAAATAACATAAAAATAGGAAGAATATCTTAATTTATTTCAATAATAAAACATTTTTGGAGGGTGGAAGGCAGGGCAATTGAGGTTGTGACTTGCCCAAGATCACACAGCTAGTGAGTATGCATAGTGTCTGAATTTGGATTTGAACTCAGGTCCTACTAACTCCAGGGTTGGTTGCTCTATCCACTGCAACACCTAGCTCCTCCAATTATAAAAGATTTTTAAATGTCTATATATGTACTCTAGTAAGGAAAGAAGGCAAGTTGACCTAATATTTCAATTTGGCTAGAATAGAGTTCATTATGGAGTAGCATGAAGATTCCTTTCTCAACCTTTTTTTAAAAACTAGAATATTAGCCCTTCTCCCATTTTGTGATGTTTTTCTTGTTCTCCATGATCCTCAAAAATGTCACTCAGTCAAATTTGTATTAAGTGCCTACTACGTTATAGGCATTGTGCCTAGCACTTTGTTCTGTCATTTTTCAGTCATGTCCATTTGTGACCCTATTTGGGGTTTACTTTGCAAAGATACTGGAATGGTTTGCCATTTCCTTCTCTAGCTCATTTTACAGATGAAGAAAGTGAGGCAAACAGGTTAAGTGACTTGCCAAGGGTCACATGTCTATTAAGTATCTGAGACGAAATCTGAACTCAGGACATCTTCCTGACTTCAAATCCAGTACACTGTGTCCCCTAGCTGCTAAGCAATGGGCATGGAAACATCAAAAGAACAACAGAGATTCAGCAATCCTGTCTAGCAGTTCTTTTCATACCCAAGGATACAGCACTTGGTCCAAGTAACTTAAATTCATGAAGGGCAGCAAAGTATTCTCTTATTATCCATTTCCTGATCTCTAGAATCAGCAGGCATTGATGTCCAGTTCTTTCCTATCCAAAGCTTGTTGACTTTGGTAGTAAAAAGATAAATAATATAAGAACCAAATAGCTTTGTCTTCTCTCTATTGTCTTTTACTATAGACCTGTCCATTCTTTGATCCTTTCTTTTCCAATATAGCTTTAAAAATACAAGCCTTCTGTTCATTTTGTTTATGTTTCCCAGAAAGAATCAACTCATTTTCAGCTTTAACTATGCTGACATCTTCAAGGTTCATATCACACTTTTAACACATTTTTATTAATCCTCAGTTATTTGTTCCTTCCTTTACTTCCTGTAACTATTTTCAATCTAACTTAATATTCTGTGTATATACATTGTTCTCTTCAGACAACTCCAGGGTTGATGTCATTTTTTTGTTGTTTGTTTTGTTTTTATCTTTTCAGAAGTTTGTTTTTTCCCCCCTTTTTAGCTTCAATATTCTTTTACTGAGTTTCCCATCCCTACTTAGCCAACAGGGGGATTATAAAAATTTTAGATCATGTAACCATATCTATTATCTCCTTGAAACTTTTGAACTCTACTCTCCTAAAATCTCCGGTCAGATTCTGCCCCATTTTCCTCTCTATGTGAAACTCTAGGAGAGATTGGCCACTTCCACTCTTTCCCATGTTATCATCATTTTTACCTCAGCAACCAGTTTTTCACTCTTGGTGAAAATGGGAGGGAGGAAAAAAATCCTTTGTAATTGGTTTCTCTTCCTCTTGAGGGATCAAAGTACAATTAAGTGGACTCAAAAAGTCATTAGTTCATCTACTTTTGTCAGAAGAGAGCTACATTCAGACATATAGATTTTTGAAGCCCTCTTTCCCACCCACCCCCTTGCTATCCTCTTCACAGTCCTCTTCACAAATCTTATAAACTCTTTTTGAATTTTCCATCTATTTCCTTTCACTCCAGGTATTCTATAATGCATTTCATTGATAAAAATTTCCTTCTTCTTCCTCCTCTCATCATCATCATCATCATCATCATCATTATTATCATAAGATGATGATGATGATACACGTACACACACACACACACACACATACACATCTTTCCAGGTTTGCAAGGGGTTTTACATATCTTATCACACTTAATTCAATCATTCTATGAAATAAACACGATTGTCATTCCTATTTTAAAGAGGAGGAAATCAAGTACAGAGAGCTTAAGTAACTTGCCCAGAGTCACACAACAAAATGTGTCTGAGTCTCTGAGATCATATTTGAACCTTAGTCTTTCTAATTCTAGCTCCAGTACTCTTCTACCCACTGGACTGCCTAACCCTTTCCCTCTTTGTTTCCTAGATTTCCTCAGAGCTGTATCTTCTGAATGTACAATTGTATTCTCTCCACCACTGCCTAACACCTTTTTTCCTTTACCTCCACTATTTATTTTAATGAGGAATAGCCATCCAGAGTTAAATATCAATAATGGCTCTCATTTTACCAAATCTCAATGAAAATTATAAAGGTAAATACACTTCCTCTTGTTATGATATCTAGTTCATCTAATTTATTGCCTTATTTTTCTGGATCTGTATATAGCCATTTGAGGTCATGGGTTTTATTATTGGTATCTTATGAAAATTTTACTTCCAACGAATATCTGGGTGTCTAAATAACTATTCTTTTTTCTTGCCTTGTAGTGTCTCTCTGTAGTATCTAGCCTGGTGGTCATATGGAAGCAGTTTTCTCTCTAGTCCATCTGTTTTGGTTTCAGATTCTTTTGACTGGCTCAGAAAACACAGAACAAATATGTTCTTGTCATCCTTTGTTAAGTACATTCTTTCCCTGAACAGGAACTTGTCATTCTAATCTTCGAAGTCAAGGTCCACACATTCATATCCTCTTCTCAGACAAGATTCAGTCGCTTGTTCACTTTCCAAAATTTTTTTTTTTAATCTGGAGCCCTTGGCTTCAACGAGTAGCAGTGATGAAAATGTGACCTATGTCTCTGTGGTCTTCATTTAAAAAAAAAAACTTTGTAATCTTTGACTATGCTCTATACTCTTAATTGTATAATTTGTGCCTACAGTATATGAATCACCAAAATTGCACAGTAGTCATCTGTTTTGACAAGTCTTAGATGGAGGGACAAGGTCAGTTATTTCTCCAACATATGCCCAGATAAGGATAACAAATAGTTCTCTTCATTGGCTATCAATAAACTCCCTTTTCTTTTCTTCCTCTGCTCCTCTCTGAATGAGTACCCAAGAGACAGCTCCAGTGAAACCACATCATTTGGTGGTGGTAACTTTTCCTACCCAGAGATCTTTGAGGTTAAATGAATCACTTAGCATGGATGACCCAGTTCCCAGTTAACTCCTACTATACTACTATAATGAGAAATATATTTATTCCTAATCCAAAAAGCAAGATAATATCCAGGACATTTGATACATTGATTGGCCCAAGGATATAAAGCAGAAGAAGAAAGATTTAACTTCCTTAGCAGCAAGAGTGGGTTGTAATACAAAATGTAATGGAATAGGAGCCAAGGACCCTGTGGATTCCAGCCCATTTTTTTTTCCCTACAAATTACCTTCACAATCTTCGGTAAGTCATTTGTTCTTTTAGACTCAGTTTCCTGTTCCTCAAAATAAGAGGTTTAAACTAAATCTCTAAAGGCCTATCCAGCTCAAAAGTTCCATAAGTTCATGTTAGTAAAAGCAAGTTCATATTAAAACTCTAAATTGAGTGGAAAAAAAAAAGAATTTGTAAATAATACATTTTCATGCCTTGGCTTAAAGCACTTATGAGATTTACCAATTAAGATGCTTCTGCCCAAGGTATCATAAATGAGATTTAAGTAGCATTAATATGGCTCTGTAAGAATGAGTGAGCATGTGTCATCATTATGGAAAATGGCATTTGTTATTAACAATTGGAAATCTTATTAATCACTGTCTTGTTTGGCTTTTTTTCTTCTGTTATTTTTAGATAAATTCAGAGAACAATTATTTTATCCAAACGCCTATGTCTACTAACACTAAATAATTATATCTAAACACAATAACCTCTCCAATTTATCCTCTTTCATTTATATTTCATACACTGGTGATAGTATAATGCCCTAGGCTTAACATGAGAGTGGTTAAATTACTAATAATATTTTTAAGTAAGTTATCTACTCTTTCTATTCATCTGAAATTTGTCCTACTTTTTTGTCTCAATTCAGAATTTTTAGCAAGAGAAACAATATATTAGAAAACAGCCATTTTTTTATTACTTTGAAGAAATTTTCTTTTGACTTCCCCAGTACACATAAGTCCTTGTTAGGTCCTGGTGGGAATTTCTCCCATCTCCCTGCTTCCAGATCTCCTAATGCTTTTCTCTTGTGTTCATTTTGCTAACTTCAGCTCTTCTTCTTTGATTGTTGGCATTGCTCTTAATGATAGTTACTAAGGTCAGTCTCTCTATTTCTAAATCAAATGCCAAACTCACCGCTCTAGGCCCTCAGCTGTGTAGAGTCTGTGGGATCCAATTGATGGCACAGCTGCATTTCTCTTTCATTCACAGCTCGAAACATTTAATTTCCTCCATCTTACTAAAGTCTAATCTCTGTTCTTTGGGATTTTGAAGCTTTCTCTTCTTCTAGGATTTTACTGCCCTCTGTCTTTTTAGTTAGCTCTTTAAAATTAATCATTAGGGTACAGCTCACTTTCTCAGCCACAAACAGCATGCAGCAATTTGGAGCCCCACGGCACTCAGTCTAAGCAACCAATGCAACAGTAAGTGGAGAAAATGAGAAGGTTAAATAATTTTATATATACATAAAATTATATATGTGTGTGTTGTGTGTATTTTTTCCTGTTTCTGGATTCTATTTTCTTTATAAGGATTGAGAAGTGTTGTGGTCTATCCCAATTGACTTAGCTATTGTCTTACAACATACAGAAAAAGGAGGCCTTTTGGCTCCTCTTTGTCCAAGTCTATGATATTTTAATTAGCTTTGCTTTTCTTGGCAATACTAATATGGAGGATATTCTATCACGTGTTCTGAAAATGTCTGCTGAGTTGATGCCAACTTCTACCCAGTCTTCTAAATGTTCCTGCTTATCTTCCTTCTGCTCATCCCAGTACCAGTACTATGGTATGTTAGACTCTAATGACATAGACTATCATGTGGGCTAGACTGTTATCTACTGGAAAGTCTTTTGGATTTAGAGTCACACAATCTGTGTTGATTCCCTCAACCAAGATATATGACAAGACACAAGTTACTTTTCCCTTCCGAGTTTTAGTTCCCTCATCTTTAAAAGGGAAATAATGGCATTTACATACTTTACTGATACAAGGAAATGTCTTAGTAAACAACATTAGCAAACACCAAAAGGTTAACTAATACCTAGCCCTCCTGAAATATAGATGCATTTTAAGGACATTTAAATGGGAATGAATTGTGGGAGAAACTCTAGTTTAATTAGATGACTATCATGCTATATGAATGTATGTTTTCATAATTACCAGGAAGTGTTTTAGCACAAAGTAGTATACATTCTAGTTATTGTAGCATCAACATTATCATCACAGTACACAGTTCTTGGGATAAACTGGAAAAGAAGAAAGAGAAAGAGGAGGGTGTCCTGTATTGGTATATAGAGTTTCCTCATCACTGAAATCTCATTTTCAGTCCCTATTACCTTACATCTGGTCATCAATTACCACTGTGATGTAGGCACTCTATTTAAGCTTGCTTTACAGATGGGCAAAGTGAATCTCAGAGGTTAGGTGTCTTGCCCAGGATAACACAGCTAATGTGGTATTCAACATAGATTTTCTTGACTCCAATTCCAATGTTCTATCCACCCTACCACTAAAGGATGGGAAAGGACAGGGCAGGATTTATTCTTCTCCATTATCTGGATAAACACAGATTTGGTTACTTGTTCTCTGGATTCTTTTCCAGAGACTCCTCAGTAAAACAAAATAAAAAAACTCACTTCTTGGAACCCCATTTGGTCCTTCCTAGGACATGACATCCCCCTAAGTGAGATCAGTAACTTCACCAAGTTCTCTACCCAGGCCAAGATGGCAGAGTAGAAGCAGAAAATTGTGTGAGCTCCCATACCAACCACCTCCAATACCTGTAAAATATGACTCAAAACAAATGTTAGAGATATAGCACCCACAAAGGGACAAAGAAACAAATCTCCCACTGACGGCAGCCCGACAAGCTGACAGGAAGGGTCTATCACACCAAGCTGAGAGCCAAGCACAGTGCCATGTCAGCAACACAGGCCCAGACCCAGGGAGCCCCCAATCAGTGGCCCAGACCCATCAGAGCAGATTTCAGGAAAGTGAATCACCAGCAGCTGTGGTGGTTTCCAGACTTCTCAACCCATAAAGGCCAAAGAGAAAGTAAAAGGTCAGGGGGGAACTCTGTTGGAACTGGATAATGGAAGAACATGGTCTGGCCCGTGGCCACGGGGAGAGAGGTGGTGGAGGTGCGTGATTACAGCTGCTGCCATGTGGCTGCCCCCAAGCTACTGGCCTGAAGATTGCAGGGGGACCAAGAAACCATTAAGAGGGTAATCACTCTTGCTTTGACCTGCTTGGACCTGGGTTGCTGTCTTGGGCAGTGGTCCTGGTATGAGAAACACCAGTGTACCAGAGCTTGTGGTTGCTACAGAGAAAGCACCCTCCTCAGACCTCTTCCAACATTTGCAAAAACCCCAGGAATTTGGGACAAAAGCTCTCTCCACTCTAGAAGCAGAGTTCTACCATAGCAAAGAGGTCAAAAGTCAAGTAATTGGCTGGCAAGATGAGGAAACACAATCAGACAATAGAATCCTTTTGGAGGGACAAAAAGGATCAAAGCATGGAACCAGAAGAAGTCAACAGAGTCAGAACTCACATATCAAAAACTTCCAGGGAAAATATGAACTGGTTACAGGAAGAGCTTAAGAAGAATTTTGAAAATCAAGTAAGGGAAATGAAGGAAAAATTGGGAAGAGAAATGAGAATAATGCAAGAAAATCATAAAAAGAGCATCAACAGCCAGATAAAGGAGACTTAAAAAAATACTGAAGAAAATAACACCTTAAAAATAGACTAAATCAAATGGCAAAAGTGGCACAACAAGCCAATGAAGAGAAGAATGCCTTAAAAAGCCAAATTTCCCAGATGGAAAAAGAATTTCAAAAATTCACTGAAGAGAATAGTTCCTACAAAATTAGACTGGAGCAAATGGAAGCTAATGACTTTATGAGAAATCAAGATGCTATAAAACAGAGCCAAAAAAAAAAAGGAAAGAATAGGGGACGGAGCCAAGATGGTGGCATAGGAGCAGCAACATATCACAGCTCTCACATAGCCACCCCAAAATACCCATAAAATATGACTCTAAACTAATCCTAGAACTCCAAAATGCACACAAATATACTTTCCACTAAAGTCAGCTCGGCTACGAGGAACCATATCAGCACTGCGAAACAAAACCAGCCTGGCCTGAAGCCCTGGCTGAGCCTCCGGGGCAGCTGGATGAGAGGAGCCAAAGAGCCTCAGGTGAGCAGATTGGCGGCAGCTGCGGCAGTGTTCAGAACTAGGTCAGTGGAGCTTGCTAGGTCTTGGGAGAAAAGCAGTCCAGCCGAAATGCCTCCAGGGCGGGAAAGTGAAAGGCAGAGGTTTTGCACCGGCCTCCACATTGCAGCTTCCATGTCCTTGGCCTACAGACTGCAGGGGGACTAAGCGATCATTCAGAGGCCAAGTGCTCTTGCGTTGAGCGACCTGGATCCAGATCGCGGTCTTGGGCTTTGGTCTTGTGAGTCTTCTTTATCCAGTGAGCCGGAAGTGGGAAAGGGACCCAGCACCTTCCTGAGAGCTATGGCAGCCAGGAGGACGCCAGCGATTTGGGACAGAGCTTTCCCTTCTGGAAGCAGAGCCCCACAGAGATTTAAAAAAAAATCACGGACTGACCAACCATGAGTAAGAATAAGCATAAGAAGCAGGGTAAGAACAGCAATCAAACCCTAGATTCCTTCTTTGAAGAAAAGAAAGACCAAGGCAGAGAGTGGCAGGACAGCACAGCCAGAGCTCCCCCACCAGGAGCTTCCAATAAACATGAAGATTGCCTTAAATCTAGAGATGAGCTGAAGAAGGATTTTGAAAACCAAATAAGAGAAGTAGAACAAAAATTGGGAAGAGAAATAAGAATGTTGCAAGAAAATCATGAAAAGAGAGTCAGCAATCTGACTGAAGAAATCAACACCCTAAAAAATAGATTAACTCAAATGACAAAAGAGGCTCAAAAAGCCAATGAAGAGAAGAATGC
>CM053590.1:55899030-55927116 GCA_028646515.1 Pseudochirops corinnae | reverse complement strand
AACTAAAAATAAACATAAAATTTCATTTAAAAAAACTGGACTAATAAAAATAGTTTTAATGGTGACAAAGAACTAGAAATTGCAGGGATGTCCATCAATTGAGGAATGACTAAACAAGTTGTGGTATATGATTGTGATGATATAGTGTGCTGTAAGTAATGATGAGTTCAATTATTTTAGAAAAACATGGAAAGACTTGGACAAAATAATGAAGAACATAATGAGGAGAACCAAGAGAACATTGCACACCGCAATATCAATATTACTTTAAGAACAACTTTGAACAAAAAAGTTATTATGACTATTATAAATACGTAAACTATAAAGGACATAGGAAGAAAGATACTACCTGCATCCAGAAAAAGAACTAATAAACAAAAGCATGTCTAGAATAATTTTACATGTATATGCCTATTTGTGTCTGATGGTAGCCATCTCTAGGGTGCAGAGGAGGAAAGAAAAAAAAAAAGAAATTTACTTGTCAATTTTGTTGTGTTTTTAAAGGAATAGCAAGTTGTGGATAGTAGATTTGCAGTTTCATGTGCAATCATCTTTTTATTTTACTATATTATAGAAATGCTTGTTTTATTAGACAAATTAAAAATAAAATTCAATAATGAAAAAGTATATGTATTTAAAACCCGTGGGATGTTATCAATTTTATTTTAAAATTTCCAAAGTATGTTATCATTATTTTCTATTGGACTTATTCTTCATATTACTAATTTTATACTCAAAAACAACTGAACAAAGGAAATACTGTAAAGCATCTTCTTAGTTATTACCTCTAAATTTATCTGTAGATATAGTTTAAGTGTGTCTTTAAATTTATCTTGATGCATACTTCTTATTGTTGAGTCTTTTCAACCATGTCCAACTCTCCATGACTCCATTCAGGGTTTTCTTAGCAGTGATACTGGAGTGATTTGCCATTTTCTTCTCTAGTTCATTTTACAGATAAGGAAACTAAGACAAACAGAGTGAGTTAAGTTACTTGCCCAGGGTACAGAGCTAATAAGTGTCTGAAGCTCGATTTGAATTCACATCCTCTTAACTTCAAGGCTAGTGCTCTGTATACTATGCCACCTATCTATCCCCAAAACATATACAAATATCTAGAATGCATAAGTTAGGGATTAATTATAAACACTGTTTTTGGTTGGGGGAAGTGAGGAAGAGGAGAGGGGCAGTAATTTCCACTTAAAAATAAGGTTGGGGCAAAGGAAATAGTTGTTTACTTAACTATGGCAATTAGAACAGAGCACTAAAAGAACATAAAAATCCATTTCAATTTTGAGCTTCCTACAAAGAATGTGTTAGTTTATATGTTGTTCAGTTGTGTCTAACTCTTCATGACCCCATAGGCCATAGCACATCAATGCTGTCCATATGGTTTTCTTGGCAAAGGTACTTGGAGTGCTATATGAATACAATTACAAAACACTTTTCACACAAAGTCAAATCTAAATGATTGGAAAACTATCAGTTGCTCATGGGTAGGTTGTGCTAATATAATACAATTGACAATTCTACCTAAATTAATTTACTTATTCAGTGCCATACCAATCAAACTACTAAAAATTATTTTATAGAGCTAGAAAAAATAGTAACAAAAGTCATCTGGAAGAACAAAAGGTCAAGAATATCAAGGGAATTAATGAAAATAAATGCTAGGGAAGGTGACCTAGTCATACCAGATCTTAAATTGTATTATAAAGTAGCAATCGTCAAAACTACTTGGTACTGGCTGAGAAATAGTGTTGGATCAATGGAATAAGTTAGGTACACAAGACACAGTTGTCAATGACTGTAGTGATATACTGCTTGATAGACCCCAAAACTCCAGCATCTGGGATAAGAACATACTATTTGACAAAAACTGCTATGAAAACTGGGAAATAATATGGTAGAAACTAGGCAAAGAAAAACATCTTACACCGCATACCAAAATAAGTTTGAAATGAGTAAATGATTATATATAAGGACTGACACTATTAGCAAACTGGGAGAGCAAGTAATAGTTTACCTATCAGGTTTATGGAGAATGGAAGAATTTATGCCCAAACAAGAGATAGAGAACACTATGAAAAGCAAAATAGATGACTGATGACATTAAACTGAAAAGTTTTTGCACAAACAAAGACAATGCAACTAAGATTAGGAGGGAAGCAGAAAACTGGGAATTTTGACAAATAGTGTCTCTGATAAAGGCATCATTTTTAAAATATATAGAGAACTCAGTCAAATTTATAAGAATATAAGTCTTTTCCCAATTGATAAAGGGTCAAAGGATATGAACAGACAGTTTTCTGAGCAAGAAATTAAAGCTATCTATATTTATATGGAAAAAAATGCTCTAAATCACTATTGACTAGAGAAATGCAAATCAAAACAATTATGAGGTACCTGATCACAACTATCAGATTGGCTAACATGACAAATGGGAAAATTATAAATGCTGGAGAAAATGTGGAAAAATTAGGATACTAATGCATTGATGGAGTTGTAAATTGATCTATTCATTCTGCAGGCAGTTTGGAACTGTGTCCAAAGGGCTTTAAAAATGCACATACCTTTGATCCAACAATACCACTTTTAGATCTATATCCCAAAGAGAAAATACAAATGGGAAAAGAACTCACATGTACAAAAATATTTATAGTAGTTCTTTTTGTGGTGGCCAAGAATTGCAAACTGAGGGGATGCCCATAAGTTGGGGAATGGTTGAACAAGTTGTGGTGTATGAATGTAATGGAATACTATTGTGTTATAAGAAATGATGAACAGGCAGACTTCAGGAAAACCTGCAAAGACATGAATGAACTGATGCTAAGTGAAGTGAGCAGAACCAGGAGAACACTGTACGTAATAATAGCCACAATGTGTGATTACTAACTTTAATAAACTTATCTCTTCTTAGCAAAGCATGGATGCAAGACAACTCCATAGGACTGATGATGGAAAATACTATCCATATCCAGAAAAAGAACTATGGAATCTGAATGTACATTCAAGCATATTATTTGTTCTCCTTTTTCTTTTTTTTGTTTGTTTCTTCTTCCTTGTGTTTCCTCCCATTGGGAGTCATGTTTACAACATGACTAATGTGAAAATAGGTTCAATATGAATGTATATGTAGAGTCTATATCAATTTATATGCCATCTTGGAGTGGGAGAAGGGGAGAGATGGGGAGAAAATTTGCAACTCAATTTCTTATGGAAACGAATGTTGAAAACTAAAAAAAAATAAATTAAAAAAAAGATACTTTGAATAGTTTACCATTTTCTTCTCCAGTAGATTAAGATAAACAAAGGTTAAGTAATTTGGCCAGAGTTACACTGCTAATAAGCAACTGAGGTCAGATTTGAACTCTGCTCTTCCTGACTCCAGATTCCGTATTTTATCCAATGAGCTCTAGTTGCCTTCATATATCTATATCTAAATGTGAGGGATAATTTGCAGTGAAGTTTCCCCACTCTGAAAAATCAAATCTAAAGTGACTTCAGCATCCACTAGGCCTAAGTTTAGAAGTCACCTGACCTTACAGGAATCTGGGACTTAGAGCAATGGAAACAGTGCCACCTGAGTTCAAGATATGCCAAATAAGGACAAAACTGCTTTCCTGGCTTGGTATTGGACACCCACATGTTTTCATGTCCTTTGTCTCCAAGACAGATTCCTGCCCTTAGGTTGTGAGCTGCCTTCCTCACCAAAGAGAATGAAGGCCAGTTGGGGGTTGGGCTTCAGCATTAAAAAGTATATAACCATGGGCTTGCTTCCACATGCAGCTCTCTTCCTGGCAGACACCATTTGAGCGACAGGGGCAGAGTCCTTTCTCATGAGAAAGAATAAAGACCTGTTCCAGACTCAGACTCAGACTCCAAACTCTTTCATCCCACACATAAATAAAAAATGATATTGATATCAATATAGATAAACACATATATACATAAACATACATATATAAATATACATACATGTATGTGTATATATGTGAATATACATATCTATACATATACAGTTGTGGATATATCAGGATATATTTGCTTTTTTTGTTAACACTCGGGATGACACTGATAGTTTTTGTATACAATAGAAGAAAAATATATGCACATATGTGTGTAGATATACATACATACATATAACATATATACACATATATGTTTAAATAACAAAGTCCCAACTTAAAAATCTTAGTTTCTAAGCAACTTTTCTGATGACCTATGCACTAACAATAAAAAAAAAGTACTTTTTTATGTACTCTGGTTACTAATATAATTCACTGTTGTGGTTTCCTAAACAACCAGGGTCTTTGAAAAGGCACTCCAAATATGGAGCAGTGTTCTATTGCCTTCTAAATCCTCTTTCCCTTCTTTCTGATTCTCTGAAGCATCTATGAGATTCTCAGTCTTCTTTTAGAGTTAATAACACTGGAAGATTAGCCAGAGCTAGAAGCTGTCAACTGTTTAGCCTATCAGGGAAAAACATGACCTGTGGGCCATGAACCATGCAGGAAGCCAAGATAAGTTATGTCCGTAAAGAAAAATACAAAATAAAATACTATTTCTGCTGTAGCTATTATATAATAGAAAAATATATTGGCTTTATACCAAATAACATGATCCTGCAAAATTAAAACAATGTACTCCAAACATATACTTACGCTCTCCAAGGCATTTTAAAAATCTCTATTCAACATAGTATATACATTTCTACTCTTCAAAAGATGATTTTATTTCATACTAACTGTATTCAGGGCTCCTTATGCCAGACCTCTGTTAAAATCACAAAAAAGTACTTTTGAGGTGAAATGTTATTTTGAAATGAGTTGTTTGTCAATACATTCCGTCTGAGACTTCCTAATGACCTACAATATGATTCTCCTGTGGTTTGCTTTTGGTCATCTAGAAGCAATAGGGCATTCATTTTCCAGTTCATTGTCTAATAACCCAGTTGGCTAACACAGCATCTAAGAGGCAAGATAAAACCTATATCTAAAAGAAAAGTGCCTGAGGAGGGAAAAATCCAGTATGCACTTTGATTTGAAATCTCATTCCAAAGATAGTAAAATCACATTATGTCACTCTTTTAAATGCTTGTAAAGTTACACCAAAAAGATGCTTTCAAAATTATTTGTTTACATAGATTCAGATTTATAACAGGAAAGAAATGTAGTCTCTTTCAAAGAGGCAGTCTCTATTTGAATCAAACAACAAAAAGCACCAATCTCACCTAAAGAAGATGGCTGTCACATTTATGTGGCCAGCATTTTAAAGCATCATCAGTCCTCTGAAACTGCTGAACAAACATTCCAAAAGCATTAATTGATTATATGTTCAAGGCACTTTTGTAGGCACTGAGGATGCAACAATCAAAGCAAAATAGTTCTTGAGTGATAGTAAAGAGCTTATTTTCCCCACCATTCAAAGTGGGAAGTTTAGAACAACCTAGTAAGATAATGAGAAAATGTGTTCTTGATTGGAAAGAGATGATCACAGAATGGTACAATGACACTTTCAGAGACTACATAGATGAAATTCCTCTCTGTAAAGTTTGTGAAAGAGGCAAACAAGCAGAGCAGAGGAGCTAGAAAGGACATTTTTAAAAAATTAATAAATCTCAATACCCAAAGCAGAGTAAATAGATTGCTTGTGACTGAGATTTAGTGTACCTTGAAAAAATGGGTCCAGGTTTAGAAATTTTAATATCTGGTATTTTTTAATTTTATAATTTTGACTCTTAATAAAATTGGAAAAATAACACTAGAATTATGAAAATATTTCTTTCCATTTAAGGGTTTCATGGTGAGTTAGAAAAAATATACCACCATTTCAATAAACTCCATCTTAATAAGCATGTATGATACATATCTGTTATGTTAGTTTCTAGCAAAGGATTGGAGGAGGAACAGAAGGAAACAAGCATTTATTAAGCAGATACTACCTGTCAGGCATTGTGCCCCACACTGGGGTTACAGTAAAATACAAGCAAAAAGATAGTCTCTGACTTCAATGAGCTTACTTTCTAATTTGGGAAGGCAACATCACTTCTAATTCAGGAGTGCAAACGGGATGGGGGAAGAAGGGGAAAGAGGGACATACCTGGTTTTGAAGTCCTGAAAGTCAGGATCAGGACTGAGAGGTGAATGAAGGCTAGCTTGGATCCCTCCAAAACATGGAGGTTTCAGCAGGAAATCACTAATAGGAGATGAGAGTGGGACCTCTCAAGAAAAGTCAAAATTTACATAAGAACATGGTTTTTTTTGCTGAGGGGGCAACCCAGTTGTTGTTTGTCCTTAGTTCTCAAAAAGGACCATGGCACGGGGATGTGATTCCGTGATAGGCAAGTGAATTGCATTTAAGTGAAGGAGGGCTGTGCAAAGTCACCAGCCTCATTCTCTCCTCCAGAGCCATCTGAGTCCAGTGGCAAGATATAGATCAGGAAGACTGGAAGTGGCTCCAGATGCAGTGGGAGACCTTGGCCTTTTTAACCTAAGGTCTTTAATAGGTCTCAGTTTGACTGTGGCAACACCCATTCAGTGATTAAGGCTAGAGCAGAAATGGGACTAAGAATGGTCTCTTTTATCTAGTCAAAAAACACAAATCCATCTGGGAGGGGAAGACCTTTAGGGCTTCTAGTCAAAACAGAAACAATTCGTCTTTGCATTCACTCTGAGTCAATCTGGTCCCAAACAATGACCAAGTGGGGCTTACCTGGGACTTATTGTTGGACTATCAATGAGAGCTAGGGTGATTTGGGTTTAAGACTTGGTCCTTCAGAAAAAAAAAAAAATCTAGCCCTTAAACCCCACAATATCTTGCCAGATTCAAGCGACCAAAATTTAAATTCTTTTGGGCAGAGCACCTGAAGGTAAGGGTATAATACCCTATGTGAATATCATACACACACACACACACACACACACACACACACACAAACAATGTATAGTAATCAATTAATAAATAAACAAGTATTTATTATGTAGATAAAATGTGCCAACCACTGTGCGAAATGCTGAAGATGCAAAAAGTGACAAGTCACTAGTTTCAAGGAAATCACAATCTAATAGAGGATACAACAAGAAAACAAATACACACAAACAGGCTATAAATAGGATAAACAGGAAATAATTAGCAGAGGGAAGACACTGGAATTTAGAGAGATTAGGGGTAGGTTCCTATAGAAAATAGGAATTTAGATGGTTCTGTTAACCTTAAGTTTGGTTAAAGGAGACTAACAAACAAGCGATATACTGTTATTTCATTTTATTCCCTTAAAACTAGCGAACTTGTACAATGAGCCAGACTAAGTCTGACTGACTAAACAAAAGAAAAAGAAAGCTGAAATACATTTTAGAACCATCCCAATTTGGAGTGGCTGTGTCACACACATTTATGATCTCCACAAATGATTAATCATTGGATGAGAAAAGAATTTTCTTAATTGAATAGATGGTAAATACAATGAAATAGGAGTTGACAACATGTCAATTGAAATTTTGACTCAGGATATCTGTTTTCTTTACCATTAACATTCCACAGTATAATACATGTTCAAAAAATATTAACATAAGAAAAAGTCCCATCACTCAAGTTAATGCTTCCTGTTAAGGGTCTCATAGTTAAGGGGTCATAAAGTAAGCCTCTTCTGGTTTTATTGACATCGGAAGAGGTATTCTCCAAGTTTACTCAAAGAACAAAGAAGCTGTTAGGACCAGGCTCTTCTGGTTGATTTGTTCAGGCCCTGGATCTTACTGGGTTTATTAAATTGATATTAAATTATTAGCAATACTTAAAGGAAGCCAGGGAGGTCAGTAGTCAGAACAGAAGAGGGAGAGCACTCCAGGCATGGTCACAACCAGAGAAAACACAGCAGCAAGAGATAGAATGTCTTGTTTGTGTAATAGCAAGGATGACCATGTCACTGAACTGAAGAGCTCATGGTGGGAAGTATGATGTAAAAAGACTGGAAAAGAAGGAGACTAGGTTAGGAAATGTTTTGAATGCCAACAAAGAGCATTTTGTATGTGATCTCGGAGACAACAGGGAGCCACTAGAGCTTACTGAATAAGGGTTAATATGGTCAGATTGGCACTTTAGGAAAATCACAGCATTTTGCTGAATGGAGGTCGGAATGGATTTATTATGTACTACTACCTACTAGGTAATGCACTAGACACAAAGAATGCAAAGACAAAATGAAAACCGTTCATGCCCTCAAAGAGTTTACGTTTTACTTGAAAGCATAATAATTGTGTACAACATAGTTGCTTATGAGTGTATGTATATGATAAAATGAGGATGGAGAAAGTATTAATTGTGGTGGGGGTCAGAAAGAGTTTTTCATAGGAGTCAGTACAATGAATTGAGCCTTGATGACAGTAAGGTATTCTAAGAGACAGAAGAATGGCAGGAATGCACTGCTGGAATAGGAAATAGCCTCTGCAAAGTCATGAAGGTGAGAAATGGAACTCTGATCTTGGGAGAGAACAAGTAGGACAATTCATCTGGAACTCTTGTGAAAAAATGAAGTTTTGTACTATGAAATGAGACTGACAAAAGAGGCTGGCATCACAATGCGATGGGTCTTAAATATACCCTCCCTTGATACAAATTACAATCCCTCCAGACCTCAGTAGATGGCTTCAAGAGTTGCTGTGACTTGGGGCAGCTAGGTGGCCCAGTGAATAGAGCACTTGCCCTGGAGTCAGGTAGACCTGAGTTCAAATACAGCCTCAGACACCAACACAAAACTAGCTGCGTGACATTGGGCAAGTCACTTAACCCCAATTGCCCAAATCTTCCTGTGTTTTCAATAATAACCTCATTTGCACTTCTGCATTGGCAACCCTGCCATCCTGACATTTGTGGCTGTGAGAGATGAGGGCAGGGAGGTCACAATACATGCAAGCTCCTGGAACAGTTGGTATTATACAAGGTACTTCACTGGTCTTGTTCACCCTAGCTTTGTAAAGAGTTCCTGTGTATTCATTGCATGTTTTTATTGCTTACCTTTAAAACTCAAGTTTTGTGTTGTAATTATGCCCTCAAAGCACAGTGCAAGTCCTTTGGGCTCTAAGCCCAAGAGTACAAAGTCAGTAATGTGGATGAGTGAGAAAATAAAAGTGCCAGAATGTCTGTAGCTGCTGTTGACATAATCAACCCACTGACTAGAGACATCAAGGTCAATGCCATCATCAATGGCAGCCTTAAAGTTAAACATCAACTGGCCTCTGCTATGATCTCATACTACAAAACCCTTAAGGATCTCAAATGGTACAGGAAGCAGATGTTGCTGACTGATTATTTCAGGCTGGTATATCCTTCATTATCTCTGATGTCATCCACCAGCCATAAAGAACAGACAGTTGGAGGTGATGTTGAAAGGTCTCAGCACCTTCTGACAGCAGCAATTAAAGTCCCAACAACCCCTCCCTTGGTTTTCAAAGAGTTGGCAAGGTGGAAGAGGTTTAAAGCAGTATAGTGTACAGTACAATGCCCTCACACTGCCATCTAACACAAAGGAAAAATTTTAGTAAAAAATATTTTAATTTCAAGAATTTTACTGGCTGTACAATATTTATGGTACTATAGATTTCATGTGTTATAAAAAGTTAATATTGTCTGAAATCATTTTTCTGTTTTTTTGGTTTTTTTATTGAGACATTAGCACAAAAGGTCACAAAATTCTAGGGAATTACTAGTGAGAAAAAATCTTTTGCATATTACCAAATATATTTTGTGTACTGTATTTTATGGGTTATTTCATGGTTATGGTGTTAAGAAAAGTGAATATTGTCAGAATTGATGTTTTGTTATAAAAGAATTGTGTGCAGAAAAAGTGTATCTTCAAAAGGAACAGACTATTTTTAAAAAGAGGAAAAGAGTGAAGAGAAATAGTGGATGAGGAATAAGTCCCTTAATATAGTCACCAAGATCCAAGGTGGCAACTTCAAGGACATTAAAACCTCTACTTTGGTTCAATCAAATATTCTTAAGTCCCCACAACTACTACACTATAATACTGGAGTGGGGGGTATAGACAAAATCACACTCATGCTTGCTACTTATTTATCCTAACTTGATCAGTCAAACAGCAATTATTAAGCACCTAACTATATGCAGATATTGTGCTAAATGTTGGGGGCACAAAGAAGACAAAGGACAGCTTCTGCTCTAAAGGAGCTTGAAGTCTAATAGTGTAGACAACCTTCAAATGAGTACATAGAAATAGAATATATTCAAGATAAATTGGAGATAAACAGCACCAGCCACAAGCAAAAGGTAGGAATGCATGGTTCAGTGAAAAGCAATTTGAACTTGAAGCTGACTGTGACTTCCAGTTCTCAAAACTTGCTATTGCATAACCACGGACAAGTGGCAACCTTTTTGCACTTTAGTTTTTTTATCTGTGAAAAATCATTTGGATTAGGTGAATTGTTTCAGCTCCACACCTAGGATCCTCTGGCTTCATTAGTGTATGGAGCACAAAGTTTCAAAGTGGACCTGACCTATAGTTAGCCAAATTGTCTTTGCTAGAAAGGATTACCCCATCTCCACCTGCCACTGAACTTGTCTTCTTGAGAACTTTGTGTTGTCTGAATTACCTATGATATGATAATTAGCTGATACACTTAATTTATACATGAAGGAAAATATATAGAGAGAACACAGCAAAAACACAGTAAGACTGAAGTCTGTCCATTTCTACTTAGGAAGGTCATTGTGTATCTTTGCTCTCAAGCTTCACAAACGTTTTCCCAATTTTTGCTCCAATCAAGGTCAACTGGTAACATTGTCGTTTCCCATTCTTTGGGTCTTCCTTCTATTCTACAGAAACCGAACTTCCAGAGACTTCTGATCGAGATACTAACTTTTTATATGACATTTCAAAGAGCTTTAATAATGTTCATTGGAGAATAGATCCTACTTGTCTGATGTTTCTCTTGTTTCACTGTCCTTGAGAGCCAAGAGTTCTCTCATGTTAGAGATTTCTTCTTTTAATTTGTTGCACTCATCTGCTGGAAGCTGATGTTTGAAATCTCCCATCTTTGTTGCTACCCTATTCACAGCTTCTACACCTTCTTTCTTTGCTCTTTTCTATTTAAGTGTTTGTCTCTCTGAATTACCCTATTACAGAGAATTCTGACAATATAAGCTCCTGGAGAGAAAAAACTCTTTTGGCTTTGTTCCCACAGTGATTAACATACAACCGTATGCTTAATAAACTATAATACTGGGGTGGGGGGTATAGACAAAATCTTATGCTTAATAAATGCTTGTCGACAGACTGATAGGTGGTATTCAGAATAATCTAATAGTAGAATTGAAAATATTTTTAGGCATCACCAGATGCAACTTCCTGATTTAACAGAAGAAGAATTTCATAGGCTCAAGAGTTAAAAGGGAATGTAGTGATCAAGCAGGCCTAACCACTCATTTTAAGGGTGGAAAGACTTAGGCCCAGGAAGATTAAATGACTTTCCTAAATTAACCAGGTGAACACTAGATAAAAACTGACTATTATCAAGGCATCACTTTTCTTTTTTTTTTTTCCTCTACACACTTTATACTTGTATCAAATGGCCAAAATGCCTTCCAGGTATGAGTAGGTATTGAGCTAATTTCGTTAGATACACTTTCGAGATTCAAAAAATGGTAGTTTTGAAGGAAAATCCATGCTGGAGAAAAAGTAGAGGACTCATAAAAAGCAAAATAATTTTAAAGCTTTTAGAGATTGCAGATCTATAGATTTTATTTTTTGTTTGGGTGTTTCATCCAGAGTCTAAATGCTGCCTTGAACACTTGTCAGCTGTGCAACTCTAAGCAAGTCCTCAGTCTGTTTTCTCATATGTAAAAAGGGGGTTAAAAAACACCCACACTTAGGTTTAGGTGTAATAGTGGCAACTACCACAAAATGATGTGCCCAACTCATTATCAAATGAGATAACATATGTACAGAATTTTGCAAACCTTTGTTGTTGTTCAGTCGTTTCACACGTGTCTGACTCTTCATGATCTCATTTGCAGTTTCCTTCTCAAAGATGCTGGAGTGTTTTGCCATTTCCTTCTCCAGCTCATTTTACAGATGAGGAAACTGAAGCAAATAGGGTTAAATGACTTTCTCAGGGTTACACAGCTACTAAGTGTCTGAGGTCACATCTGAACTCAGATCTTCCTGACTCCACACCAGCATCCTATTCATCGTGTCACATAGATACTTAAATCTCTGTAAAAATAAACACTAGTTACTATTAAATTTCCAAGGATGTAGGTGGTATCATATATAGAGCACTGAGGTTAAAATCATGCTTGTTTAAATCCTGCCTCAGCCATTTACTAGCCATGTGACCTGGTCAAATCACTTAACCTCCCTCAGTTAAACAGCCTCAGTTTCCTCCTCTGTAAAATGTGAATAATAATAATGCCTACTTCCTGGGTTTGTTGAGAGAATTAACTGAGATAATATATTAGTGTTTTGAAAACTTTTAAGTGCTATGTTGAACTATTTACTGTTATTTCGTCTTTGTTATTATTTTGTATAACGAGGCACACTAGAAAAAATTATTGTCTCTAGAATTAGGATACCTGGATTTTATCACAATTCTGCTTCTAAGTCTGTGAGTTTGAAGAAATCAACCTTTGGGAGCCTCAGTTTCCTTATTGGTACAATGAAGCCATTACCATCTCCTTTATAGTTTCTCCATTTCTCCAGTTCTAGGATTCTTTTCTAATGTGGGTAGGGCAGTTTTAGAAATAATTCTGATTTCTATTGAAAACAAGAAAACTGAAGTAATTTCTAAGGAGTCAAAACAGGAGCCTTTCACAACATAGCTGACCAGATACACCCACCAATAATGCAATTAGGTGGGGGAAAACAGCTATTTATAGGAAAAAAAAAAGAAATTTCTTATGCCTCCAATGTTACAGGGGTCATATGCTATTTAATGAATATTCTTTATCCAGGTTTTAGTACTATTAGAAACAGCCTGGAGAAAGGAGAAAAAAAAAAAACATTTCAAGGAGAGCAAAAAAATAAAAAAAGAAATCTTAAGTGGTTATTTTATTTCAAATGAAAACCAGAAAGAAAGAGAAAAAAGACAGGGAAAAATTCATGTTCAATTAGACAGTAGCAATTACAATCCAAGAGTAACCTTGCACAAACTTACCATTTGCAGACTTCAGGACTCTGCCCACTTCTCTACCTGAAGCATCTGAATGGGTCAGGGACCTAATTGCTTTGATAGCATATTTCATACAGAACAAATGGAGCATGAATGAACACTGGGTTCCATATTAGGTCTTCATGCCCTTGCAGGTAAGTGTAGCAGTGCAATTACACTAAGAAATCAATTTGCTTGGAATTTGTAGAGTTTACTTTGAGCAAAGTCCCTTGAATTCCTTCAAACAAATGAAAGGTGCCTATGGATTTCATTTCACATTTTCTGAAGTAAATCTCCTTTAAAAGAATAATTTAGCAGAATCGTACTGTATTCTAAAAGGCATATATGCATTAAACAAGATCACGAGCTTATTACAGGATGGTTGTCTTTTTTCATCTTTGTATCCCCACTGACTGAGGGTGCATCCTCTGTTCTTTATATAATAGGCACTTAGTATAGTGTTAATGATCACCACAGTGCCTAGGAAGTCATTACTTTTCATCAGTAAAGAAGCTGACTTAAGTCCCATTTTGATGCTTTATTAGTTTTGAAGTAATCTTTGTTTTTTGAAGATTCTTCTAGCAAAGACTAAAGTTTTGAATTTTCTTTCAAGCTAGAAAGTCTTTGAGTACAAGTCTAAAAATGGAATCTGAGTCTGTGACCTGAGAACCAGCCTATGTACAGAGGAATTCATTAACCTCATTAATAGGAAATTGACCAAAAGGCATTGGGATTTGGGGAGGAGAGGATGTTTCTTAAGCAACTCAGGAAAGTGCCTATAGGAGGTATCACTATCTGTATTGGTTGGTCAAGGGAGTTTTAATATCAAACAAATCAAAATAAAACAGATCCAGTACTGGAAGGGACATCACAATTCCAAGATCACGTAGGCAGTAAATATCAGAGGCATGGAATCCAGGTCATCTGACTCTAAACTAGTAATTTTGTTTTTCATTCTACTAACTCCTTCCTCATCTGAATTATTTGAAGCAGAGAAGTTGAAAACCTACACTGCAAATTTATAATTTATCTTTGAAGCAAAGGGCACACATTGGTGTTGCTGCCTGTGACTGGTAATCAATCAGTGAGCACATAAAAGTACAGCTCAGGAAGGGCATAAAAGATCAAATCATTCTTACAATGCAGTGCTCCGCTATTGACTTGCCTGCAATTCCTGGAATGTTAATAGTCAATGATTAGAGAGAATTGCACTAAAAAGGTCTTGAAGTTTCAATGAAATCCTGCCCAAAATGAGTTTTCCATATAAGTTATATTATTTGTCCTTCTTTTGCTATTTTAAAGGAAAATATGCCCTCAAATCCTTTAAATTATCATAATGAACATGATAGATATAACCAGTGTTAAAAAAGCTATGGAAAGGCAGGCATTTAAATACAGACGATGGACAATGGTAAAAACCATTCTGTAAATCAACTTGTGAGAAAAAGTAACTAAATGGTCCCTATCCTCTTAACCAACAGTTTCTATATTGGTCATATATCTCGAGGAGGTTGAAAATTGAAAGGTCTCATATAGATATAGATATAGATATAGATATAGATATAGATATAGATATAGATATAGATATAGATATAGACATACATATACATATACATATATATATATACACATATATACATATATATTTATGTATATGTATATATGTATATACACACACACATATATATATAAAAATATTCATAGAATCACATTTTACAGTAGTAAAATGAAGTCAATGCTAACTGATTGCGTAATAGATGAACAGATCATGTATGAAAGTAATGCCATAAGAAATGATGAATATCAGAATTCAGAGAAATGTGGGAGGACTAGCATAAACTGAGGCAATGTAAAGTAAGAAAAATCAAGAGAACAGTACTCACAACTGAAAACAATGTAAATGAAAACAACACTAAAAAACAATTGAATGAAAAGACTTATCTTTGTCTCCTTTCCCTCCCAAGTCTTCTTCATGTTAAATAACCTCAATTCTTTGAACTAACCATTTCAAACATTTTCAGACTCCTTAACATCATGGTTTTCCTTCCTTTGTAAATTCTCCAGTTTGTCAATGTCCTTCCCAAACTACAGAGAACAAAACTAGTTCTCCAAGTGCGGTCTGGCCAGGATGGAGGACAGCAGAGAACTTGGCCAAAGAAAACTCAATTATAAGCACAAAGAAACCTGGTGAGCAGTAACAAAGTTAGGTCATGATCAAGACAAGAGGAACTGCGACACACCTTACCTTTCATAAGACATTTTGTTGTAGCAGCCATATACAACCTAATCCACATCTTAAGGAGTCAGTGCAAAATTCCAGTTATTTGATAGTCCAACTATAGATTATTTTCTTAATCTTTCTGAGTTTCTCTCTAGGAAGAATAGAGACACTGCTTAGGGGAAAGAAAGCATATTAGGAACCAGTATGTTTTGGGGAATGACAACTCTGGGCACTAGTTCAACAAAACACCTTTAAGCAAAGCACCTTTGGCACTAATTAGAAATTGGTACCATCTGATTGGAGCGGCTAGGTGGTGCAGTGAATAGAGCACTGGCTCTGGAGTCAGGAGGACCTCAGTTCAAATTCGGCCTCAGATACTTAACACAAAACCTAGCTGTGTGACCTTGGGCAAGTCACTTAATCCCAATTGCCCTCCAAAAAGACAAAAAAAAGAAAATAAATTGGTACCATCTGACAAGTGAAATTAGAGAGGCTGTATGGCATAGAGAAAAGAGCTGTCCATTTAAGGAGATACGAGCTGGATTTAAATCATAATTCGACTCCTTGCATCCAATGTGATAATGTTGGTCAAGTTGTTCAATCTCTCTGGGCCTCAGATTTCTCATCTATGAAATGAGAGACTAGGAAAAGAAGACCTCGAAGGTCTTTTCCAGCTCTACGTCCTATGATAGTCTCCATTAAAATGTAAACCCATTGTGGTCATGGATTGTTCAGTCATTGTACCCGTGTCTATCACAATGTATGAAACATAGCAAATGAATAATAAACACATGTTGAATGACCAATTGAATGCTGGCACCATTGCAGCAACCAACTTTATTTCTATGTTGATACAGCTGTCAAGTTATTAGGTAAAAGAATGCTAAAGACCAAATGACATCATTATGTAAATCACTTTAAAAACTTTAAAGTATCATATAATTATCAGTAATTGTTGTTGATATTGTTAGCACCTCATTTTAAAAGAGGAAATCAAAATGCTATCAGTTCAACCTTTGCTCTCAAACCAAATATGAGCATGGCAGGTGCCAAATCCAAACTTTGTTTTCATATTGATTTACTTAAATAGCTCAGTAGAAAGTATTAGCTCAGAGGATACCAAAATGCCAAAGAAAATAACCTATTTTCCACATGGTTGAGTACTTAACAACCCCTGTAAAGTTGCCACTTGGAAGTTACTCACACTTGGTCTCAGCAACTAGGGCTTCTTTAGCTAGTGACTATGACAATAAGTGATATTTTATTACCTTCCTTTGTACCATCGGGCCCATGCTAATTTTTCTAAAGCTCCCCAATCGTGTCTGTGACCAGAGTGTAGTTCTGTGGGAGTATGTTGTGCTGTTGAAATGGAAGCTGACAATTTGAAAGTACAGAAGGTTACATACTATACCAGTGGCCTCAGAGACCACCCACTCTCTTGATCATGCACAAGGATTTAAGGCTAAGCATAGTGTCATGATAATCCTCAAAATTATATATTTATTGAGGGCATAGGAAAGTATATCACATTATTTCATTAGCTTTATGACTATTTATTGGGATAAGCTTAAAGTAAGGTCTTAATAAAGTACAAACTCCTTACATAGTACTTTTGACCATAAGAGTCACAAGTCCTATGCCATTCCCCCAAACATGTCTCAAGGACGTCTTATTAAAATATAAGGTTACTTTGAGAAACTGGAACTTAAGGAATAGAGCCAGTCTTAGAAGCAGAAACATCTGAGTTCAAATCCCTTCTCTAATACACATTCTTTGTATGACTTACCTTCTTAGTGCCCCAGGAAACACATTAAATCTGAAAGTTACAAGAGAATTGTAGGGAACTCCTTACAACAAGGAAATCAAAGACCTAAACAATAAATTAAATTTTAAAATTATGTAATAGAGTCATTGAGGGGGAATTACTTTACTATTCACATGTACTTATGAAGACATAAATGTAAAGGTGGTAGGGCGTGGGGGATAAGCAGAGAAATTCTAACTTTGCTAAATTATATCTAATTTAGGGTAGGGATATATGAGAGCAGAAAGGGACATATGAGAAACATAAAGACACTAAAAAAATCCAACAGAATAAAAGGAGTAAGGCAAAAAAGAATGCATAACTTAGAGTAGGAAGAAACATTTAATACAGTTTTTTTTAATAGATAAGACAGTATAAAGGATTTGCTGAATCACAGGGTTTCACAGTTGGAAGGAATTTCAGAGGCCATCTATTTCAGTTTGCATTTGAGAAAGGATCCCTGCTACAAGACACTTGCCAAGTGGTGATCAAGCCTTATGGGAAGACTTCTAGTAAAGAGAACCCCACTCCTTCCTGAGACCACCCATTCCACTTTTGGATGGTTCCAATGTGAATCTCTTTGTAAATTTCTGCCCATTGTTCCTAGTTCTGCACTCTGGGACCAGATGGAACATGTATTAATCAACGAGCACTTATTAATTATCAGTATGCACCAGACACTGTGCTAAGCTTTGGGAACAGAAACAATGGGGGGGAAATAGTCCCAGCTCTCAAAGAGCACACAGACTCCAACATAACAATCTTTCAGGGACTTGAAGGTAATTATCACATTTTAACTGAGCTTTCTGTTCTTCAGGCTAAACATCCCCAGTTCCTTCCATTGATCCTCAAATTGATTCTCCTATTGCCACGTGGCCCGGGAAGGAATGAAAAAAAGGAAACAAGCATTTCTTAAGTACCTATGTGCAATGTGATGCACTAAACCCCTTACAGAAAACAACGCCAGGAGTACATGCTATTATTATCCCTGTTTTACAATTGAGGAAACTGACACAAATAGAGGTTAAGTGACTTGTCCGGGATCACAATGTTATAAATATCTGGTGCCAAATCTGAACTCAGATCTTCCTAACTCTAGACCAAGCACTCCATTGAATTACATAGCTGCCAAAGAAGTAAGTGGGTCAGTATTCAATTTCAGATCTTCTGACTCCAAATCTGTCTCTTTCCCACAACTATACTATCTCCATGGGATCCAAAATTTCTAATGTAAAGGAAGGGTCAACAGTGCCAGTTAGAACCAGTTAAGAAAAAGAAAATAAATTCACAACATTCACTGTACTCAAACGGAGAGACTAAGATCATTGCCACAGTATAAAAAAAAAACACTAATAGCATATGCATTTTCAGGGTACAGATAATGTAATTCATCTTTTGCTTCCTACGTGTTTGTGTGTGTGTGTGTTTGTATGTATATGCATGTATGTGTATGACTTAGACTAATAATGTGTTATTATATAGTACACATAATATTTTATTGTCATTTCCATTATAAACACATTTATAGTATTTATATTATAATATATACACGGGTATGTGTTTTATCTATATATGTACACATATACATATAAATATAGATACATAAATGCATCTGTGTACATATATGATATTTTAATGCTAATGGTGAAAAGAAAGCCTAAAATCCATAGACAGAAGTCTTAGTGCCAAATCCACTGTCAAAAAATACAGAAAAATCCCTTTAACAGACTCCTTTAACTTTATTTAAAGATCTTCCATTGCATTTCCAATGCTATTGTTGTTCCAATACAAAATGCATATCATTACAGTTTTGTCTCTGCACAACCTTTTGGTATATCCTCTACCTTAAGATGTGAAAATCATCTCACAAGATTCTCCTTAGGCCAAAGATAACAACATGGTTCAAACATCGCAATATGTACTGCTTCAGTCAATTTTGCATTTTAAAGATGACTTTAGGAAAATTGTCCCCATGCAAGCTCTGCTTTTATGAAGGAGCTATAGGCTGCCTCAGAAAGGAAGAGAAAGGGAGGATCTCACTAAGGCTATTGATAACAATGACTGCTACCTTCTTGTCCTACAAACCAACTGGCCTAACTTCTTAATCATGACAACAATGTGGGTGTCTTGCCCTCAAGTAATCTGGAGTCCACCAGGTTCATAAAAAAGAGATAAAGGATATGATCAGACATTAAACAGCACCAAAGTACTTTAGAAGCACTATGATCTACAGGTGCTGTGTTTATGAATTTTGATTGCTCTTAGCCAGAAGGACCAATCTAAACATAGAGAATACACTGATCAGGACCATTCTTATCTCTTAGTTAAAAATACTAAAGTTCATTATCTTTTTTTGCCTAGCTTTATTTAAGTGTATGTGTTTGGAAAAAAAAAAAAAAAGAACTCAAGTTTGTTTCCAGGTAATAGATTATTCTCTTCTCCTTTTTGGAAAGCAAGGCATTTTGCTTTCCCTAGCCCTGAGATATCTCCCCTGCCTCCATTTCCTTTTTTTAGGCAATGGGTTAGCAATCAAATCATTTGGCTCTTTGAGTACTATAGGATGTAATTTATCTGGGAGTGACTGACTTATTGAAATGAGTAAGGAGCTCTTTTACTATCTTGCCACTTGGATTTCAATTTGCTTTTGTTTCTTTTTTCTTTACTTTCCCATATGATAAATATCTTCTTTGGTAGAAGAAACAAAAGCCAAATATGAGTACAGTAGTTCTACCAACTACCTGTCATATGTTATTATGCTCCCATTCCATCTAGCCTGAGCAACAGTGTGTTCCCGTCTCTGATTGTCTTGACCTCAACTTAGATTGAAAGCTTATTTTATTGTACATTATAACCTCATCTCTGTACTTTAATACTCTTGACACAGTTCATTCCTTTTTGTAGACAGGGGAAGGTGCTATGTTGATACAAGTCAATCAACAAGCATTTATTAAGTGCCTACCATATACCAGGTACTATAGTGGGCAACAGAGATACAAAGACAAAAATGAAACAATCCTTGCCCTCAAAAAGGTTACATCCTATCAGGGAAGATGACATATTCATATATAATGTTAAATAAAATGTTATTGTTGTTCAGTTATACATAACTCTTTGTGACCCCACTTGAGCTTTTTTTGGTAAAGATACGAGAATGGTTTGCCATTTCTTTCTCCAACTCATTTTATACATGAGGAAGTTGAGGCAAAGAGGGTTAAGTAATTTACCCAGGATCACACAGCTAGTAAAGTGTATGAGGCCAGATTTGAACTTAGGACCTGACCCCAGACCCAACACTCTATTCACTGCACTGCATAGTTACCCAAAAATAAAATATAAGCAAAAAACAAAATACAACCAAAAATAAAATATAAGCAAAATAGATATAAAAATATATATTTGTATTACATTATAGATATCATATTAATGCTTGTATAATTAAGGTATAAAACAACTAAAGTTAGATTGATGATTGAGCAAAATTGGGGAGAATCAGAAAGGTACCACTTCTATTGATTTCATCCTTTATTACTTGTCTTTCCTTTCCATTCTCTTATACTTGCTTTGTCAGTGGGCATTCATATTTCATCCTGTACATTCATAAATGTCTCTTTAGGCTTAGACAGTTCTCCTAGTTTGAACAGATATTGAAATAAAATAGCAAAAGCAAGTTTAATAATAAAAGACAACACAATGACCTACATAATCACTTTGTCCCCCTCTCCCAATCTTTTCTTTTGGGCCAAGAAAAGGGTTGGTTTTCCTGCAACAAACTGATTGAGCATAAATTTAACTTCCCTTTACTGAACCTGGGGCAGAGTGGGAATGATTATTTTTCTCTATGTAGCTAAAAATGGATGAGGGGGGACAAACCCTCAGGAAATTTAAGAGTAAGAATTGTTCTTATAAGAATTTACAATTTTCCTATTTTAAGAAATAGTGACAACTTAGAAATTGTTAATCCTTCTCAAGCAGAAGATATTGGTCATAAGAATATATATTATATTACTACTATGCAATATGAATATTAAAACTTAAAAAATATGTCATCCTATAAATGGTATCTAAAACATATTCATGACCTATGGATCTATCAACCAATCAGTCAGAGTTTGTTAGATGCCTACTATATTCTTTGAGCTCTGTGTGTCACTGTGATACTCTCAATAACTGTATTAAACGACCATTCACAATGAAAGGCACAGAGGAAGTGAATCATCAATCAAAAGACAAAGAAAGTTTGTATAAACATTCATATTCTTCACTAATACCACCTTAGTTCATACTCCATGTTTCAAAAATCTTACATGTAATACATTTCATTAAAATGAATAGAGCAAAAAGTGTTCGCTAAGTGTCTATTAAGGTCTGAACACTGTGCAAACTACTGGGATACAAATACAAAAGCAAAGATTTCATTCAATCATTTGATCTTCATAAAAATTTTGTGAAATGCTCAAGACAGTTATGATATTTTAGAGATGACGCTCAGAGGTATCAGTTCATTTGTCTAAAGCAGTGGTTCTCAACCTTCCTAATGCCGCAACCCTTTAATACTCATATGTGGGCATATCTGCATGTGGGCAAACCCGCCTGGAGACAGATAGAGAAGCGGTGTCTTGGTTACTAAGACCATTGGAAATATGTGCTTTCCTATGGCCTTAGGGTCGTTCGACCCCCAAAGGGGTCGTGACCCATAGGTTGAGAACCGCTGGTCTAAAGTCATAGAACTGTACCTTAGCTGTATTCTAACTGCAAGCCCATTGTTAGAGCTTTCTCTCTCTAACTAGCAGCATCTTAGTTTCATAACTTAGTTTCATAACTTCAAAGGGTAGAATTACTATGTACTTCCACCTTCAAATCTTCTCTATTAAAACCTAAGCCCACACCTGCTACAGCCCCTAGGGGTTAGTTAGGCTAGTAAAGCCATGAGATATGTATGCAACTAAGTAAGTAACCATGAGAAAAGTGGATATGAGAGGCTGAATGGATGGATTAGAGGTTAAAAGAGGGAGAGATGTCTTCTCACAAAAGGATTGAAGGAGGTCTTCATAGAGAAGATGACCTTGGATCTAGATCTTAACAGAAGAAAAGGATATTTATAAACAGGAATTTGGAGAAATTGCTTTCCTAATCATTGTTTTTGCAGCTATAAATCTGTGATCCTATGATACAATATGACGTTAACTATACTACTATGTAAGCTGTTCAAGAACATGAGTAATCTCACTTTTGTATTTGTATCCTTAGAATTAGTATAGTGTCTAGCACAGAATAGATGCTTAACCAAGCCTTGTTGATTCATTGATCAATATGATACTCAGAGTTGGAGCAACACAAATGATTGCCCAGACAAAAGGAGAGGACAGAGCAAGATTAGGAAATGACTCATCCAATCTGTGTAGCATATGAGATATAAAAAGTGAGAATTATGTTCAATAAAGCTAGACACATAGGTTGGAGACAAACTATGAAATATCTTGAATGACAAGCTAATATATTTCCATTTAAGCTTCTAGGGAATGAGATTCTATTGATGATATTTAAAAAGTGAATTTATACAATTGGGGTCATATGGTAAGATTACTTCAGTAATGGTGTGAAGAATGGATTGGAAAAGTAAAAGCCTAGAGGCAAAGAGACCAATGAGAAAGTTGTGATAATTATTTATGAGAGAGAAAATCCTGGCTTGGTATTGGTGGCAACAAAAATGAAAAAAGAAGGCCTGGATTTCAAGGATATTTTGGTTCTAGAAATGATAGGATTTAATTTTTTAAACGTGTGAGTCAAAAAAAATGGAATAATCAACCAAGTCCCTAATATTTCAAAGTCTGAGAATAGGAAACATGAGATGTAATCAACAAAGATATTAGGGAAAATGTAAGTGCTCAGGGGAAAAGAATTAATTTAATTGTATATTATGGAGTTTGAGGTCTCTGGTTATGCATCCAACAGAAAACCGGAGGTAGGGTAGCAGAGTTCAGGTTTGTGGTAGCAGCTGGTGACTGAGAGATGGATGCATCCGCATGCAATGGTAAATAAACAAGTTACCTTTTATGCAGTATCTCTTGTTTCTCTTTACATATTTGTGTATGTCTATCAATGATAATCATGTATAAGTGCTAAGAGGCCTGGGGCCTCCTGAAATTGTTACATATGTAAAAGCCCCAGGGATCCAATGTTGACTCTCACCTCTGTATTATAAAGCACACTCAAAGAAAGCTAAATTGGTAGGTTGGTATGAATCAAATGACATCTATCCCACTTTCAAATTTGTAACTGTCATTTTTGGCAGTCATGAATTGTGAAGGTAAGATGGATCATTTTCTCGAAGAAATGAGACTTGTGTACATTGTGATAACCAAAGGAAGTATCAATTCAATGTGCTTTACAGATGATAAAAGCTTTAGCAATTCAGTTACATCACTGACATGATTTGTGCTAATACAAAGTATAGAGTTTCCTAGCAACTGACCATCTCTACCTTTCCTCTTGTGTTCACCTAAACGCATCATTCTTTGAGAGCAGGAGGTGAAAAAGTATAAGAATGAAATAGATAAAGAATAAAGGAAAACAGTCTCTTGAGACTAAAGTCCACTAAATCTTCCATCCCATTTTCACAGAAATGGATGCACAGTTATGTCTTTCTCATTCTTTGGCAGTAAAATCATTCCTTTTGGGGCAGCTAGGTGAGGCAGTGAATAGAGCACTGGACCTGGAGTCAGGAGGACCTGAGTTCAAAACCATCATTATTTTAGCCAAACTGTAGAACTTAATATTCACCTATTAAATTCCATCTTCCCAGATTTATCTCATTGTTCTTGCCCTTCAAGGCAGTATTAGATCTTGATTCTGTCATCTAACAACTAGCCTATCCCATACAGCTCTGTGTCATTGTCATCATCATCATCATCATCACCAAAATTTAGATAGCCCCTGCTATGTGCCAGGCACTGTGCTAAGCTCTTTAAAAATATCTCATTTGATCCATCCTACAGCTACCCTAGGAGGTAGGTGCTATAATGATCTTCACTTTATATTTGAGGAAACTGAGGCAAACAGAAGTCAAGTAACTTGCCTAGGGTCACACAGCTAGTAAGTTTCTTGGGCCAGATTTGAACTCAGTTCTTCCAGACTCCAGGTCAGGCACTATATCCACTGTGTCATCTAGCTGCCCTATCCAAATGCTTAAAAAAACATGCTTTCATTCAGAATGTTGAACAACAGAAGGCCAGAGGTTACTTCTCTGTTTGGCATTCAAAGCTCTTCATAACCTTTCCTCTCTACTCCCCACCAACTTTGCCAGCCTTCTTACATTTTGCACCCCATCACTTACTCTCAGTCCAGCAACACTGACATCCTTGATATTTGAACAAAATGATCATATCTCCTGACTCCAGGCATTTTCATTGGCTCTGCTCCATGCAAGGAATGACCTCCCTCCTCATCTCCATCATCTGGCTTTCCAGGCTTCATTGAAGTTTCAGTTAAAATCCTATTTTCTATAGGAAACCACTTATCCCAGGAGAATAAAACAGGGAGAAATACATAAACCAGATTCTATTCACTATAAGGAACCCACAGAGTACAAGAAACTAATCTACTAGTTTCTTCCTTTGGCCTTTACAGAAGTTGGGTTTACTCAGACAACATTGAGACCAAGGCCAAAGATCACTCTACCAGAGCCTCAATCACAGTCCTAGAATATTACAATGACCTAGGTGAAGACTTGATTTAAGGGTACCCCAAAGACCCCAGGAAAGTATACTGAATAACTACATTTAAATCCCCAGAGTAGATTTGAATTATGTGGGATGCTTTGCACTACCAAAAGATTCTTTATTCCACAATGAAAGAATTATAGGTAAAAGAAGATGCAATGTGGGGTTTCCTAGTGCCTGACACACATGGTAGGTTACTAATATTGATTGATAGATTAACTGGATAATCACATCCCCTTTAAGAGCAACCAGGAAAGCTGTGTTCTGGGGGATAAAGTAAACCTGGTAGATTCAGTGGCCTCCAGAAAAAAAAAAAAGAGAGATAATTTGTTTTAAAGTCTTTCCTTGGAGCTCTCTCCAGCTTCTGTATTTACCTTCTCATTTATAATGTAGAAATAAGATACCTAATATTTAAAACTCTTGTTCTAGCATTGAACAAAGTCCCCTTTTATTTCCAGAGTCATTTTTCCATGTGATTCAGTGTTTAGAAAAAACTGGGGACTGAATATGTCTAGATTCAGGGTCACAAAACTCAAGACATGATACTTTAGAGCAGCAGTTCTAAATCTGTGGGTCATGTTCAATTCGTAACAATGAAAATACATCCTGCATATCAGATATTTACATTATGATTCATAACAGTAGTAAAATTACAGTTACGAAGTAGCAACAAAAATAATTTTATGGTTGGTGTCCACTACAACATGAGAAACTGTATTAAAGGGTCGCGGCATTAGGAAGGTTGGGAACCAATGCTTTAGATTTTTGAAGCAGAGTTAAAGAAACTTTCCATCTACCCTTCCTACTCATTTATGTTGCCTCAGTTGCTGAATATAGATTTTTCCCTACTATTCAAATGTAACCATGTATTTTCACATTTTAGTTTCTCTAAATTTTGCTGATTTGGTGCTAAGCCAAATATTAACTGGGGACTTTAGAAGTATAGGAGATAATAACTGAATACACAATGGGAAGTACTTTAAAAAAAATTTTCCCTAGAAGTTTCATAAACATCTATAAATAAGAGGAAAATCAATTCTAAATTATAGTCATCCCTTTTCTTGTTCCCACAAGTCCTGTTTTTCAATAAATCTAACTATGCAGACAAGAACAGGTATTCTGAACTCTTTTTTCTCCTCTTACTTATTATGTCTCTAACTATTTTCCCCTCAAAGACAGTCACTAAGAGGAAAAAAATACCAAGTAAAAGAAAAACTGTAATTCCCATCCAGACAGGAGATTGCTATAGAATTCAAAAGTCTAAATGTTGCTTCTCCTCATTAAGAATAAAAGATTCTTAGAAAGTAGAAATACCTACCTGTATCATTGTGAATTTCTATAAATTGAAAATAGTATTGTGTTATATAATAATAATGGTTAACATGATATAAGACTGAATAATTATATAAGAGAAAGAGTGAACTTTGAAGTAGTGACAAGAATTCAAGAAAAAAAATACTTTCCATCTTTTCTCCTTCCAGTGTTGCTAATTTTCTCCTTGGGAATAATTGAAGCTTCAAGATATGACTTGGGTTTTAGTTATTGGAGACATGATAGAAAAAGAAAAGAATTCACTTCCCATTGCCGAGGTAGGAGGGTGGTCTGTCATTTAGAAGATGGGAGAATGTCAAGTGAGGTTGAAAGGACTTTAAAAATTCCTGAAGGGTCCTTCTAGTTATTTAGATGGTCATGGCTGTGGATACAACAAAAGAACTAAAAATGAATTCATTAGCCATTATCAATATCAGCCAGGGCAGTGTTAAATTTCAACAATTCAATTCAATTCAATTCAATTCATCAATCTTTATTAATCAACTCCTGTACTAGGCAATATCAACACAAAGTAGCCCCTTCTGTCAAGATCCTTGACTCAAGGAAGTTACATTTTATAAAGGAAAAGGATTGGAAGGGCCATAGAACATGTGCATATAATTCAATGCAAAGTATGTAAAAATTAGTTTTAAGATCATGTAAGCTAGTATTGCAGTTTGATCAAAAAGGAAAGTAAAGTGAAGAGGAGTAATGTCCATTAAGATCAGAAAGATAAGCAGGAACCAGATTATGAAGGAATTTAAATGACAGACTAAAGATTCTGCATTTTATTCTAAAGTCAATGAAAGGCAATGTGGTACAGTGAATAGAGATTTGGATACAAAATAGGGAGGACCTGGATTCAAGTCTTGTCTCTGATACATATTGTCTGCGTGATCCTGGGCAAGTCACTTACCCTCATAATCTTCTGGATACTTCTCTAAGACTTTAAGTTGCAAGAGACTTGTCGAATTTCATTAGAAGAGGGAGATTCCTTCTCTGAGAACTCCCTATTCCAATAAAAAGTCTGTTCTTTATCACTATCCTAGAGCCAATAGGGAGCCAATGAAAACTTTTGAGGAAGGGAAATAGCATGATCACATTTATATTTTAGTAATAATTTCAGGCATTTAATCTATGTCTGTTCCATAACAAATATATAAATATGTAGCAAGGTAGAGGGCTGGGGGAGATGAGAGAACTAGAGAGGTTACAACAAGAATGATTGCTTCAGTTGATAATTAGGTATTTTAAAGACTAAACTGGGGGGCGGAGCCAAGATGGCGGCGTAGCAGCAGCAACATATCACAGCTCTCACATAGCCACCCCAAAATACCCATAAAATAGGACTCTAAACCAACCCCAGAACTCCAAAACGCACATAAGGATACTTCCCACTAAAGTCAGCCCGGCTACGAGGAACCATATCAGCACTGCGAACCGAAACCAGCCTGGCCTGAAGCTGCCGCTGTGCCCCGGGGGTGGTTGGGCGGAAGAAGCAGAGAAAGCTCCCAGGTGGGCGGATTAGCGACAGCTGCGTGTGGGGATTGCAAAAGGGGGAGATAAGCAGTCCGGCCGAAAGGTCTCCAGAGTGGAAAGGCAGAGGTTTTGCACCCGCCTCTGTGTTGTAGCTTCCTGCCCGTGGCCTGCAGACAGCAGGGGGACAGAGCAATTGTTTTCAGGCCAGGGTTCTCGCGTTGAGCGGCCTGGATCCAGATCGTCGTCTTGGGCTCGGTCTTGGAGTCTTCATTATCCAGTCAGCCGGAAGTCTACGGCAGTCGGGAGGACCCCAGCGATTTGGGACAGAGCTTTCCCTTCTGGAAGCAGAGCCCCATAGAGATTAAAAAAATAAAATAAAATCACGGTCTG
>CM053590.1:55872423-55898530 GCA_028646515.1 Pseudochirops corinnae | reverse complement strand
ACACACACACACATATACACACACACATATATATACACAGATATCTGTATGTACACACACATTTACACACACACACATATACACACACACATATATATACACAGATATCTGTATGTACACACACACACACATTTACACACACACACATATACACACACATATATATACACAGATATCTGTATGTACACACACACATTTACACACACACACACACATATACACATACACATATATATATACACAGATATCTGTATGTACACACACACATATACACACACACATATATATATACACAGATATCTGTATGTACACACACATTTACACACACACATATATATACACAGATATCTGTATGTACACACACACATTTACACACACACACATATACACACACACACATATATATATATACACAGATATCTGTATGTACACACACACACACACACACTCCTTAGCTATTATTGATATTGTTCAAGTTGACACTGGAAGTAAAAGGCAGAGCTGGGATGTGAAACCTGGTCTTCTAACTCTGAAACCAACCCTCACTACGAGGTATCACCCTGTTTCTTGTTGGAAATCATATCTGATCATTCCATTCTCTTCCATAAATGTGAATCCCTTTTTTTAATGAATCTTTTTTTAAATAAAAAAGTTCATGTTAGCTTGGTTTTCAAGGCTCTCATGACCCAGATCTAGCCCCATCTCACATGATTCTACTTTACTCTTTCCAGGACAAAAAAAAAAAAAAAAAGGAATAATTGCCACATACTTTCTCCCCAAAACCAATCCCTCATGTTTCACTGTAGTGTGGAAATAGCCATGGGTTCTCAAAGACAATCTCAGCAAAACCCAAACTCTGGACATTTCTCCTATTCTGAAAAAGCTTCAAGGATAGTCCCAACACCACACTGAATCTGTTTTCAGAGTACTAACCTAGTTAATAATGAAAAATTCACCATGAGTAGGGAAAATCATTTGGATATAATTCCTTTGGCCCCAACAACCATGAACTATCAGAAATACAAAAATGAACCTCAATTCTATACAGTTCCATCCTGCTTCTACTGAGGTGCTGACAGTGTTGTGGAAAGGGGAGCTCATATAGTTTTTGGACTTTATAAAAACTTTAAATTCAATGGTAGCATCCTAAGAGTGACCTCCTTATCTGATGACCAATGAATGAATATACTACTAAAACTGAATTTCATCAATATTAAAATTCTGATTTTAAATGAAGCCAAAGAAGAAAAAGATGTTAAAGTTCACTAGAGAGATAGCTTATAAGTCCTCATTGGAGAGTCAAATAAAACTGTCCACAGAGCTGATTTTCTCATACATCTAAAGACAGAAACAAACATTATTTCATGGGAAAAGTAGCCAGTCATCTCATATTCAGTAATCACAATATATATTTACCCAAAAAGAACTACCACAAAAAATAATTGTAGTTTATGTATCAATATCTCTTGTAGAGGATGATAGGGCTAGAGAATATATACAAACAATATAGTAATAACCAACAAATTAAAGATAAATTTTATTCTTGACTCCAATGCAAAGGTAATAATAGATGAGGGTAGTAAAAATATTTTGGAAAATATGAATCAGGAATAAAAAATGAGAGAAACAAAAGACCTGTAGATTACACAGAAACATCATGAATATTTTCTTCAAGAAAGATTGAAAGGAATTGGACATGGCAGGCACTAAATCACATTACATACCAAAATGAAATTGATTATAAAATGATTTCTTACTAATGTAAGAAGTCAATCCTGATTCACCTCTCTGTGTATGATTAAATACACCTCAGGCTTGTTAGAGCAAAGATCAAAATTAGAAAAGATGGGGAAAGTAAAAAGAGTCAGTTTGTAAGTAAAGAGGTCCAACCTAATATTTAAATGATTTATTTGTGCTATAAAAAATTAAATAGGAATCAAATAAAGGCTAATGAAACCAATTATTATGAATAGAGATGTTAACAATTATTAATAACAAATAATAATAACAATTATTAACAATAGAGATGTTAAATAATTAGGCCCTTCTACTAATTAGCTGTGTGACATCGGGCAAGTCATTTCACATTTTGAACCCTAATTAACTCATTTTTAAAAATACAAAATGATTCAAATTGCCTAAAACTGAGTTTCTTAAGTAACAGGATACTTGTTGACACATTTAAGATTCAGGAACCAGTAATATTAAATAATGTTTCATCATTTGGAGCCATACAGCCGAAGAATATTGGAATTTTTAAGGATGAATGTTTGTGGCATTAAGATGCTTGGATTATTGAAGTCAGTAAATGATTTTTCAAATATATTCCAATGTAATTTGTACTTCATATTCCAATCTGAAACTCCTAAGAAAATTGCCATAGATGTGGTCTGTCTATAGTAATTCTCCAAAATATGTATATTTGCAGACTAACTCAATGGACAACTCTCCCAGTTTCATGAGAAACTCTGGGCCATATGTGTTTTTTAATGCATTACAGTTTTCTATTCCAGTTGGTAAAGTCTATTTCTTGGTGATTATGGATTTAATTGATGAAGTTTTGCAGTGATTTAAGCCTCAATGAAATCATCACAATGTTATAAATTGATGATTCTCAAAAACTATCTTCTCTGGATTCCTTTATACTCTTAAAACAAAGAGCTTTTTAATGTGATTTATACCTATAGATATTTACCATGTTAGAAATTATAATATTTTAGCATTACTATGAAGAGAGTTTTGACCTCTGCCTCCCCGAAAAGGTTTTGGGGATCAGTAAGCATCTCCAAACCACACTGTGAGAATTCCTATTATTCAAAATGGAATATCTATATAACTTTGCCGTCAGTGGAGAATCCCATTTTGATTGAATTCTGCATCTTCCATGAAATACTAATTTGACACATATGAGTGTATGATACCTCACTGGATACATGGACTGTGGGAACAGAAATATTATTTAGCTCAAAATTTTGACATTGTCAAAGGAAACTCTAGCCCATGATAGAGATCATGATTTGTTATTTGTTCGTTCATTTCATTTGTTTGTTCATTTCATTTGTTCCTTCAGAATTTGTTGTAAGGACTAACCTCATGTGTGGAGGAGAATACCAAAAAATAAATTCATGAAATGATATTAAATAGGGAATTAGATATTGACCAACACAAGGATCATTTTTGACTTACTGGTCATCTTTTTCTTTCCTTTGAATGTTTTCTTTAACATTCCTAAGACTGCGTGCACACAGGTGGATGAATACTTAGTGGAAAGAATTGATGTCTTAGATGCAATTTCCCCTAAGTTATTAAAGATAAATTTCCTGGCTGTATGAAAAAAAAAAAGGCAGCTTATAATAGTTTGGGAGATATACACTAATAGTACTTGGAGAGAAGGTTATTTATCAGGTTTGTCCACTATTCTATTGTCTCTCTGATTGTATGCAAGAAGTTTATTGATGTGCTAGACTTGATAGCAAATAAGGTAGTGATAGGGGCTAATCTAACAATTTCCTCAGATGAGACAATTAGTATTTTAAGGTGCATCAGAAATCAACTCCATGTTCCTCAAGCCTAAAAGAATCACGAGATAAGAACAGCCTCTCAAATAGATTTTCAACTGGATCAAATATTTATCAATTTAAGTCTTGGTGACAAATAGTTGCACAAGGTAGGTCATCCACCTTAGCAGAAAGGCAAATGTTCAGTTATGGTCCAGGACAATACTCAGTGATCTGACTGCATTTAATGGGGAGCATCAGTAACACTGCCTAGAATAGATGGTTGTTAATAGGCTCATGCACATTCATGTACAATCTACCTTCTATTACTGTTCTCTGGCTCCCAGCTATATAATTAATTCAGTAATGGAAGACTTGACAGGTGTTTTTAATTTTCTAGACCACTGAGAGTGAGACATGAGATTACAATCAGGGAATACAAATAGAACTTGAGTGTTTGTTTTCTACTGCTTGGCTTTCCATTTCCATGAGATTTCATTTTGCCATTTTAGAAATAGAGTCTATAAGAAATGGGATTAGCAAGGTTCTCATAGTATTGGGGCTACCTGTCACCAGAACAAGAAAAGGCAAGTTTAATAAAGGCAGAAAAACAAGATGATTTCATGACTTTTTCATACATGGGTTACCTTAACTTTAACAGAATCCTTCCTACACTCCCTGGAGCTGCTTGGAAAACCTCGGGGTTTATCACAATCAGAATTCTATCTATGCTGACCCACGCAGCCTAGCATAGTAGACCTGGAATGGAAACCTTCCTGAGACACTTGATAGGAACGTGCTCTGGCAATTCACTTAATCCTTCTGTGCCTTGGTTTCCTCATCTTTAAAATGTGGAAACTGAATTTATCTCAGAGCTTTTATGAGCATCAAATTAAGTGTTATATAAAACATAATTATAGGTGTCTGATGCATATTAAGCATTTTTTAAAAACTTAAATTTCTTTATGAAGGCGAGTTATTATGCCAAATACAAGTAATGGAAAAAAATCAAGTTGAATCCCAGTAATGACTAAGCACCTTCATTTCCCTTTTCTCCCAAGGTGAGTTCTTCAATTACAGACCTTTTAATTATGATTAAAAATCATAAAATCATTGGATAAATATATATTTAGATCTGGAAGTGATCAATAAAACCATCTAAGCCATCTCCTCATATTACAAAGAAAGATACTGAGGACTAGAGAAGTTGAAAATTTCTAAAATAATATAAGTAGTGAGGGATTGTATCAGCAAGCACCCTAGCATACCCAGGATGGCTGCTAGCACAGGTTCTTAGATCTGCTTTTCTACAGGAAAGCAACTCAAAATGGGTTAACAATCTCACTTTAATCAAACATATCATTTACCTGGGTCAGGGGGAAAAGTCAGCACCCTGAACTTCTGAGAATACAAACGAGTTACAAGCAGAAGTTAAAAGCAGACAAAGAAACAGATCAGCAGACGGGCTTCCAACTGTGTGACCATTACATCATCCATACCTAGTTAGTTACCAGAGAGGGAAGCATCAACATTTGAGTTTTCAAAGATTGGCGGGGAGGGGAAGCTCAAGGGCTGCCCAAAGTCTCATCTGGCCAAATCACACAACTCTTTCCAAAGTGAGTCCCAAAGCAAAAATTCACATCAGGGTATATATAGCCTTCTCCTGGATCAGAGAATATCACAGACCTCCTGACCACCTGCCTAGTCAGAAAGTAATAAGGTGTGGGCTTTCCTGAAGAACTAGCTTCCCACCAGAGGCTCCAAGTGGCCACATTCAGCCTATTAGGTGGCAGAATATATTCAAATCAGGGAAGGTTCTCAGAGTCACTAAGCCACTTAAGCAAAGGGCCTAGGGGCAGGGAAGATCTTCATATTCCCATAACAGGGATTTAAACCCCAGAGTAGGGATTGAAACCAGAGTTCCTGATTCCAGGTCCAACAATGCTTCTGCTATACCCTGCTGGTTTACAGCACTAACATTTTATTATTCCATCATCATTGCCTTAGTGTTTCCATAGCATGGAATGGAAAAGATCTATTCTTTGCCTTTATCTTACTTTTGTTCAAATAAAAGAAATTAAATTATTAAGATTGAATAAGAGAGGGATGATCAGTGGCCATTTATGTATTTGTAGATTCATGTTTCAAAATGTAGAACGGTACTTTTGGCAGAGTTAGAGACACATTAAAAAGAGACTGTAAAATTGTTACTTGCTGATAAGTAAATGAGCAAACTTACAAATCTGTATGCATGTATGTGTTTCTGAGAAGGCAAAGCTGCTGCAGAAATCAAAACTGGCCAATATATCTGGAGTCAAAAATAGTACACCAGATTGATTTAGGGAAAGGAGCAGTGAATTGGGAATTAGGCAAGGATGAAGCCTAATACCACTTTTTCCACTAACTAGCTGTATGACCATGGAAAGGGCATTTCACTTTTTTTGATCTTAAATGTCTCATTCTAAAACAGAAAACAAATCTTTAAAAACTTAGCTTAAAAAGTGAGAGAGATTCATTGAACATTTCAGAGTCAGGAACCAGTGAAGTGCAGATAGGGAGGACTCAGAGGGGAGATTCAGATGATCCTGGCTGGTGTTGGTGCTCCCTGTTTTCTGCTGTTTGGTCCCATGAAGTGGTCATCTGAAGATCCAAAAAAGAATCCCAAGTGATGTTTCTACAATCACATTGGGAATTCATATTCATGCTCACACAAGATGTTTCCTGAGTCTCCTTTCCAATTCCAGCACCCCAGCAAGGCACAGATATTAAAAAAAAAAAAAAGGAATCCAGAGTCATCAAAACATTAGGACCACTATTACACGCATGGATTCATAACTTCTTTCATGACTGTTCCTTTCATTATCCAACTATATCCAATACTTCTTTGTGTTATCACAGAATTAGATGTACAAGAGGCATTATGGCATGGTGGAATAAACACTAGATTTGTCAACAGAGGACCAGGGTTTACAACCTAACTGTACTATTTGCTACTGTCTGATTGTGAGTAAGTCACCTCCCTCTGGGACTTTCAGTTCCTCATCTGTAAAATTAAGGAGAAGAGCTGTATAATCTCTAGGGTCCCTTCAACCTCTAAATCTGTTGATTCTATGAATATTTGATCCTTATAACAATATAGTTCCATTAAGCAAAACATATATGCTGCTTAGGTTTGCAAACCCTCACCTTCTCCTGGCTGGAAACTTGGAGTCTGACCTGGAAAACACCTTGAATTGATCAGTGAGTTTATCTTTCTTTTGCTAATGATTTATCTATGTTATTGGTTTTAAAAACTGCTCTTAGTTTTATTCATTAATTCTACCTCCTGTGTTCCATTTTATTAATTTCCTCGATTTTAAAGATTTCTATTTAGGTATTAAATTCTGTTATTTTAATGTTGGTTATTTTCTAGCCTGGTTCTCCCCACATTCTTGTTATTCTGCCTAAAACCAAGCTACTATCTCAATTCACAGTTGCTGGCTCCAAACCATGTCGCTAGTTTCATACCCACCCATTCCCTTTCCAGTTTTCCTTTTTGTATTATCTTCTTCCACTATAATGCATAGAATTTAGACATCTTAAAGATAGGGATTCCCTTGCTTACTTATATTTGTAATCCCAGAATTCAGCACAGTGCTTGGCACATGGTAAGTACCTAGTAAATGTGAACTTTGGGGGTTGTTGTAATATTTCTCACAATATTTTCCCATTCTTTTTGATTTCCTCTTTTTCCTTGATGCTTTTGAGACTATGTGGTACAGATATCCTTTGCTTGGTCCTTCCCAACTCTTGAAATTAAAGAGGTTTTATTTAAACTTGGAAGGTGACCTCTCCTACAGGACATGTTCAAGCCAGACTTGGATGAACATTTTTGTTAATGTCATGTAAAATAAAAAAAAAGACAGTCCTTTGAAATTTGAGATTGCACAAAGCTAAGAAAATAATAAACACACTGAATAACTGAGTCAAAATTTTAATAGATGTTGAGAAATTATAGCATTGGGAGAATCTGTTTAGGAAAAATATAATGGGGATAAATGTAAATTCTAATATTTAAATTCTTAAATTACCTTCATAAATATAAAATGGGGAAGACGTGGCTACAAGGAATTTAATCTCCCCTAAAATAAAAATATCTAGAGGTATCAGTAGAACCAAAACTTAATATGAATCAAGTGTGTTATAGAAGAAAGCCAATTAAATTTAAACTAATTAAGGAGGCATAGTAGTCAAAAATAAGAGGAAGAAAGGGGTTGGGAGACATTTTCCCTTTAAAATCTAATCTTGTATACCATGTCTTATAGGAATAGTATTTTAAGAAGAATGTCATTGAACTAGAAGGCATTTAGAGGAGGAGAAGGACACTGAGTTTCTGACACGTGTATTGGCTGAAGGAACAGATAAAGTATAACTGTAGAAGGAAAGACTTAAAGGTGACCTATACTACATATATTAGAAGGCTCATTAGAAGGAAAAGAAATTAGACTTCTACAAAGAGGGAAAAGCTTGATGTAAGGGAAAACATCTTAACAAGCAGATCTATCCGAAAGTGAATTGAGCTACCTAGGAGGTTCTCTGGGTTCTCTACCTCCTCCCTAGATGTTTTAAAGAAAAAACTGGATGACTATTTCATGGATATGTTGTAGAGGGGCTTCTTGTTGATGTGTTGTTGATTTATGGGTTGATAGCCTTGAAAATTTAAACTCTGAGCTTCTGTAATTGAGATCTTCTCAAGTGTCATTTCTATTTCTTTATGTTGGAACTGAGGTCCAAATGTGGTGGTTCTACTGCCAATGATGAAAATATATGGTTATTAAAATATTGATAAATTTGTTCCATTTCCCATTTATTTGCTGAGCCTGTCCATTTCCTCTATGAAAGCTGTGAAGTGATATGGAATATTTCTCATGCTAAGATTTTCATACTTTCGTCTCTACTGCTTTTTATTCCTATATAGAGGAGGAAATTTACAACTAGAGAGAGGGTGGAGGAAATTATAACACAAAAAGGACATTCTATATAATATTTAAAATATTTTGCACAGGTAAAATCAAGTGTACAGGAGGGAGAGACAGAGAGACAGAGACAGAAAGAGACAGTGAGAGACAGAAACAGAGAGAGACAGAGACTCCTCATGTGAATGTTCTATGAGACATTGTGTTTGAACTCTAAGCCCAATTTTCCATTGGCATTCCAAAATAGCTAGAAATACACCAAATGGATTAAAAGAAGAATAATAAACAACATAAAAGCATAGAAACAAGGGCAGCACAAACAAAATAAACATTCTTAAAATGATTAAGGAATAAAAGTTCTACTATCACGAATAAATATGATGTAAAAGAGATTGACTAAGAAATTCCTGATGAGAAGGAATACACAATGGTAATTAAGACGAGACCTAGAAATGATAGTAAAACAACTCTGATTACTTTCTAGAATAGTTTAGATAACTATAAAAAGTAAAAGATGGGGCTCCGCTGTTGCCCAGGCTTTCTCACCACAGGAGCCTGAGCAGAGATGGAGTTCTAGTGGGGGCCACAGCTGCCCCCGACCCTGTCAGGCACAGCCACTGGAGGACCATGCAGTCATGGAGACCCCTGAAGGAGGAGCGCCTCCAAACGAGGTGGGAAGCCCATTCCCAGTGCCTTAAAGATGCTCATGTCAGGAGTCATGGAGTACCTGCAGGAGTTTGCCACCCAGCACTCGAGTGTGAATCCTGAGGAGCTCTCCACCAAGTTCGAGAGGATCAGAAAGGGCTCCTTTGGGGAGGTGTACAAAGGCATCAACAACCACACCAAAGAGGTGGTAGCCATCTAGATCATTGACCTGGAGGAGGCTGAGGACAAGATTGAGGACATCTAGCAGGAGATCACCATCCTGAGCCAGTAGCTATTATGGTTCCTACTTGAAGGGCACCAAGCTGTGGATTATTAAGGAGTATTTGGGTGGTGGATCAGCCTTGGATCTGCTGAAGCTTGGGCCTCTGGAAGAGACCTACATTGCTAAGATCTTGGGGGAGATCCTCAAGGGTTTGGATTACCTCCATTCTGAAAGGAAGATGCTGGGAGACATCAAAGCTGGCAACATGCTTCTCTCTGAGCAAGGCAACGTGAAGCTGGCAGACTTTGGTGAGGCCAGACAGCTGACACTCAGATCAAGAGGAACACCTTTCTGGGGACACCTTTCTGGATGGCTCCGGAAGTCACCAAGCAGTCTGTGTAGGATTTTAAAGCAGATATTCGCGAATAACAGGCATTGAGCTGGTCAAAGGAGAGCCTCCCAACTTAGACCTTCATCCCATGATAGATCTCTTCATGATCCCTAAAAACAATCCTCCCACTCTAGAGGGGCACCATAGCAAGCCCTTCAAAGAATTTGTGGAAGCTTGTCTCAATAAGGACCTTCATTTTAGGAACATGGCCAGGTTGCTGCTGAATCACAAATTCATCAACAAATTTATCATCATTCTGAAGAGGTTACCCACAAAGAGGGTTAGGGTTGCCTGACACCCCAAAATACCAACATGCCGCATCCTGTGGAAAGAATTCTACTCAAGCCTTCTCAGACAAAGAAAAACAAAGTTTATTAATAGTTCATCATATGGGGTAGACTCTCAAGAAGCCAGTCTATGCTAGGTCATTCTACGGCACTCTCACAGAGCAAGTCTGTACTAACCTATTCTATGGTACTCTCACACCACATGGAGAGAAGATGGAATCTTATATACAGAAAGGTTGTGGGAGGAATTTAGGGGTGTTCTAGAGGAGGAGTTTGAGGAGGGTCTTCAGGAGTCAAAATGAGGTCAGACTCCAGTAATGAGTGATTAAGGGTGGAAAATTGCTGGAGTCTACTTGGAGAATACAAACAGTGGTGGGACAGGCCTGTTCAAGGGTGGGAACAGGAGCATCAAGAATGAGAAACTGTTGGAACAAAGGAGGGCTAATGTCTTGGGCAGAGCCACAAATTAAGCCCATGACCTCAGGCAAATACCTTCCATGGAAAGATTCAAGGAGAGCTCAAGGGGGGTCCCGGAGCTGCACCTCTACAACAAGACTTCCCTTTCTCATGGAGCTGATTGATGGATACAAGCGCTGGAAGTTGGAGGGTCGGGCAGAAGATTACGGCTCTGAGGATTCTGATATTGATGGAAATGATAGAGATAGTGATCAGACCCCATCTGGACTTTCACCCCAACCATTCACAGAGCCCCCACACCAAACCTCACAAAAGCATGGCCCTGCAGGTCTCACAGAAGTCTGCAGAGCCCATCAAACAACAGCCATGGTCCCAGTGCCTCACCACCCCATCAGTCTTCAGAGAGCTCAAAGAGAAGCACAAGCAGACTGGAGAGAACATGGGGGCCATGGAGGAGCTGGAGAATGCTTTCAGTCTTGCTGAGTAGTCTTGCCCTTGCATCTCCAACAGATTGATAGCTCATCTGATGGAATGGAACTGATGAAGTGTAGGCTCTGGGACCCCCCTTGAGTTCTCCTTGAATCTTTGAGGTACAGGCTCTGGGAAACCCCTTGAAGTCTGATTGAATCTTCCAACTTGATGAGGCATTTGCAGAGGCCATAAGTATTTCATTGTGGCTGGGCCCAAATCTCTGTTACTAGCCTGGCCCTCCATTGGCCATCTGCTTCCCACCCTTGAGCCTATCAAAATACCAATCCACTCTTGCATTGACCTCTTTAACTCCTTCTGAAGACCCTCCCCAAACTCCTCCTCTAGACCACTCCTAGATTCCTCTGTATATAAGACCCCATCTTCCCTCCATGTGGTATGAGAGAGCCACAGAAGGCCCTAGCACAGACTTGCTCTGTGAGAGCACCATAGAGTTTTTTAGCATAGACTGGCTCCTTAAGAGTCTACCCCATATGATGAACTTTTAATGAACTTTCAATAAACTTTACTTTTCTTTGGCTGAGAAGACTTGAGTCAAATTCTTTCGGTAGGACCCAGCATGTTGGTATTTTGGGGTCTCAGGCAACCCTAACCCTCTTTGGGAAACCTCTTCAGAACAACCCAAGGTCGCCTAACTGATGGGCACCTGGAGGAAGGCCAGTCTTGGGTCTTTCCCTGACTTTCTAAGAATTTACCCCAAAACCCTTGGGTTCTGCATCTAGGACCCCGTTGCAGGAGCTGCTGGGCCAGGCTCCAGGGCTGCCTTTGGACATATCAGTTGGTGGACAGCCATTGTCATATGGTAATCCACATCTTTGTAGTTTTATTCCTGTTCTAAGTGAAGCTCCTAAAAGGCTGGGTGGATCCCTGTCCCTGGGGAGGGGTGGAGCAGGGCAGTCAGGGCTGCCTGGGTCTGGGACATGCTGGGTAGAAGCTGAATGAACCCACTGATCTCCATTTGGTCATATTCTTGGAAAAGTTGGGAACCTTTGTCTGGTATCTGTTGCCGAGTCTGGCCGCTGCCATTGCAGGGAGAGGGTAAGAGCCAAGGGGGCCTTTTAGGAATGGATTTCTTCCTTAGGGACCCCAGCATAGCCGCACTGCCCTCCCCTTGCCAGGATGCTGGGGACAAGATTCTGGGGTGGGAGGGGGGGAGGTTGGAAGGGATGGCAGAAATTCCATGTGTCCCCTCCCCTTTGCCATGCCAAGAGAGAATGAGGGAATGAGGCTCAGCAGCAAGCCAGCAAAGGATGAATCCCCCTCCCCAGCCTTGTACACATCATCTCTTCCGGTGACTCAGACTTGTTTGTGATGGTAGTAGATGCATTTGTGGTATTTAGTCAGGCCCCTAGTGTTCTTCCTCTTCATGCCATATTCACCCCAAAGGAGGAGGTTTTGGTGGTGATGATTTGTTTTGTTTCCTTCAGTATTCAGAGATAAAGATGTTGGTTTTCAAAGAGCATTGAAAGGTGCTGATCACTTTCAATAAAGAAATGACCAAAAAATAAAAATAAAAGATGGAATAAGGAGGGAATTCAGGGTGCAAATTTGACCTTTAAGAGATAAAATCACAAAGGCATGTAACAATAGACACATGTCTATATGATATTTATACATATCATATGTTCATATGTATACATATAGATACATGCATATATACTCAGGGAATTTTGACGCATTTTCTTAGAGGTAAAGAAATGTGTCAGGGATCTCATACCAGGTTCCACCAGAGGAAAGTAAATACTTCAAGAGACTATTCTCTTCCCTCAAAAGATGAGAAGTCTAAATCCCTTTAAGAAAAAAAAAAAAAGGTAAAACAGAGAGATATGGAGACATAACCTAGTGGAGATAGGGGCTATAATATGCCGTCCCCAGCATGCACAGGTGGGGAGAGTAAAGGCTTAAATTTCAAACTAAGTTATTACTTCCAGTATTATTTTTGGCTAAATTCGTCCTATGTGTACAAGCAATAATTGTTTCATGCTGATAGCCAAAAAGAATGAAAATGAATTCTCATCTGGAAATCATCATTATATTTAGTTTTGGTAAATATATTTAAACTAATATTTCTACCTGTGGCATAAAAATAAAAAGTTATTAGCCCTATTAATATTTTTTCTCTTTTCCTTGGTTTCCATAGCAAGTACTTCTGCTCTATTCCCGAATACATTTAAGCTGAGAGAGAATACTAACATTCAGATGAATTTTTTAGAGTGATAAATGAGGATTAAATTTTTTTGTTACAGCTATTAAAGAATAAAATACTTCAATGTGAAATAACTGATGGTCAATTTTCCCTACTATGTTACTTATACTAACAATTCCAGATCTCTTTATTGACATGGAAACCTTGCATAGTATATAATAGTGGATTCTTATTAGACAAAATAGCAGTGCTCAGTAAGTGGCCAGGGTAGTAGAATTATGAGAGACGGAGGGAGGGGGGTGGGAATATTTTTTTGGTGTTGCAAGAACATGATGTCTTAAATATGCATTTTGAAATCATACCAGTCCTTCATTAAATGTAACTACAAAACAATGTATTCTTATAATGTTGTGTTAATATTTTCCTAAGAGAGTCAGGATGGCACCAAATAAAACATATGAGTGGGTTCAGAGAAATAAGGATTTACTTTTGTCCCCCTTCACAATGTATTTGACTTGAGGAATGTATGAACTGGAGAAAATTGGGTCTGGTACCTTCTTGCAGATAGGACATTTTATATGGGTCAGTCTAAATTACTCAACTACATTCAATCATTTCTGCATTTATTAAACAAATTTATTTATCATATACCTGCTACATATAAGATATTAAATTAGTAACTGGGGATACAAGACAATCGTAAAGAAATCCCTGCCCCCTAGAAGATGATGTACCACTACTGAGTGCAAATATCATGTACACAAATAAATATAATAGAAGTTAGTTTAAGATGGGAGGAAACCATTATCACCAAGGAAAACTGAGATGGTTCCATCAAGTAAATGGAACATGAACAAAGTCTTGAAGGAAAACAGGGATTCTGAGAGGCAGAGATGAGCAGACAATATACTTCAGGCATGAGAAATGGTCTATACTTCTCAGAGTCAGTCAGAGCACAGCTTAATATGTTTTTGTGAATATTCTCTATCTTGCTTTTTCTGGATTAGATACTAAATCCAGTTGTCAGGTTCCAAACCAACATAGATTCAAGTTGCTAAGACTGATAAATTCTTACTACTACAGAGTCATAAATATAGCACTGAAAGGGACCTCTTAAAGCTATCTAGTCCAAATCATTCAGATGTGGAACCTGAGGCTCAAGGAAATGAGTGACTTCCTGATGTCTTATACCTGAGTGAGTATATATGTGTGTGTATGTACACACACATATACATATTATATATGTATGACATGTATATAATATGCATATTAGTTAGGTAGCACAGTGGATAGAGTATTGTGATTAGAATCAGGAAGAATCATCTTCATGAGTTCAAATCCAGCCTCAGACACTTACTAGCTACATGACTGTGTCAGATGAAAGAGTTTGGAGTCTGAATCTAAGGTCAGAAAAGGTCTTTATTCTTTCTTATGAGAAAGGACTGTACCCCCTGTCACTCACCATGGCATCTGCAGGGAGACAGCAAGAGGTAGAAGGCAGCCCATGGTTATATAATCTTCCAATGCAGAAACCCAACCCCCCAACTGGCCTTAACTCTTATTGGTAGGGGAGGCTGTCTCACAACCTAAGTGTGGGAATCTCTCTGAGACAAAGGACCTGGAAACATGTGGATGTCCAATGAAAGCAGTCTTAACCTTATTTGGCATATCTTCTGCTGAGTTGGCTTTGGTGGAGGGTCTCCATTGCTCTAAGCTTGAAGGTCAGGTGACTTAACCCTAGGCCTAGTGAGTACTGAAGCCATTCTAGATTTGATTTTTCAGAATGGGGAAACTTCATTATAAATTATCCCTCACAATGACCCTGAGCAAGTCACTTAACTCTGCATAAGTTCATCTTTAGAATGAGCTGGAGAAGGAAATGGCAAACCACTCCAGTATCTCTGCCAAGAAAACCCAAAGATGGGGTCATGAAGATTTGTGTAAGACTAAAATAACTGAAAAACAATACATATTATAAATATATAATGCATAAAATATATGTATATAAAGATATATATATGGATAAATATACATACACATATGTGTGTTACAAGCATTTATAACCAGACCCTCCCACTGTCTTGACAAATTGGACAGATTTTTTAAAAATTAAATGCAAACATAAATAGTTCAGCAAAACATTCCCATATTGACCATGTCTGAAAATGTATGCCTTTCTACATTGTAGGTTAATTACCTCTCTGCCAGGAGATGAGTCATGTTCTCCAACTTGAGTCTTGGACTTTTGGACTTTATCATTGCATGATTAGAGTTCTAAAATCTTTCAAAGTTGTTTTTTTTTTCTTTTTTGATGTTTTCATTATGTAAATTATTCTCCTGCTTTTGCTCACTTCATTCTCTATCAGTTAGAGTCTTCCCATTTTTCTCTGAAACTGCCCATTTGTTATTTTTTTAAGAAACATTCCATTAGATTCACATACCACAATTTGTTTAGCCAGTCCCAAATAGGAGAACACTCTCTTAGTTTCCTATTGTAGATCATTTTTTCACACACACACACACACACACACACACATACACACACACACACACACATACACACGTGTCAAAGGGCATAGACAATTTAGTAACCTTTACAACATGGTTCCAAATTATCTTCCAAAATGATTGGACCAGTTCACACCCTGCCAACAATGCACTAAGGTAACTATTTTCCCACAGTATGCCCAGCATTCGTCATTTTCCCTTTTTGTCCTATATGTCAGTGTAATAAATGTGAAGTGAAAACTCAAAGTAGAGTTAAATTACCTTTTTCCAGTTATTAGTGATTTAAAACATTTTTTTTTCATATGGTAGTTGATAAGCTTTTATTTCCTCCTTCCAAAATCTCCTGTTCCTATATTTGGCCACTTATCTCTTGGAAAATGGCTTTTTGTCTTATAAACTTGAATCAGCTCCTTATAGATATTAAATGTGAGGCCTTTATCATAAAATTTCTGGTACAGACTTTTTTATAATTTTCTTTATAATCATAATTAGACTTGTCTGGGCAATTTTTAAAATTATATGATCAAAACTATATATTTTATCCTGTGTTATTCTCTCTCTTACTTGTTTGGTCATGAGTTCACTGGTGGTCTTTAGAACCATCTCATCAGCTTTATGTCTCTTTTTGTAGAAGGCTCATCTTGAAATAGGTAATTCACTATGTTCCAACAAACTTTATGCTTCCTATCTTCCTAAAGACCTCAAGGGCTTTAGTTCCTACGAAAGTTATATTTTCCTCTATTTTTTTTTATTTTCTCTGTTTTGACTCATTTCACTGAAGCAAATTATCTGAGGGTATGTGTGGGTGGTTTGGCAAGGATTAAAGCTAGTTTTATTCTTTAAATGATGCTACTCTTAATCTCCTATTTAATTCAACAATTTAATTGAAAATACATTTAGGAAGTACCAATTTTATACAGGGTACTATGGTTCAATTCAACTCAATAAACATTTATTAAGCACCCACGATGTGCTAGGCACTAGGCTAAGTGTTGAGGACATAAATAAGAAAAAAAAATCCCTGATTCAATGAGGTTTCAATCTAATTGGGGAAGACAAGACACAAAATGAAACTGGAAATGGCAGGGAAGATATCAGGGGGTACCAAGGGCATCTTGTTTCTTAATGTTGGAAGTAGATAGAGATGCAGATGGGAAGCAGAGTGAGCTGGAAGTCCAATTTCTGCCTTCTACAAAAGAAGATTTTATGAGGAGTTTAGTACTCTACCCTCCAGCCCTACAATAAGAGGGGAGAGGAAATTGAGAAATGTGGGAAGTGCTCTGAGTGTCCAAGACTGAATTAGCATCATGGTGAGATCAGAAGATCAGATATTTCTAGGAAGGGTATCTTGTTCATTGGAGTGAAACTCAGGAGAACTGCAGATGGAAAGCAGACCAGAACATGACAGAAAGAAAGGAAAGAAGGAAGGAAGGAAAGAAGGAAGGAAGTAAGGAAGAAAGGAAGGAAGGAAGGAAGGAACGAAGGAACGAAGGAACGAAGGAATGAAGGAACGAAGGAACGAAGGAACGAAGGGAAAGAAAGATTCCATAGTCTCAAGGTACTTAAATTGTACTAGGGTGAGGAAAGAGAGACAATAAGCATGTGAGTAATTGAATGTGAAATTATTTCAAATATGAGTATGGACTAATAATTGGGCAAAAAGAGTTATGGAAAGAGTGTCAGTAGGAGGTGATTCTTGAACTATATTTTGATTGAAGCTAGGTTTTTAATATATAAAAGTAATGAGGAAGTACATTCTAGAAATGGGAAAAACTACTTTTACCAAGGCAAGAAGACAGGAGACACAAGATACAATGCTGTGTTCAGGGAACAGCTAAAAGACCAGTTTGACTTAGAACAATGGTGTACAACTTTTCCAATGTCTTCTGTCTTTGCTCCTACAAACGCATTACTGAAAAAGTTGAAGAAAATCATGAAGCCGTGCTGACTTGGTCCACTACAGACTTATGTAGCATAACCTCAACTGAATTATTGCCACTTCGGAGCAATCTTTTTTTGCCTCCCTAATTAACTCATTCACTCACCACAGCAGCTCTTACAACCTTTTCATCGCTCCTCCCATGTCCTTTATCACCTCCCGTATGGATTACTTCAAAAGTTTAACGATTGGTATCCCTGCCACAAGCACCTCCCACCCCAAGCCCATTCTCCACTCAACTGTCAAGATCTTCCTAAAGTATAGGTCAAACCATGGCAGTTCTTGGTCTTTGAACTGCAGGGGCTCCCTATCACTTCCAGAATCAAATACTGATGATAATTTTTTTTACTGTTTTCCATGAAGGCTCACAGAAAACTAGTAACTGATATGAGGGCCTTTTTCAGGGCTGCTCATTCATCTTCAGTGTCCACCTTTCACTCAACTCTCACCTGGGGCTCCAAGAAGCTGTAGCATGCACAGCAGCTACACCCCAACAAAACCATCTCAGCAGACAGACTAAATCATTTTGAAGGTAACCAACATAAATCCTTCAGTGAGTTAGGAGATATCTACCATAAGAATGTGAAGACTGGCCCCAGAAGAATGGGTGGATAAGGACCATTTATTCCAAAGGCCATGAAGGTGTCTGAAACAGGTACTGTGGAGCTATTAGAGCTTGTTCAGACACTGAAGAGGCCAAGGTCATTCACTGCATTCCAGGCCCATTGCTAGTCATCCTGGCTTTTGTCCTGCTACTGGACTTTGACAACTCTGGAAGAGAAAGTGAGGCTAATAACTTTGTTCAATTCTACCTCACTTTATTCTAATTCATGTACAAGTCAAGACATCACCCTCAATGGCATTGGTTTTCTTCAGAAATGAAGGATAAACAACAAGAATCAAATAAAAACCCTTTACTTGGCATTCAAAGGTCTTCACAATTGTGTGCTTCCCCTTAACACACACACACACACACACACACACACACACAGAGTGATCCAGTGACACTGAGCTCTGTTCTCTTCCTCCCATAAGACATTCCATCTCCCTATTCTGGGCATTGTCTGTCTGTCACCCATGTCTGGAAGACTTTCCTTTTCATTTTCTGCTTTCTGGCTTCCTTCAAGTCACAGCTAAAATTCTGTCTTTGCTAAGATGATTTTCAGATCCCCCTTAATGCTAGTAATACCTTCCTTCATTGAGTATCATATATGGATGTATAGGTGTGTGTATATAGATATATATATAGATATATATGTATGTATATGGATATATGGATATATACACATATAAAGATATGTATGTATGTATTTGTGGATATATCTGGATAAACTGATATAGATATACATATCTATATCTCATTTGCACAAAGTAGCTTTCATATTGTCTCACCTGTTAGACGGTGAGCTTCTTGAGATCAGGCACTGTCTTTCTGCTTTCTTCATATCTCCAGAATTTAGCTCTGAGCCAGACAAATAATAGGTGCTTAATAAATGTTTGTCAACTGATTCTAATGGAGGAGGCAATATATAAATAAGTACATAAAAGATACATGCATGTGCATATGCACATACATAGAACTATTTATTTAGTATATCTATTTACACATGTATCTCAATGTGTGCATTCATGCGCGCATGCAAGTATATAGATTTAGAGAAAGATAGTATCAGAGGAGAAGCACTAGTTGTAGGACAGAACAGGAAAGGCCTCTAAGTACTTCACTGTGTGGTACACTGGAAAAAGCACTGACTATAATCGGAAAACCTGGGTTGAAATGTTAGTCTTTGTGTAACCTAATGAAAGTTATTTATCCTCCCTGGGTCTTAGTTTGTTCATCTAGAAAATGAGGAGATTGGATTCAATTACGTCAAAGTTTCCTTCTAGCCTTCAAGTTTTATGCTCATGTCCTTAACTTCATTCTCTCCATCTCCCCAATCACTGATATTTTCCTCCGAAGATCTTCCACATCCATTTCTTCCCTTCCTTTCCCACTTGTACCTTTTTAATTTTCTGTTCTAGATACTGTGATTGTTGAATCCATTCTCTTGTCTTTAGGAATGAGTTCTTGACCTGGAGTTGACAGAACCCCAAGGGGTTCATGGACAAATTTCAGAGGTTCTAGGAAATTGAATGAGAAAAAAATGCATCTTTTATTTTCTCTTTTAACTTGAAATTTATCATTTTCTTGAATTATAAATGTAGGCAAAAAAAGGAGTCTGGAGGCTTCACCAGATTGTCAAAGTGATCCATGAAACAAACAATAACAACAACAAAAGGTAAGGACTCCTGCCCTAGGCTTTCCCACCAAGCTTTGCTGCTCATGACTTTTAAATACATCTCATCACCGACAAGCCCATATTAAGCAACTTCTTTGTTCCAGGTACCATTCTCAGCTCTGGGGATAAGAAGAAAGGTCAAAAGCAGTCATTGCTCTCAAGCAGCTCAGACTATTGAGGAAGGCGTGTAAACAATGAGGAAACATCAAATAAGATGTACAGAGGATAAATGGGAGATAACTTTAGAGGGAAGGGACTAGACCCTAAAATACCACTTTAACCATATCATCCTCCTCAAAACTGTTCAAATCGTTATCAGTGTGAGAATTAGATCCAAATTCCTTAATTTGCTATTAAAAATCATGTTCCTCTTTCTCCCTATACCCCTTCTTGAGATGCGGCTGGGTGTAGTGAGTGGACAGAGATCATTTCAAAGCTAAGAACACATGGATTCAAATCCTGCCACTTAAACATACTGATTGTAAGAACCTAGACTGATCACCCAAATTCTCAGCGCTCTAGGCATCTCTCTATGACTACATTTCAAAGAAGATGCTGTCCTTCACAAATAGATGGAGTTTCCCTACCTAGGGGTTTCCTACAACAGTGAAATTAAAGGTCTGTTCCCTATCCCTGCTTACCCTTTAAGAACTTTATCTCTCCTACAGGAATTTTTCTTTTCAACAAAATGATTTGCTCATTATTTCCCAACCATACCATGAACAGCTTCTTGTTGTAATGGATGAAGTGGGGACCTGGATTTGAATCTTATCTGACACGAGCTAGAACAGTAAGCCTGGAGTCAGAAGGACTTAACTTCAAATCCAGTCTAAGATACTTACGAGCTGTGTGACACTGGGTAAGTCACTTAACCTCTATTTCCTCAACTATAAAATGAGGTTAATAATAGTTATCTACCTCCTGGGGTTACTGTAACAATAAAAGGAAATGATATCAGTTAAGTGCCTTTTACAGTGTTTGGTACATTGTTGGTGCTGTATAAATGCTAGCTGGTGGTGCTGGTGCTGGTCCTGTTGCTGCTGCTGCTGGGGGCAATGGTGGTGCTGGAGGGGATGGTGGTGGTGGTGGTCATGTGACCCTAGGTAAATCAGTGAGCTTTTCTCAGACTCACTTTCACAATTTATAAAATGGGAATAGTAATAGCTTCAACATGGAGGGGTTGTTTTGAGGATCAAATGAGAATATTTTTCAAGTGCTTTGTAGACCTTAATAGATAATAGAAATTATAGTTACCTGTTACTATCAATTTTGTGCCTTTTTCCTATTCCTTTTTTCTATCTAAAATATCCATTTCTCTCCTCTATCCTTCTTTTAGTCTTAATCTTCCTTTATGATTCAAATATAGGAATCTGGGTGTGTTATGAGACAAAGAAAAACAGAGCCTGCTACTAGGACCTGAGGTTCTTATTGGAAAAAAATGTACCCTTTCAGGGCCTAGTTAGGAGCAGTATATAGTTGCTTCAGGGCTAGTGATGGTTGGTTTGTAAACTGAGCTGCTAACTTGGGAACTAAGACTGATAGTTCATGAAATGTGAGTTAGCATTTATGAAAAAAGTGTTTGGTTTTATGTAGCAAAGAATTTGGAGTGAAGGATTGTTAAAGAGTGATACTAGAGAAAGTATGGTACTGGAGTAGGTTACATAAATGCAAGAGAGGTACTCCAAGTCATGGGAGGAATTCTAATGCCACCACTGTGCACTGGGACTGGAAATAAAAGAGAGTGTTGATTAAGGTATAACTGTGACCTGGTTTCTAGTGCTTCCTCTTTATATTGTGTTTACCAGCAGGGTATAGGATATCAGGAAAAGGCTACAAGATTGGATTGTTTCTCAAGAGTGTCCGAACTTCTCTTTCTAATTGTGGAATAAATTGCTTGGGGAAGAAGAACATGGGAGTTATGAGATTTTTGAGTCTCTGGATCAAATCCTACCACCTCCACAAAAATATCCCTGCCTCCCTGCTCCTCAGCTTATTTCTTGTGTCACAGGAAAATTTTTCATTTGGTAAATGCTACTAACATTTTATTATGAGGCACCTAGGTGGTATACATACACTGCTAGACTCAGTAGCAGGAAGACCTGAGTTTGAATTCTGACTTAGACTCACCCTGTGAGAGTTACTTCATCTATGTCAATCCTAGTTTGCTCATCCGTAAAATGGCAGGAATAATAGTGCCTACCTCACACGGGTTTGTGAACATCAGATTAGGTCATCTATGTGCAATAAGGAATTGGTCCAAAAGATCTGTCTTTATGAGCCAGTGTAGAATGCATTAGCTTTCTTGGCTGATGCAGTTCGTCACATGTAGATGTCTGGTGGAGCCTAACTTTAGAAGAGGCAGGAAGATGTATAATGGAAGTAAGTACCTTGGAGAAACTTTGAAGCATGCATATACCTTCTCTGGCTGGTCTATCATGATAACCACATGCTCAGTGGAAGTCTCTTTGGCAACAGTTGTGCAAGCAGAACTCAAGTTGCTTTCAAAAGATATTATTTGGACACAGCCATCACTCTCTTAGTTGGATAACTTAGCTTAATACATTTACTGGCAGCATTCAGTGATCAACAATGCCATAAAGGGAGAAGCCTTCATCCCACTCCCTCTAACGCCAACATGTAGTTCCATAAATACAAGTGTTGGTTTTTGCCTCACTTGGTGATCTGTTTGTTTTGATTTTAGGTAAAGAATAATAGGGAAATTACTTGAGAAACTTCTTGGATCTCAAAATACCAGATGAATGAGTCATTGGAGGTATATAAGCATTTTCCATGTTTGAGCTTGAGCTATCTGGGTATAATAGGCAGGTGAGCATTGACCTGAGGAACAACCTTGCAGTTGAAGCAGATGATTCCAAGAGTAATGCTATATTTGTACATGAACTTGGTAGAATCAGTGCTATGTAGAACTTAAGTCTGAGGCAGTCTCCCTAGAGAGCAAGGTGGAATTCAGGAGAATCTACCTCCATGGTTTTGAGAGGAAATGTTTGGGTTTTTATTCTTACTACATCTTTAAAGTAAATGTTACATTATAAAAGCTAATTGATGTTAATTATTTATAGGGTATTGAGGCCTGAGTCATTGGTAGCTAATGCGATGGGCAGGGGCGATACCTGGGATGGTGGTCCAAGCAGATGCATTAGAGAAAAAAAAATGTACCAACCTCTTAGGGGTACCACCATAACTCTGAGAGCTAGATGGAGGCTCTTGGAATAGTAAGGCCATAGTGAAAAATAGTGCCTACATATAAAAAGCACCTCATAAATCTTAAAGTGCTATATAAATGTTAATTATTATTTTGTATATGTGTCTAATCACTAGTTTAGTGATTTTTAAATAAATTTTAAATTCTGTGGAGGTACCTCATTCTATCCTTACAGCTAACACAATAATCCAAAATAACCAGTACAGATAAAATGTTGTCAGTTGATTATGGCTAGTAATAATGATTAATTTTGTATTCTTCCATTCCATTCCAAACACCAGTCCAAGAATGAAGAATCTCTTGAGCCCCTGGATGAATAATCTGTCATCACTGCAGGGATTCTAGATGTAGAGCTGATCCAGTTTAAGGTGAAAATCTCAAACATGCTTTACCATCCCATAACCAGTCTGGTTTCAGGATTCCATCAACCCCAACTTTGGCTGTCAGGAGGAAGTATTGACTGGCCTCTGCCATGCCACTGTGCTAAAAAAATTTCTTATCTCCTCCCCCCCTACACACAGACACACATTTCCTACCTCTTTCTGAGGTACTGACAATCCAATTAACTACATATCACCCCTATAAAAGACTTCATAAACCTATTGCCTCATGAATTTAAGTTGTAGGCTACTACAGCACATCACATTCAACTGAAAAATGACTGAATAACAACAGAAATTAATAAAAAAAAAATTTTCTAGAAACTTGGGCCAGCAATTTAACCTGATTGGAAAGTACTAAATATACTGAAGGAAATATCTTTGAAATAAAAATACACTGGGAAAAACTGAAAGTGCTTAAGCTTTAGGAGTTGATATCTCTGCAGTAGAGTAATATTTGAAGGCATATAAGGTAGATTATTCTCCTTTCAGAGCTTCTACTACCATATTTTCACTTTCAGTCTTTTTATGACATTGTGATGACACCCTAATATGAATACTAATGCCTTGAGCAATTTGATTTTTTTTCATCATGCTAGTTATTCCAACGGTGTAGGGAACTACAGGTGAGAAGTCTCCCTCTAGTGATGCAGACTGGCAATGATTCTGCAGCTATAACATCTTAAAAAATTACCTGTGGGTCCTGAGAAATTAAAGAGTTAACCCAGGATCATGCAGCTGGTAAGTATTAGAAGTACAGACTTAAATTCATATTTTTCCAACTTAGAAGCCTGCTTTCTAACCAATGTGAAATATTGGAAGGCCCCCTAGCTGAATCAGGGTAACTCTTCCATTACCTTTCTTTAATGGTGGGATAATTTGTCCTAGTGGAACATACAAAGCAAATCATCAGAAATGGAGAATTTACTTCAAAACGTGCTTAAAGAAAACCCTATAGGAACTGTTGTTTAATCATTCAGTTGTGTCTGACTCTTCATAGCCCCATTATGGGGTTTTCTTGGCAAAGATAAGTGGCTTGCCATTTTCTTCTCTAGTAGCTTTGTTATTTGTGAATCGGATTTAAGTGAGGGAGAATTGTGCAAAGTCATCAGCCTCACATTTTTCCGTGGAGCTATCTGGGTCTAGAGGCAAAATATAGATCAGGACAACTGGAAATGGACCCCAGTAGATTAAGGTAAATAGAGGTTAATTGACTTGCCCAGGTTCATACAGCTAGTAAATGTCTGAGGCTGAATTTGAACTCCAGGTCTTCCTGACTCCAGGCCTAGCACTCTGTTCACTGAGCCACCTAGCTGCCTCCCCTATTAGAATACCAGGAAGTAAAAGAAATTTCCTTATATGCCTTCTACATAATAATTCCTTTTTTAAAAATTGTTTACATGATTCATTTCCATGATATTTTGAGTTACAAATTTTCTCCCCATCTTTTCCCCACCCAACACCCCAAAACAGGCATGCATTGTGTAACACCTCCCCCAATCTGCTCTCTCTTATATCCTCCCCCATAACCCCTCTGACTTTCTGGTAGGGCAAGATGGATCTCCCTACCCCAGTGCCTGTATATCTTAATTCCCAGTTGCATATATTTAATTAATAATAATAATAATAATAATATACAATATAATATAATAATATATATGTATAAAAGTATATACATATATTTTTAACATTTGATTATACAACTTTAAATTCTAGATTCTTTCCCTTCTACTCTCATCACCCACCCCTACCGGAAGGACAAGCAATTCAATACAGGTTGTACAAGTACAGTTACACAGAACATCTCCACATTGGACATATTGTGAGAGACTGATTATATGTACCTCCTTCCTATCCCTCCCTCCCTTGTTCTATTCTCTACCCTCTCCCTGTCCCTTTATAGAAGTGTGTGTTTCCAGCAACCCTTCCCCCCACCCTGCCCTCCCCTCCATCATCACCCCTCTCATCTCCATCCACCCTACTGTTCTTCCCCTCCACTGTAACAGTTATCCCTTGCCTCTTCTATATGAGATGATTAACCCCATTCTGTCTCTCTCTGTCTCCTCTCATCCTATTCCTCTCCCACCTCAGAATTTCACCTTTTAAAGTATCATCCCTTCCTATTCAATTGAGCCTGTGTCCTTTATGTACACATATATACACATACTCAGATACGTATTCATACGCATATATATATATATATATATCCTCCTATTTAGACATATGTGCATGTATACCTATATATACATCTGTATTCCCTTCAGCTATCCTCATATTGAGAAATGTTTCATAAATTACAATTATCATTTTTCCATGTTGGCATGTAAATAGTTCAACTTTGATAAGTTTCTTATGATTTCTTTTCTATGTTTACCTTCTCATGCTTCTTGTATTTGAGTGTCAAATCTTCTTTTCAGTTCTGGTTTTTTCAGCAAGAATGCTTGGAAGTCCTCTACCTCATTGAATGACCATATTTTCCCCTGGAACATTATACTTAATTTTGCTGGGTAGGTGACTCTTGGTTTTAATCCTAGCTCCCTTGATCTCCGGAATATCAAATTCCAGGTCCCTCAATCTCTTAATGTAGAAGCTGCTAGATCCTGGGTTATCCTAATTGTGTTTCCATGGTATTCAAATTATTTCTTCTTGGCAGCTTGTAATATTTTCTCCTTGATCTGGGAACTCCAGAAATTGGCTATAACATTCCTAGGAGTTTTCTTTTTGGGAT
>CM053590.1:55847155-55871923 GCA_028646515.1 Pseudochirops corinnae | reverse complement strand
AAATTATATTGTGACATATTGTGAATGTTTGTCTTGATTTGTAATGGAATAAACAGAGTGTTCACTATATTTTGTAATCTGAACTCTAAAAGCTGTTCACAGTAGCATTCCTTTGGGAATCTGCTAGTGCATGACATTACACTTGACCTGTAGGTAGTTTGGCCAGACCCACTTTGCTTCCCCAAATTTAGCTGAGTTCCACTGACCTTTCACTTAGTCCTTGTTTCTTATGGGTGGATAATTCTGAAAATCGCCACAGCTGCTGCTGATCCACTCTACTGAAGGCTCCAGCTGCGACTTGTCCTGGTGGCCCCCAGTGCCAAGCTGGGGTTTCAGGCCAGACTGGTTTCGGCTCCCAGCATGCTATGATGAGCCCTAACTGTCCCGCCTGCTGAACTGCCTTCAGCAGGGGATGTGTTTTTCTGTACTTTTGTGAGTTCTAGAGCCCTAAAATCTGGTTAGAGTCATATTTTATGGGTATTTGAGGTGGTTGTGGGGGAGCTGCAGAATTTTCCTGCTTCTATGCTGCCATCTTGGCTCCACTTCCAGGGAAAATCATAATAATTCCTTTAATGGGTAGGACAGAGAGATTTTTGGAATATACTTTATTCCAGTGGTATCAAATTCAAATAGAAATGATCCTCGTGGGTCACATGTTGACTTAAAAAAACCACAGATTTACATTACCTATGTCGTGTTGCATTTTTATTTATTATGCTAAGCATTTCTTAATTAATTTCTTAATTATTAGTTCTTAATCTGGCTGAGATATTCAGTAGGTTTGCAGGCCTCAAGTTTGACATCTCTGCTTAACAGACTCTAAAGAGATATTTAATCATGATGGTTCAGCTAGATCCTTTCTCAAACATTTCTTCCTCCTGTTCTTTAGACAATTATTATTCTATTCACCAAAAGCAGTTAAGGAAATGTTGCAGTCATAGGTGAAAGGTTAAAGTTCCATTATGTATTAAAAATTAACCACAAGAAGAAGTGAGAAGCTCAAGAAATAAGTAATGGAATATCTAGTCTTGGTAATGGGATACATAACTCATTAGGTTCCCCTTTCGTGATAATTTTAATTTGGGTGATGACAGGAGAAGGTAAAACTATGATTCAATTGCTAATTGTAGAGTTTACGTTCAAGTAAATTTGCCACTCATTAAACATGTTATGTTGACATCCCTAGAGACTGAAGTACACTATTTAATTGCATTACATGTGACGTTTCACTGCCTGCTTTACATACACTGTCCTGGTAATTGACTTTGCTCCTGAAATTGGCTCTCTTTATGAGTGAATGGACACTAGTTTTCATAGTCTAAAAGCCAGAGGGAACTCAGAGGTCACCGACTCTTCCAAATTACAAAAATGCTTCATAAACATTGAATTTGTCTCTCTTCTGAATAAAAAGGAATAAATATTCTCCTACACAGAGTGGAAAATTATCCATGAAAATACTTTAATCCTTAGCACCTAGGTGACTTAAACCATAGGCAGTATCAAATCCAATGCCTTCCTTTTTATAGATGAGGAAGTTAAGGCCCAGAGACGGAGATTAAGTTGTCACAGAGCTAGCAATTAACATATGCAGTACTTGAAACCAGATGTCCTGATTCCAAAACCAGAATTCTATTCACTATACCATGCTGTCCCTCATCAACCTTAGGGCTGAGCCCTTTTAAATGTTATTGGTCCAGTTTTCAGAAGTCTAACACTTGACCTCTTCTTGAAGATTTAAGCTTATTATGCCTCTAATATAGCTCAGTGGCACAATGGATAGAGCACTAGGCTTGGAGTCAGAAAGACATCATTTTCATGAGGTCAAATCTGGCCTCAGACACTTACTAGCTCTTTGACCCTGGCCAAGTCACTTAATTCTGCTGGCCTCAGTTCCTCATCAGTAAAATAAACTGTAGAAAGAAATTTTAAAAAAAAAACACTCCAATAACTCTGCCAAGAAAACCTCAAATTAGGTTCATAGAGAATTGGACACTACTGAAAAACAACAACAATGTAGCCATTGGGAACTCTGGGACATCTTGCCACACAGATGGAACAGAATTTTTGTGGAAGTTGCACATCAATAATTTGTTTTAACTAAATTGTAATTTTCAATTATTAAATATGTATTTTTTTTCCTTTCATCTACCCCTCAACAAAAAGGGGGGGGGGGGACCTTGGAATAAATAAGAATATGTAAAAACAAATTCCCAGGTTGACCATGTCGAAAAACCTGTGTCTCATTACTCATAGTACTCCATCACTTCTCTGTCGAGAATTTAACCTCTCCTTGCCTCAGTTTCTTCACTTGTAAAATGAGAATTATAATACCACTACCTCCTAGGATTGATGTAGGGATAAAATGAGATATTTATAAAGTTTAAAATGCTCTATAAATGCTACAAAACAGGTGTGGCTAGGTGGCGCTCTGAATAGAATCAGGAGGATCCGAATTCAAACCTGGCCTCACACACTTAACACTTACTAGCCATGTGACCTTGGGCAAGTTACTTGCCCTGCCTTCCCTCCTCCAAAAAAGCAAAAAATAAAAATAAATGCTACATATCATTATTGTTGTTGTTTATTTGAATTCTAATGCATTTGAGCTGTTTGACTCTAAAGATGAAAACAAAGAGAAATGGGTATAATTTGCAAATGGACAAATTTAAAATTCCTAGCAATGACAACTCTGCAAAAATGGCTACCTCAGCATGTGGGAAACTCCCCCTCCTTGGATTTCTTCAAGAAAAGCCTGGATAACTATTTCTTAAATATGCTATGGAAGGACTCCTTATTCAGAGGTGAACCGACCTGGATAGCCATTGAGGCCTCTTCCAATTCTAAAATTCCCTGGTCTTTTGGAATTCATCACCCTTCTCCTAACCTAGGAGTTTAGGACTAGGCCATAGTCTGTCAATGAGCCTCTACTTACAGAAAATTAATATTTAGTTGATCAAGATATACATCGAATGCAAATTTCATTTCAGGAATTTGGATTGAGTTAATCACTGCTTCATTAGAATATAATAAAAAAGATCAACCATGAAGAGATTAGTTTAAATTACTTGGCTTTAAAGTTTCTTTAGATTCATTCCTTCCCACATTACATGGAATAAGGCTCAATTCAGTGCATAATGAAATCAAATTAATCTTACTTCTTAACATCTTTTCTCTCCATTAATTTTTCCTCTAGTCTTAAATAAATTAATGAAGTATAAAGAAACAAGCTATAACAACTGAGAAACCCCCTGAAGGTTTATTGACAAATTTAGAAAGAAGTGCACACCGACACATTCACACACACCCAACCTCATGGTGTCTCTGGCACTAAGACTTCCTCTGGAAAGGTTATTGCTGTAGGCTACACTATTCTAAAGTTTGTAGGGAGGAAAATGTTATTATCAGGCTCTCTAAAGTCTTAGCTTAAGCAAGTGTTTTCTTAAGATTAGCAATTGAAATTTCCCATTATATTTTGTTTTTTCCAGTTTTATCAGGTGATACAATATAAATCAATAATTATGCAGCATTTTCTGTTTTGTTACAATAAACCCAAATGGCAAAGACTATGGCTGACATCCTTCTTGTTCTTACCCTATGTCAAAGCAGTGTTATACACTGCAGAGAGTCAGTGAGTCTAGGTTTGAATCTAACTCTGATATTTACTACTTGAATGACCTTGGGCAAGTTGTATAGTCTCTTTGGGCTGAGTTTCATCATCTATAAAATAAGGTGGTAGGACTAGATGATGTGTAAGGTCCCTCTGTATCAGTGATCCAGAAGTGGAATAATTATACAAGAGGCTAAAATGGCAGTTCTAGGTGGTATAGTGGATAGAGTGCCAGGCCTGGAATCAGGAAGACCGGAGTTCAAATCCAGCCTCAGCTATTTACTAGCTGTGTGACCTTGGTCAAGACACTTAATCTTGTTTGCCTCGGTTTCATCATTTGTAAAATGAACTGGAGAAAGAAATAGCAAGCAACTCTTTGCCAAACAAGGTCACAAAGAGTCAGACACCACTAAAAAATGATTGAACAACCAAACAACAAGACTTCTCTTAGAAAGTTCTTCCCTCAGAGAGCAGCAGTAGGTTACAAAGACGTTACAGAGGCCAGAATAAACTCCATAATACTTAAAGCTATGCCAAAACCAGAATGGGCTTCCTTAGGAGTTATTGGTTTCCTTCTCATAAGAAGTCTTCATACAAAGGTTGGGTAATCATTTGTGATGTGGAAGAGATTGTTTTGGAGTAGGGATTGGAATCAATGGCCACTAAAATCCCTTCTACTTCCAAAAATTGCAATTCTGTTATGAGTTTACTCCACATGCTTAATTCCTCTAGCAGAGATGATGCATAAACTTCATTCATGTTTAATCTCTCCATGTATCTCTAAGAATCCCTAATTCTCTAGACCCTCCTATATCTATCCAGGCCCTGAGCCATCCTTCTCCTTCAATTGGTGGGGCCCTCCCCAACTTCCATTTTAAGAGTTCCCATGTCAAGGCATGATCAACTCTAACCTGGTTCAGATCCAGACACTACAGACTCTTCCGCCTCACCTCACTTGCATGTGTTATTGAAAGTTTAGCTAACTCCATGACCCATTGATCCCAGACCTGTCAATCAGTGTTGGAGAGAGAAGCCACTCAGTCTGCAGCTTTGTATCACCTGATGTTTGTCATGTTTGTTCATTTTAATAAATAAAGTAATTGATCCCCTTACCTATTTGTCCCTGGAAATTGTCACTTATTTGCTACCCTGGGGAGGAACTGAGATGTAATGGCTCATCTCTTTTTGCTGACCTGGACCTATCCAAATTGTCTTCATCAATAAAATCTGGTCCCATCTTGAAGCCATTAATGATAGCCAGTGATCAGCCCATCAATGTGACATTTTTAATAAATTCCTTTTAATTCTCTTTGTCCTTACTTTTGTCTCTTTAATCCGGGTGAAAGCTTGAACAAAGAATTTTCCTTTTAATCGTGTCATCTCAATTAGAATGTAATCTCCTCTAGAGCAGAAACTGCCTTTTTTTTACTTTTATTTATATTCCCAGCAGTTAGCACAGCACTTGGTACACACTAAATACTTAATCTCTATTAATCTATGGCTGATTGTATATACATATTAGTTTTATATCATGTTCTGTATAAAATTAGTCCCAACTTTACTCTTCCTTAGCATAGACTGTAAGAACGACCATTCCACTTCAAACTTCCCAGTGTTCCCAACACAACAACAGGTTCCTCTCTGTTGCTGAAAATCACATACAAAATAGAGTTTCCTCTTGTGAAGGATAAAACTGCTAGTAAGTTAAATCAAGACATTATTAGCTTCTCTGCTTTTTGGCAGAGACAAAGACATCTGATGCCATGGATTTTAATATTGACTGCTTTCATGTATTTTGTCTCCTGCAGACTTCTAGATACTTCTACTACTGGTCTTTTTCCTACATTATGACTACTCTTTATGGAAGCTTCCTCGATATGCATAAGTAATTTTCTCCCTCCCCTCTTCATTTCAATTTAAAGATCTTTTAAGTAGATATGTAAGTCTACTTTGCCAAAACAGTCTCAGTAGCCCACATTAGGTGTTCTCCATTTCTGAAAAGTCATTTCTATATTTTAAGCCATGATCTAGAAATTCAAATCCCATTCTCAAGTACCATTTTGTAAACACACTATTCATTGCTCTCCCTAAACCTTCTCTTCCCCAGCCTTGAAGTCATTTAAAATCCTAATTAAGTTCCTCTGTTTATTCTAGGGCATCTGGTGATATAGTATATGGCGTGTTTATACATGGAGTCAGGAGATATGGGTTCAAATTTTCCTTAGATACATGACTCAGAAAGTCATTTAAAGTCTCTCAGACTCAGTTTCTTCATGTATAAAATGGGAATAATAATAATAGTACTTACCAGCAAGAGTGCTATGAGGATGAATTGAGATGATATATGCAAAGTGCTTTGCAAAGCTATAAATAATTAGGTATATTATTTTATATTATTATTATTTGTCCTTCTTAACATTTGACACAAGAACAAGAACAATTTGGTCTAATGGAAAGAATTCTGGACAAAGAATTGGTTGGGAACTCTGGATTTAACTCTGGATTTGATGTTTGATATTGTAACTTTACTGAGATCACCCTTTTTGGGCTCTCACTTCCTCATCAATCAGTTAAAGAGTTTAAATTCTATGTCCCTCTATGTTATCTCTAACATTATATATTTCTGAGTGATGTTATGAATTCAAAGTGAACAGCTGAAGATATTAACACAGAAGAAAAGGCAAAAGAATAAAGGATATTTTGAGTAAAGATAGTAACATTCAACACTGTTTCAAAAACTCATTAAACACATTTTCTCTTTTCTTGGATAAAAAAAAATATTTTCAATCAGATACAATCTATTATACTATATATGTATAGGATTATACACGTTTCGATAAAAGTTGTGCTCTAGGTTATCTCATTCATCATCTAACATTTTTTAAAGAGAATCCAAATGTTCTTTTAAAATGAAAGCACTAACTTGTTCCTATGAGGACCAACATGCACAATTACTGCTGGCTAAACAGCAAAATGTTTCCTTTGAATTACTGTTATTCACAGCCTTGTTACCTTAGCAGCCAATCATCTAGCAAGGTGATTGTAATCTTTGTCAATTCCTTTTGGATAAGACTTCTTGCCTCAATTCTTTTTTTTTATTCCTAGTCTTGACGTTCCACAGCTACTTCTCAGTTTGATGTTTCGTGTTTGTGTAATGAAACTCATCACGTAGGGAGCCACTTGAGGAATGGATGCTTGAAAAGGCCAATTCGGTTTCTTCCTTGCATTCCAGTGATTTGGAGCAATACAATAGGAACTCAATAATCAGGTTCACAAGGTCAGTTGCTCTGGTACTTTGTATTAATTTTAAGAGAGCCATGGAGATGAAAATCCAATGAAGTATGTTACAGACCCAAACTGAATACACTTGTTTTCTGTAGTAGATGCCCTTCCTGTATCCCTTAGGAAATGTATACTTAATAAGGGAGATATAAGGAAGGAAAATCAAGCCTAGGGAAATTCATTTTGGAAAAGGCATGGGAATAGTGGTAGACAGTCCTTGAAAAGTATTGAATGTGGTCAATCTGTGCCCTTCAGAGGGTCCTATGGAGTAGATCGTTAGCTGTGAACTATGTCTTTAGTTAGAACAAAACATAACATGGAAATAACAGCTGTCCTGAGAGGAAAATACACTCTGTCACATATTGGCACCTAGAACAAAGACTGTTTCTCCCCATGATAGTTGCAGCACTGCTCAAAGAGGAACAATACATACCTGCCATGTTCTACACATTCATATACTGGAAATATTTGTTTATTACCAGATACAAGGAGAGAAAATGTGACAAGAGACCAAATCACAATATCCAAAAGAAATAGAGATACCCTTTTAAATCAGAATATTAAACTGAGGACAGTACCCATCTCAGGACACTCTTAAAAGTTTGAATGGTTATGGAAAAGTTCAAGAAATTATAATTTGCATTGCCTGCCTTCCTTAATAATTTTTAGTTTCAAGGAAAGCTGACCCTTTGTGCAATTTTGTCAGTTTAAATTCTATTTTGAGAATTTGCAGACACAGACGGACAAGAACAGTGAAAGTAGGAGTAGGAGGCATAACGAGAACACATGGAGAGAGAGATGTGTAAAGGGGAAAAAAATAATATGAAATCATAGGATTTCAAAATAGATGAAATGGAAGTAGCCTACCTAGTTTTAGTTGGAATCCTAGAATTAGAGAATTTTAGAGTAGAAAGGGACCTTAAAGATTTTCTGACCCAATCCCTCATTTTATCAATAAGAAAACTGAGGCCCAAAGAGGTTAAGTGATTTTCCCAAAGCCTCCTAGCTAGCTACGACAGAAGTAGAAATAGAATTAAGACCTTCTGATGACCAAGTAGTCCAGGTTCTTGTCCCTTATATCATCGTTCAAAGAAGGCATAGCTGTATGAACTGTATGATACTTATTCATTTGATAGATTCTTTTTTCCACCATTTAAAAAAATTTTTTATTTAAAGTTTTGAGTTTCAAATTCTAACCCTCCTCCCCTGAGATGGTAAACAATGAGATATAGGTGATGCATGTGCAATCATATAAAACATTTCCATGTTAGTCATTTTGCACAAGACTCAAATAAAAGAAAAAGAAAGAAAATGAAAAATAGCCTGCTTCAGTGTGAATTCAAATAATATGATTTCTTTCTCAGGAGACTGATAATATGCTTCATCATTAGTCCCTTGGGATTGTCTTGGATCATTGTATTGCTGAGAACAGCTAAGTAATTCACAGTTCTTCACCGAATAGTATTGCTGGTATTGTGTACAATGTTCTCCTCATTTAATTCATTTCACTGAACATCAGTTCATATTTCTTTCCAGGTTTTTTTTTCTTTCTTAAATCAAACTGTTTGTCATTTCTTATAGCACAATAATTTTCCATTGCAATCACATACTACAGCTTGTTTAGCCATTCCCCAATTGATGGACATCTCTTAGATTTTCAATTCTTAGAAACCACAAAAAGAGCTGCAATTGATTTTTTTTTTTTATGAATAGGTCCTTTTGTGAACATCTTTGAGCTGTGGTATTGCTGGATCAAAAGCTATGGACAGTTTTATAGCCCTTTGGGCATACTTCTGAATTGCTCTCCAGAATGATTAGATCAGTTCACAACTCCACCAATAATTCATTAGTGTCCCAGTTTTACCTCATCCCCTCCAACATCCAAAATTTTCCTTTTTTTTATCATATTAGCCACACTGAGGTGATACCTCAGAGTTGTTTTAATTTGCATTTTTCTACTCAATAGCGATTTAGAGCATTTTTTCAAATGACTTTAGATAGCTTTGATTTCTTTGTCTGAAAACTACCTGTTCATATTCTTTGACCATTTAACAATTGGGGTATGACTTGTATTTTTATAAATTTGACTCAGTTTTCTATATATTTGAGAAATGATGCCTTTATCAGAGAAACTTGTTGCAAATTTTTTCCACAGTTTTCTGCTTATAATTTTGGTTGCATTGGTTTTGTTTGTGCAAAATTTTTAATTTTGTATCATCAAAATTATCTATTTTACATTTTGTAATTCTTTCTGTATCTTCTTTGGTCCTAAATTCTCTCCTTATCCATATATCTGACAGATATACTATTTCATGCCCTTCTAACTTGCTTATGGTATCATTCTTTATGTATAAATCATGTAACCCTTTTGCCTTATCTTGGTATAAGATGTGAGATGGTATTCTATACATAGTTTCTACCACACTGTTTTCCAGTTTTCCTAGAAGGTTTTGTCCAATAATAAGTTTTTGTTCTAAAAATTTGGATCTTTGGGTTTATCATATACTAGATTATAATAGTCATTTACTATAACATTTTTATCTAATCTCTCCCTGTGATCCACCACTCTATTTCTTAGCCAATACAGAGTGTTTTAATAATTACCACTTTATAATACAGTTTGAGATCTGGTACAGCTAGACCACCTTTTACATTTTTTTTCCATTGATTCTCTTGATATCCTTGAGTTTTTGTTCTTCCAGATGAATTTTCTTACAATTTTTTCTGGCTCTACAAAATATTTTTTGATAGCTTGATTGGTAGGTAGAACTGTCATTTGTATTATATTGACTTGGCCTACCCACGAGCAACTAATATTCTTCCAAAATCATATTCCAAACTCACAAGTTCTTTAATGTGGAAATTGCCAATTTCTGTGTAATCCTGACTGCAGCTTCATGATATTTGAATTATTTCTTTTTAGCTGCTTGCAAAACTTTCTCCTTGATCTGTGACCTCTAGAATTTTACTATGATGTTCCTAGGAGTTTTCATTTTAGGATCTCTTTCAGGTGGTGATTTGGGGATTCTTTCAATTTTCTATTTTGTCCTCTGGTTATAATAGATCAGGGCAGTTTTCTTTGATAATCTGAAATATGTTGTCCAGAATTTTTTTTTTTATTCAGGTAGTCCAATAATTCTTATGTTTTCTCTCCTGGATCTATTTTCTAGGTTGGTTCTTTTTCCAATGAGAAATTTCACATTTTGTCCTATTTTTAAAATGTTTTTGATTTTGTTTTATTGTACCTTGATGTCTCATAGAGTCATTAGTTTCCACTCATACAATTTTTCTTCAGTGAACTTTTGTACTTCCTTTTGCATTTAACCAATTCTATATTTTAGGAAGTTATTTTCCTCAGTAAATTTTCATATTTTTCCCATGCTACTGACTCTTTCTCCATGATTCTCTTGCATTACTCTTGTTCCTTTTTCCCATTGTTCTTTTACTTCTCTAACTTGCTTTTTAAAATCTTATAATCCTCTTTCATGCATTCTTCTTGGGCCTGAGACCAAATTACATTTTTCTTTGAGGCTTCATATGTAGCCATTTTGACCTTACTGTCCTCTTCTAAATTTATACCTTGATACTCCCTATCATGATAGTAACTTTCTATAGTCAAGCTATTTTTTTTAAAATTTTTCTGAATTTTTTTGTGATGTGGTATTTTTATGTAAGAGCTGGACTCTGGTCCTGAATCTTCCCAAACTTTTTGTGCTGTGCCTTTCTGTCTTATTGCTGGCTTTCACTGGGCATCAGAGCTTAGCTACTTGCTTTCTCTATAGAGTAGGCTTCCCTTCTGATTTGTATTGGAATTGGGGCCTCTGTGTTAACCTCCCCTGGGTGTGAGGTTTATCTGCTGGCATTTGCCAAGGGTGGGCCTGCTGCTGGGTTGCTATGGAAACAGAGTCTCTCTACTGTTAGGCCCAAGGGGTGGGGTCTCATTGTTGGCCAACCCCTTGTAGTGCTTTACTACTGGTGAGTAATGGGGTCAGGGCTGCACTGGTGTCTTGTACTGGTTGTATCACTGGGCTGGGGCCTTGCTACGTTGGACAGACTGTTCACTTGCCTAGGGGGATGCTGGTGTGCACAAGAGCTGGGTCTCACTGGTGGATTACCTCACACTTGGAGTCTTGCTAAAGGCCCCTCTCTGTGAGGCACCTCAGCTACTGCTGCTTCCCCATTTGATTCTCACTTCCCTCACAGTTCAGTGAGGCAGACTTTTCCTGCTGTTCTAGTAAGCTGTTTTCCTGCTCCTAGATAAATTCTGAGGCATCTTTCCAATTTTTTAGAAGGGAATCTTGGAGGACTTCAGAGGGTTCCTCCATAATTCCTCCATTTTGGCACCAGAAGTCTTGGATTTTTCAAGGTCAAGTTTTCATCCTAGATTGTCTTCCCTCTACTCATAGTTCCCTGCAATTAGCTTGAGAATGTATAATGAAAATTAAACCCCATATCACCCTATGCAAACTGTACTAAGAAAAGGGAATTTACTGCCAGGGTATCATAGAGGACAATATAAAGTTAAATATAAAGAATACTTGGCTGACCTGCTGTTTGGAACTTTCTGTGCTACTTTGATATCTCACCTTTTCTTCCTTTCTCCTATCCCAGCTTTTCCTATCTTTTCATGTGGATCCTCAACATATTAAGAGTTGGTGCCAAAGAAGTTTCATTTACCTTTTTTTCTCTTATTTTTTTCTTGAAGAACTTTTTCTTCAATTGGTGTTTTTATGTGAGAGTTGGGCTCTGGTCCTGCATCTTCAATTCAAAAGTATCTTTGAATATTCAAGAAGCTTTTATGGAACACCTCCTGAATTCTTAGCACTTAGCATCATGGAGGTTATAACAGGAATGTTAATCATGGCGCATTTCTAAGAAGGTCTAATTAAATTAAGGAAACAAGACAAGTAACTAATAGTATAAGATATCTGATGACTCTCAAAGAGAGACACAAATAGAAATAAACAAAATTTGCCCTTAGCAAACATAGTCTATTGGGGGTACTTTTGCATGGGGTAGCATGGTATATAAATGTCTGTGTATAGATTTTCAAAAGTAGGGAGTCTAAGAGGTAGGGGTTAATTCTAGGCATGGGGGATAGCCTTTGAGAAGGAATAGAGATGGAAATTTGAATTCAAAGTATGAAAAGCAGCTTGAAATCCTCTTTGAAGAATGTAGAGAAAGGAGTATGTGTGAATTACAGGGTCAAGCCCCCAGAGCAGATGGAACTGAGTTCAAATTTGGCCTCATACCCTTACAAGCTGTGTGATACCAGACATGCCATTTAACCTCTGTCTGTTTCTGTTTCATTAAACATGCAATGAGGCAAATAACACTTGTCTCCCAGGGTTATTATTGTGGATGAAATGTGTTAATATTTGTAAAGTGTTTAATACATGCTAACGCATTAATAGATATAAAGGAAAACACGTAGAGAGGAAGAATCTGGTGACAGAGAGAAATCTCTGAATTTATCCTTTCTTGATATAAGTTATACTATTTTACAATAAACCTCTACTTCAGTGTAAGTAGGAAGTTACTTCTAAGAGCTGTTTTATTTTCAATACCAGTACTTATGCAGGGACAACCAAAAGATGGATAGAATCTGCCCGATATTCTAGTCCCAAGGCCAATGACAAACCAGCTGATTAGGAAGTCTTAGTCCATTCCCCTGAAACACAATAATCTGCCCTGAAAGCCAGTGGCTGACCAGTTGTAAATCAAACATGAGCATGTTTTTGGTGTATTATAAGTACTTGTAGAAAATTAATATTAACTGTAATAATCATAATTCAGAAACCTTCTTGCCCTGTAGAGACTATTCATCTCTGTTTACCGTCTAATACTTCTACACACCTTGATTTGTAAGTATGGATATAACAGAAACTTTAACTGACTTTTGATCTAAATTGTAAGTAATAGGCTTCCTTTCTATGATAGGTCTAATGTCTAAGGATAGAAGAGTACACTAGAAATAGTGTAAAGAGCAAAGAACCATGTATTTATCAGTACAGAGCCAAATCTTGCCATTTCTTTCTCAAGACTGTTTGTTTTGTTTTGTTTTGTTTTTCAGGAGGTTTTATCCTAACTGCCAGAGCCCCTAGTGATCTTGTCCTATGTAAACTCTTATGGCATTTAACAAGTGTATCCCCAAAGGGTTATCAAACTACAGACTCTTTGACTCAACAATACCACTACTAAGTCCATATCCCAAAGAGATTTTTTTTAAAGGAGAAAGCTTATATGTACAAAAATAATCATAGAAATTTGTGTGGTGGCCAAAAAAAAAAAAAAAAAGGAAATTGAAGGGATGTCCATCAATCGAGAAATGGATGAAAAAGTTGTCATATATGATTGTTAATGGAATATCATTGTATTATAAGAAATAATAAGCAGAATGGTTTCAGTAAAAAAAAAAAAAACTAGAAAGGTTTACATGAATTGATGCAAAGTGAAGTGAGCAGAACCAGAACAGTATGCATAGTAACAGCAATATTGCACAATGATCAACTGTAAATGACTTGGCTATTCTTGGCAGTACAATGATTTAATACAATTCTGAAGGACTCTTGATGAAAAATGCTATTTGCCTTCAGAAAAAGAACTGATGAAAGTCTGCTTGCAGATGGTATCATACTTTTTGAAAGTTTATTTTTCTTGAGTTTAATTCTGTGTTTTCTTTTACAACATGACTAATATAGAAATATGTCTTTCATGATTAAACATGTATAACCTATATGAAATTGCTTGCCTTCTTCATGACTGGGAAGGAAGAGAGGTTGAGAATGTGAACTCAAAATTTTGAAAAATTAATGTTAAAAACTGTTTTGACATGTAATTTAAAATATAAAATACTATTTTACAAATCACCTTTAATTATAACTTTAAAGGGCTAGATTATTGTGTAAATTTCATATATTTCTGGTTTCAAGAAAACTCTTGTGAATAAACATTTTAAAAGTTGTTTCCTAATTATTTTTTTTATATTCTTCACTATCCACTTACCTACCAGTATGGCTAGATGGAACAGGTGCCCATTTGCGTTGGTATGGATAGTTGCATAAAATCATAGAACTTGAGGGCTGGAAGAGAATTCATTGACCACTTCGTCCTACCCATACACACCAAAAGAAAAAAGAATCTTGGCTGTTGAAATATAGCCAAGAAATCATCCTTCAGCTTTCACACACCATCTCTAAAGAGAATCACACCAGCAGTTTTCTACACACAGATCCAAGTAAAAAAAATAGCAGAAACTTACATTTTTAAAAATTGTATACTTTTCAAATCACTTTCACATTCAGTTATCTTATTGGAGCCTATCAAAGTCCCATTGAAATGTTTAGGGCAGATGTTATGATACACAGGTGACAGATGAAGTAGTTGGGACTAAAAGAGATTAAACACTAACCTCAAAGTTATAGGTCTGATGAGTTAATGTAGACAACAGAACTAAAGTTTAAGTCTCTTGATTCATAGTCCAAGAGGGGTCTTGCTGCCACATCATGTAGGTACTAAGACCATGTCCCAGATCCCAGAGATTAGGTAACCCTGGTTTCTCTATCCTTTAAAACCTTACATTTTATCAGATTCTCTAAGTATCTCTTGTATTTGAAGTGTGCAGAAAACCTCTAGGGTCCCACAGGACTTTCAAAGGTAGCAAAAGACAAAGTCTTCCCCTTTATCTTTTCCTAAGCCTCCATTGTTTTTTAAAGTCTTTGCCCATGCTCTGCCTACAAGAGTTTCCACAGGGCATTGTCTTCACTTTACAGCTATAAAATAATTTCACTTTCCCTTCTTTTTTCAGATGCATCCACTTTTGAAGTTCCTTGGGAACTCTTTAAGAAAGCAACTTTTTCCATAAGTGAGCTGAGTCAACTTTCTTAGGTCAATACCCAGCTTAGAATTTTCTTCCTTACACTTCTGTAATTATTCCCAAGTACTGGTGGCACTAAGATATAGTGAGATATAGTGATTATCACCAAGAAGTCATTCAGAGTCTTAAGACCTCTGAATAGACACACTTGAGATAAAAGGAAAGAGACATAAAGCAGCCAAGTGGGTAGTGCCCTGGACATAGAGTCAGGAATATCTGAGCCCAAATCTGGTCTCAGATACTTACTAGTTGTGTGACCCTTGACAAGTCACTTAACCTCTATCTGCTTCAGGTTCTCTTGTTGTAAAATGGAAATGATAACAACACTTACCTCTTAGAGTTGTTGTGAGGATCAAATGAGAAAATGTTTCCAAAGTGCTAAACACAGTGTCTGGTATGTGGAAGGTTCTGAATAAAAGCTTATTCTTTCTCCCTCCCTCTTCTTCTTCTTCCTCTCCCTCTCCTTCTACCCCTTTCTCTCTCTGCAAAAAGTACTGTCATGAATTCCTCTGTCACTAACTTTTTGACACAGAGTAATCACCCATTTAAATCCTTTGTTGTATTATGCACTTAAGACCTCAAGCAGCCCACAGCACAGTCCATTGCATATTTCCCCAGAGACATGCACAGCTCAAGAGAACATAAGTACAATCATACAGGGAAAACCATCCAAACAATGAATGACATTTCCCAAAATCATACTACTCTACTACAAAAAGGTCCAAACTGTCTGTCTGTCTGTCTGTCTATCTGTCTCTCTCTCCCTCCCCCTCTCCTCTCCCTCTCTCTCTCTCCTCAAGAAAAAAAGAAACCCAGAAATTCAGGTTCTGCCTCTTTTTTTTTTTTAACAGTCCCTCTAGGCAGCCTTAGAATGAAAAAAAAAATAATAAAGGCTCCCTTATTAGGGCTTTCAGCAACAGCTAGTGTCTTTCTTCCCCACAGATCAATTGTACTGATTCTTGGATTATGGTAATATAGTTGTGATCTGAAATTCACCATTTATTTTTCGGTATTGTTTCTTCCCTTGATGGTCTGACAGCCCCTGAATTTGTTGATTAAAGAGTTATAGTATAAAGCCCATAGTTTTAGGCCAGTCTGTGTCTGAGAACACTGCCAAACCACGGGCCATTTTTTATTGTTCATTGCTCTTAATACGTTTATCATGATGTATTTCCAGAGGCTGAAGCAATCGACACATTCCATAAATCAAACAAATGAATAAATTATTGTTTGTTTGGTTTCTGTTTTCTACTGAATGGCTATGATTGATGATTTCCCTCTAAAATTTGTATTTTTTTCTTAGTGGAATCTCTGTTAAATGCCTAACTATCAAACATTTACTTTTCTACTTTCTCAGTTCCTAACAACTCTGCATAACTGATTGATGCATATCAATTCTACTTTCTGATCACTGAGGTCTTTCAAAAACTGATCATTAAGGGACTGGCTGGAATCATGGTATCATAACACCCCTACAAAGTACTTTAGGAAGCTATTATCCATAGAATTCTTTAAAGTCATTGAGTGGCCTATTTTAAAGTGCAGCACTTTGACCAAACTTTTGGGTTGGATAGATTACCGTGGTAATTAGGAGAACCCAGTGTTTTCTTGGGGAAGAAAGGGAGGCAAATGGGGTGGTCTGGGTTAAGAGAAGATGCTTTATTAGTCACTGTGATGCTATTTTCAATGTATAGAGGGCAATGTTTGGCTAGTGTATATAAACAAGAAGAATAGAAGGTGATTGCTATTGCTAGTGGATGTAGATGGAACTGTCACTTTAGACCAAATTTGGTTTTATTGTGAGAGGAACTAGACAAAGTAAGCCTTCAGAAGTGGGGAAAAGCATGGTCACAATTGAATGGATGACCTTGTACCTTTCCTTTGTAGGAAGTAGAAAATTAGATAGGAAGGGCCAAGTGATCTGTATAATGGTACAATGACTTCTTTTAAGGAGCTATGACATCTGGCATAGGTGTAACTAGGAGAATTCAGGAGGTAATGACCTTAAGACATCAACTTCCTCATCCTCATCACATTTATATACCACTTTAACGTGTACAAATGATTTATCTTATCTAATTTTACTGTCCCCACAGGGCTGAGAAGTAGGTATTATTATTATTATCTACCTATTACAGATAAGACAGCTAAGGCAGAAAGAGGTTGAGTGATTTTCCCAGGGTGATCCAGCTAGTGGGATTTGAACTCTTGCCTATCTGACTCCAGGCCTGACGTGAAATTTGAAACTCAGGCCTTTTCTACTCCAGGTCTGTGTCACCTAGCTGCTTTTAAGTTTTATAATACATATCATATTTAAGTAAGTATATAAGCTTAAGTGGCAAACTTTCATTAGAATACAATTTGAGAAAATGGCTTCATATATGATTATATGGTGCCATGAGGCATTCTTTAGTCATGTTATATAAATACGTTTTACCCTATATATTAGATAATCAGATCTGTGAGTTCAGTTTGCCCTCATTCTTCTTCCTCCCATTTATTTTCACTAAATCTTCTGTGTTCACTGTCTATTCCCTCCACCGTAGCTGTCAAACATTTTCAAATTTTAAGGCAAAAAAAAGACAGAGAATAAGAATGAACCTCCACTGAAATTAGAATCCTATCCATAGTGGATAGAATTCTGGTATTAAAGTCAGGAAAACTTGAGTTCTTATCAAACATCACACATTCATTAGTTATGTGATCCAGAACAAATCACCTAACCTCTCTGACCTTCAGTTTCTTTGTCTGTAAAATGAAAGATTTAGACTTGTTTATCCTAGCAGCTCTATATCTATAACCCAAGAAAGTCTCAAAGTCTTCCCATTCTGTGAGGATCAAAGGTTGCTCTAGGCTTGCTGGTCCAGTTATCAAAGTGCAAATATATATTTTTAAATGTACTAATGTTTAAGTGTCTGTATGCCTGTTATCTGAGGACCAGACTAGTTGAATTCATGGAATTCATTTTTCAGCTATAGCAGCTTTCAAAGATTATCTACTAAGGCACAGACATATGTTCTAAATTTGTGGATAGAGTAGTCACATTGACAAAATCATAGATTCTTAAAACATTACTAATCTTTAAACTATCATTTGTAACACAACCATAAGAAACATGACTACAGAATGTGATTTTCTAAATGTATCAGGAAAAAAAAAGAGAGAGATGGCTAAAGAACAGAAGTGAGAAGATCTGGATGGATTCTCTGGGAATGAGGTTAATAATAGAAAGTTTAGAGAAACTTCAAATTCAGAAAGTGTAACAAGAATGAAAAGAAGAGAGAGAAGTTGAGTAAGGGAAACTGAGAAACCTCCCTGGACATTTATCTTGAATTTTGAAAAAAAAAAATTAATAAAAAAAATTGAAAGAGGGACTGGGTCAGGAAGCGATTGATAACAGACCAATCATTTTAATGTAAAGGAATGAATCTGGACAAGCCAGTTAGAAAAGGTTTACATTCTGCAATGGCCAGGGGATGAGGGAAATAAATGTTATATAGGAGATGAAATGAGATGGAACTGAAAAAATTCAAATTATTGTGCCAACTAGTTTGGCAAATAAAATATAGATGATGAAAAACTACCTATTTGTCTGAGGTAATCTGTACCCCCACCCCTGCCAAGGCATAGACATGTAGTACTGAAAGCTGATTCTTCCTGAGTTGTCCTGAAGGGTTCATTGTAGAATAGGGATACAGCAAACCACAGGAAAAACAAAGGGATAAAACATTTTTGGGGGATGGACATGGAAGGAAGTTACACAAGTTACCCCCGAAGGACAGAAATAAGAGAAAAGGAAAAAAAGGAAAATTAGGTCTATATGACATATGGGAAGACCTCTTACAAATTCAAACTATCCAAAATAGAATTAGAATCCTCCAGGAGTGGTAGCATTCTTCAAGCAAAGGCTGGATGCCATTTGTTGAGGATGTCATAGAGGAGATGTTCAGTTAGATGGGGAACTGTTGGACTCATCAACCTCTGAGCTCACTTTCACAGCTGTGACCCAATTCTGGGATTCTGAATGATTGATTAGGAGAAACAGCTGAAAAGCATTCCATTTATGCAATACTCTGTGAGTTATTTTTCAAAAGAGGGAAAAACAGGATTCTGTCTACTCTTGCTATAGAGAAATTTTGAGAATAAATAAGGAAGAATTTGTGAAAATATCTTGAATTCTTCTAAAGAAATAGCTTTTATAAAGTCCAGGTGGTATTTATAAAAACTCTGTCAATAAGAAGGCAATACATCAACAATACACCAACAATACAAAAAGCACAATTTTGTGAAGAAATGAATTATTTTATCTAAAGACCCTGAACGGGGGCGGCTAGGTGGCACAGTGAATAGAGCACTGGCCCTGGAGTCAGGAGGACCTGAGTTCAAATGCGGCCTCAGACACTTAACACTTACTAGCCATGTGACTGTGGGCAAGTCACTTAACCCTAATTAGCCTCCAAAAAGCAAAAAAATAAAAAATAAAAACCCTGATCATACAGCTTAGCACAACTCAAGTTCTTTACAGGCATCAACTATATTCTACTTGTATAGTTCTTACATTCCTCACTTAGCTTTGTGCCTGAAACATAGCACTTTTTAAATAAACGCTCATTGGGAGTTGACTCATTTTCTTTCATTAAATATTTTTTAAATTTTATTCATTTTTTTACCAACTTGGATTTGAGATACAGTGATAGGTCAGTAGTTCACAAAGGGTATACTTTGGAAATTACTGTCCAGTGAATTTCATGTCATAAAATATTGGATGCTAGGGAATATAACATCAGGCAAAAGAAAACTTTTAGATGGTTGATGAATAAAAATTTTAATTATCCTGCATATGCTGAATTGTAACTATAGTATTTACAAAACAAACAAAATTTGAATATTTCACATAAACATTCACTGTAAAATATGTATGTCCTTGGTTTTGAAAAAAAAAAACTCACCCAAAACAGTTGCATTTGTTGAAGATAAGCTGCACATATGTAAATTGCCCAACTCTCCCATAGTATTGGCAACATAAAAGTTCAATATTCTATCCTTCCATGAAGATTAAGAATCCCTTGGTCTAGACTGAGCAGCGTTAGAATCAGGAAGACCTATGTTTAGTTTCTGCTTCTGACACAGACTAGCTGTCAAGTCTCAACCTCTCAATGCCCTAGAAAATTCTATAAGACTAGAAGTTACATAAGAGTTGTAAATCTATACAGCTAGAGAAAGTTTCTGCCCTTCCAGTTCCTTAAATTCAAGAAAGGTCAGATAAAGAGGAAGAGACTTGTATTAAGATCAAGGGAAAAAAGTTGAGTTGCCCAGTTAATTTTTACATTGAGTAAACACAGCCATGAAATCACAGACTTATAAGAGTCAATTTAATAATTCCTAGTAAATGATACCCAGCTTTTGGCAAGATTTGAAATAAGACATCCAAGATAAGAGAAAAGTCTCTATAGTGTTTCTAAAACTTCCTGAGACAGCTAGCTATAATAACCTCTAGTACACATTTCAGTGACTAATAAGCCCTCTTAGCCAAAGAGTTCTTCCTTCTCCTTTCAACTCTAAGTAGTTTATTTAAACTTATTTCCTCTTGTTCTGGAATTATAGGTAGATAGAATTCTTCAATTGCCCATTTCAACAGTAGTCAGAACCATCAACAGTCAATAGCACCAACAAGCTTTGTCAAGTAAAACTAAATTAGTAGTCAAGGGCATCATCATTTTTTGTGGGTGAGGAGAGAGGGAAAGGGAGTAGAGATCAGCTGTTACCCACTCAGGGAAAGTAGAAAGTCAAGAAGGAATATAAAGATGATTTTCTTTCCCTTTTAGCTGAAGAACAGGGACAATCAAGTTCACTCTAAAATAACTTCTATCTAAACACTGAAGAAAAATACTGTTAGGCTTTCACAGTCACTGATATGAAATTCATGACAGAGTAGTGGTGAAAGATCAAAGCATTATGTTTGTCTGGAATCATGAGAAGCGTATTTTGCTATGCTCCACTCTAAGTAGAAAACAAATGGAAAGTTCTTTAATAAGCTATCATCAGAACAATTCATTTTCATGAAACTACTCAATGAATTTCAAATATTTAAACTTGATTTCAAGGATGATGGATTTTTCTTCTTCTTGAATTTAGATTCTGATGAAAATGGTGCTTAAGCTCTTCTTGATAGTTTGTCAAATGCTTAGAATATCAAAATACCACAGAATTATTCAGAGTGGATATGATTTTCTTGTTTATACATGTCATAATGTGGCAGGCTTGAAACATGCTATCACCGAAGTAATCACCACAAGTTGGTTGTTTGAAAATGCAAATGAAAAATATTTGAAATATAAATAAGTGTAGGACTGACATTTATTCCAAGAATCTAATGTTTTCTTCCTAAATAGTAACCCTAGGGCTCTCTTTTGTATGTAGTTTAATGGAACTGTGGATGCATTCAATTTTTCTAGTTGATTGATTGGGGGTGGGTTAATGGTGGGGATGATGGTAACTTGTCATTGTCTCCATACCAAGACATCCAAATGAAAAGTGAAATTCAGGAAAACATCCAAATCCTTTGTTCCAGTAAGAGCGCATTGTGCAAAACTGTGGACTTTGGGGGGATTGATATCTAGATGTTTTATTTTTAAAAAAATATTGTCAACTTTAAATTTAATGTCATGAGGTCATGACTTTCACATGAAGTTTCTCATAAATGTATCATTCCTCAGTCAGTCAAAAAAATAAAATGTTAAGAAGTGCTTAAGTACTATGCTGATTCAAGAAAACAATGATTAATGATAACAGCAATCATTGATATAGCATTTTGTTTTTCAAGGTAATATTATCTTATTGTTATCTTGTTGGATCCTCCCAACAATCCTGTGAAGTAGATGCTATTGTTATCACCATTTTGCAGATGAGACATCCAAGGATGAGTGAATAAAAGACATAACCAGTATCACATAGCTAGTAAGTGTCTGAGATGGGACTTGAACTAAGGTCCCTCATTCCAAGTCAAGCATTCTTATCCATTGTATGTATACTTAATTGCCAAAAAGGAGTCCTATTCTCATGAACCTGGAATCCTCCTGGAAAATTCAAGTAACCATTCTGAAACTCATTTCCATATCTGTCAAATTAAAATAATATTTCAGTGCATTGTAAGAATCAATTTGATACTATGTGTAATGCACTTTGCTAACCTTAAAATGCTACATAAATGTTAGCTATTGCTGTTGTTACTGAGTTCTGTTATTGTTGTTGTTAAGTCATCTCAGTCTTGTCCAACTCTTTGTGACCCCATTTTGAGGTTTTCTTGGGAAAGGCACTCTTATAGTTTGCCTTTTCCTTCTCCAGCTCATTTTACAAATGAAGAACTGAAGTAAACAGGGATAAGCGAGCTGCCCAGGGTCACAAAGCTAGTAAGTATCTGAGGCCAGATTTAAACTCATGAAGATGGTACCAAGCTCAGTGTTCTATCCACTATGCCACCCAGCTGCCCAAGAATTATGAAAACAAATATCTAAAAGGTCTAAGGAATGATAGGTAAAATTTTGTGACAGTTTTCATAACTGTGCATGTGTATGGAATGAACTCACTCACAAAATGGAAGCAACTAAATGGATAAAAAAATACATTCTGATGATACGCTGTTTACAAGAAACATACCTGATATAGAGAAGCACACAGTTAAAATAAAGGGCTAAAGCAGAACCTATTAAGCTTCAGCTAAAGGAAAAAAGGCAAGGGTAACAATCATGACCTTAGACAAAGTAAAAGCAAAAATAATCTAATTTAAAGAGATAAGCAGGGAAACTACATTTTGGTAAAAGATACCATAGACAATGATGTAATATAAATACTAAACATATATGCATCAAATGGTAAAGCATCCAAATTCTTAAAAGAAATGTTAAATGAGTTACAAGAGGAAATAGACTACAAAATTATACTAGAGGGGGACCTCAATTTTCTGCTGTCAGAACTAGAAAAATCTAAACACAAAATAAACAAGAGAGAAGTTAAGGAGATGGATAGAATTTTGGAAAAAGTTAGATATGATAAACCGCTGAAGAAAACTGAATGGGAATAGACAGGAGTGCACCTTTTTCTTTCAGCTGCACATGACACCTTTAAAAAAATGGCTATGTATTAGGACATAAAAACTCACAACCAAATACAGAAAAATTAAAATATTGAATGAATCCTTTTCAGACCATAATACAATAAAATTACATTTAATAAAGGGCTGTGAAAAAATGGAAAATTAATGGAAAACAAAATAATCTAACTCTAAAGAATGAGTGGGTCAAAGAACAAATCATAGTAATGATCAATAATTTCATTAAGGAGAGTGACAACAATGTAACAACATACCAAAATTTATGGGATGCAGCTAAAGCTATACTTATGGGAAATTTTATATCTCTAAATACTTATATCAATAAATTAGAGAAAGAACAGATCATTGAGTTGGGCATACAACTAAAAAAAACTAGAACCAATTAAAAATCCCCAATTAAACACCAAATTGAAATCAAAGGAAAGAGTAAGAAAATTGAAAGTAAGACAATTATTGAACAAATAAAACAAAGAACTGGTTTTATGGGAGAAAAAAAAACAGTAAAATAGATAAACCTTGGGTTGATTTGATTTTAAAAAAGAAAATCAAATTACTAGTACCAAATAAGAAAAGGGTGAATTCACCCCCAATAAAGACAAAATAAATTTTTAGGAGCTATTTTGCCTAATTATGTGTACATAAATCTGACAATATAAGTGAAATGGATGAATATTTACAAAAATACAAATTGCTCAGATTAGCAGAAGAGGATATAGAATACTTACATAATCTTATTTTAGAAAAAGAAATTGAACAAGTCATTAAAGAGCTCCCTAGGAAAGAGATACCCAGGACCAGATGGATTCACAGGTGAATTGTTCCAAACATTTAAAGAACAATTAATTCTAGTTCTACATAAAGTATTTTGAAACAATAGGCAAAGAAGAGTCCTGCCAAATTCCATTTATGACACAAATATCTTGCTAATACCTAAACCAGGAAAGGAAAAACAGACGAAAACAACTATAGACTAATTTCATAAATGAATATTGACGGATGCAAAAATTTTAAATAAAAAGAGAAGACCCGAGTAGGATGGGAATCTCCTCAAAATAAAACTCTGAATGATAAATTGGTGAATGATCCAAATAAAGAAACACAAGATATGCTGTTGTCTAGTGACCTTAAAAGTGTATGCTCATGAAAAATCAGCAAATGCATTAATTGGTACAATGAATAACTTCAGCAATTTCAATCTACAAAATAAACAATTAAAACCAATAGCTTTTCCACATAATAATAAGACTAATAATAAAATCCAGAAAACATTAGTAGAAAAAGAGAAATCCCATTACAAATGTAAAAAAATGTATAAAATACCTAGGGATCACTCTACCAACACACACACATGCATACATGCAGACACACATATGCACATATGCAAATATTCATATAGATTTGATTTAAAAGTGTTTCTTAAAGAATAAAGAACCACTTGGCAAAAAACTGGAAATTAAAGGGATACCCATCAATCGGGAAATGGCTAAACAATTTTTGGTATATGAATGTAATGGAATACTATTGTGCTATAAGAAATGGAAAGGAGATGGATTTCATATTTATCTAGAAAGGCTTATACAAACTGATGCTAAGTGAGAAGAGCAGAACCAGGAAAAATTTGTACACAATTAGACATATCATATATGTGACAACCAACTTTGATAAACTGGACTCTTCTCAGCAATGCACAGTTATAAGACAACTCTACAAGTCTCAGGATGGAAGGAAATGTCTACATTCAGAGAAAGATCTAGAAAGAACAAAGTTTAAATGGAGATTGACACAATCTACATGCTATCGTTCTTTTCCATGTTTGGTTTTGTTTCTTCTTTCCCATTGTTCACTCCATTGGTTACAACCCTACTATACAACCAGACAAATGTCCAAGTTGAA
>CM053590.1:55798430-55846655 GCA_028646515.1 Pseudochirops corinnae | reverse complement strand
GAAGGAATCTAGGGTTTGGGAGCTGTTCTTACTTAGCTTCTTATGCTTATTCTTACTCATGGTTGTTCAGACCGTGATTTTCTTTTATTTTTTTTAATCTCTATGGGGCTCTGCTTCCAGAAGGGAAAGCTCTGTCCCAAATCGCTGGGGTACTCCTGGCTGCCATAGACTTCCGGCTGACTGGATAATGAAGACTCCAAGACCGAGGCCCAAGATGGAGATCCGGATCCAGGCCGCTCAACACGAGAGCCCTGGCCTGAAAACAATCGTTCAGTCCCCCTGCTTTCTGCAGGCCTTGGGCGGGGAGCTACAACGCAGAGGTGGGTGCAGAACCTCTGCCTTTTGCTTTTCCTCTCAGGAGACCTTTCGGCCTGACGCTTATCTCCCCCTTTCACAATCCCCACTCCCAGCTGGTGCTAATCCTCAGCTGGTGCTAATCCTTCCCTCACCTGAAAGGCTCTTCCACCGCCCCCGGGGCACAGCTGAGGCTTCAGGCCCGGCTGGTTTCGGTTCACAGTGCTGATATGGTTCCTTGTAGTGGAGCTGACTTTAGTGGGAAGTATCCTTGTGTGCGGTTTGGAGTTCTAGGATTGGTTTAGAGTCCTATTTTATGGGTATTTGGGGGTGGCTATGTGAGAGCTGTGATATGTTGCTGCTGCTACGCCGCCATCTTGGCTCCACCCAAAAACTTAGCTTTAAAAAGCACATGTACAGAAGATGGAAGAAGGTTCACACTTCCAAGAACAGATACAAAAGAATAGTACTCATCTGCAAGGATAGCGTGAAGAAGCCAAAAGTATAGAAATGTACTGAGACTTGTGAAAAAAAAAATGTTAAGGCCCAAAACAATAGAGACTCCTTTTAGATATTCTTAGAATAACAAAAAAAGAAAAATATGAGACCAGTGCTCAGGCAGGTGGGAAAGATTTTAACAGAGGACAGAAAGAAAACAATTATTCAGCATATGTATTTTTTGTGTTTTCTATGTCAAGGAGAATAATCTTCAGACAGCGTGAATAGACTAAGCATGGCTAAAGAGGGAATCTAAATAAAAGATCACTGCCCACCCCCTACTTTAAATCAATCCAAGTCTTTTTGGCTTAGATAGAAAAAATCCCTTATTACTGAAAGAAATTGCAGATGAAAATTCACAGAACAATTTCCTAAGAATTATGAAGAATGGCATAAGTGCTAAAAGACTGGAAATTAATAACCAAAAAGATTTTTTTTAATTGGCAACTCTGTGCCCAATCCCGTGCTAAGTGCTGATGAGAAAAAGGTAAACATTAAAGCATCGCTGTCCTCAAGAAGTTAATGTTCTATCAGAAAATGTTGTATTCATTTTTATAATATAGAAGAAAATGGATTTTTTAAATGAAAACAGAGGGTGTGGGATGACCATTTCCTAAAAAATTATAGATAATTAAGGAGTGTGTGAGTACTAAGAATGAGGAATGGTCCACACTATAAACCAGCATGGATTCTTTCTGAATGATTAATAGTAAGCTAATTCAATTTCTTTAAAAGATTCCTCAATCAGAAGAATGCTTTAGTCATAATATATTTCTATTCAATCAAGACATTAAATAATGTTCCTTACTACATCCTTTGGTACAAAATTGAGAGATGTGGTCTAGTTGAATGCAATGCTATGTGGATTTATAGTTAAATAATATTGATTAATATATGGATATAAATCTGGAGAGAAGTTTCTGGTGCCAAACCACAGCACTATGCTCACCTCTCTGTTTCATTCAATCTTTTTATTAATATCTTGAGTGAAGACAAAGATGGCATGCATTCATTAAATGTTAGAATCAGAATCTAAAAGTATATTGATAAGTTGGAATAATAGACTGCATCTAACAAGAGGAAATTAATAATTAATAAATGTAAACTCTTGTGTTAAAAAATCAGCACTACAAGTTGTACAGAACTGTATAATAATTCAGATTGTGGAAGACGAAGATCAGCAAAAGTATATATATAAAATATTGGGGGGGGTGGTTTACTTAAGTGAGAGCTCAAAATAACTAAACAATGTGATAGGACTGGGAGGAAAAAGCTAATCTTATTAGTCCTTACCAACAAAAGATGAGTAGTCAAGTCAAAGGAGGTGATTACCCAAACTCTGTCATGGTCTGATCATATGTTGAGTTATGGTCTTCCATTCTAGACAACCTATTTTAAGAGGGAAAATGTTCATAATAAGGAGCAGCAGGCATGATGAGAGTACTGAAGGAAGTACTATTCCTTATCCTAGAAAAGGTAGAGTAGGACCATTGGGTGAAACTTTCAGGGATACGCTTCTTAGAAAACTATAAGGGAGAACTTTTAAGAATTTAAGCTGTTCAAAATTGTAATTTGCCATCTCTTGAAGTAGTGAGTTCTCTGTTACTGCAGGTACTCAGTAAGAAATTGGGGGGTGACTCGTGAGTGACACTATAAAGCAGGAGTTATTAAACTTTTTTGTATCATAGACTCTTTGGGCAGTCTGGTGAAAACTGTGGACTCCTCAGAACAATGCTTTTAAAAGCATAAATACATAGGATTATAAAGGAAGCTAATTATATTGAAATAAAGTCATTAAAATATTGAGGGGAAAAAAAACAAGCTCATGAATTCCAGGTTAAGAATTTCTGCTAGAGATCCTATACATGATTGCACGCCACCATGGGGGGGGGGGGGGAAGGGAGGGGAGAAAATCTGAAACTCAAGTGATTGTGGAACTGAATCTTGTAAATTAAAAGTAAATGAGTAAATAAAAAAAAAGAGCAAATATTGGGAAAAAAAAGAATTTCTGCTAGAGGAAAATTTAATTCATATGTCATGTAAGGGATTAAATTATGTTACCTTCAAGTTTTCTTCATATCTTTATTACATATTATTTTAATCTACTATATTCTTCATTCTATTATTATAAATACTGCTGAATTATTATAAATATAAACATCTCATAATTATTATTTAATTGATCATGGAACTATTATAAAGGAGGGAATGGGGAAGGCACATTGACAGGGCAATTGAGGGCACATAACTTTTACAACTCCACATGGCATAGAGGTCCTCTTTATATTCAAACATTATTTTGGGGCCATCTCCTTCACAGACTGGCAAAGCCACAACTAGCAAAGGAATAATGAAGGACTCAGCCTTGTCAGCTATCAAGCAGAGAGGCCTGAGCTCCTTTTGGACTCTCAGCTTAGAGCAAGAGAGAACAAAGGCGACCATAGCCACCTTGGCTTGACAGTGAATAAAATAAGAGTCATATGAATTGTTTCTTGTCAAATTGTCATGCCAGTGTGACCAAACAACCATCATCCTCTCAGAGCCAGAGGTCCATAGAATGCTAGTGAGACTGAAAACATTTTGGATGTCAAAAAATTTGATATGTCTGCCTAATTTTTAAAAAAAAAAGTCCTACAGTGCACTTTTCATCACATGTAGACATGGTCTTTGAGGTTGATGAATATAATTTTGGAATGGACCACTAAGTCCTGCCAGAAACCTGAAGTTATACTCAACCAACAGCCTGTCAGTGTAATTGCACTGCGCTGTACATGACAGTTTCCACTATGGTCTGCAGTCAGAAATTATATTTAGGTTCTTATCTTGAGAACTAAAGGAAAGTACTGCTAACTAATCATTTAAGAGAATCCAGAAAACCATAGGAACGCTTTATTGAAGTTTAAAGTCAAACATAATTTTTCATATAGAAATAAATTTACTTTTTTTCTTTGAATAGGAAAATGACTCAAGAGAATAAATGGTGTGATTATAGCAGGTAGAAGGGTTTTCATTTACTAAATTAGACAATGACTTACCCAACTCTAAGGATCCTAGAACTGATGACTTAGCAGGAAAAAAATGATTACACTCTACTTTGTTGAAATAAAATGCTTCATAAGTATTTTGTAAAGTACTTTTAATAAAGCACTTTATAAATGACATCATCATTATCACTATTATTAATTATTTTAATAAAGGCTTAAAGCTTTCTAGTGCCAATAACATCCTTTGAGAATAGTAAAACAGACAATGGGTGCACGATAACTTTTAAAGAATGTTATCTCAAGCCTTAGTGGATTCAAGAGAGGATATAGTTATATGGTTTTTGGAAGTGAACCAGTATTAAGAAAGATAAGCAAGCAGATTATTCTGACTAAGGATTACTTACTTATAGAAAGTTAATTTTAAGAATCTTATGGATAGTTATTCAATTATAAATATATAACTCAAGTATGTGATGGGCAAATGATAGATACTCTAATTAAAAATAGCCAACCCCAATTAGCCAAAAGTCATACTTCTACAGAAAGCATGGATCTTCTCATAGAGAACTGGATTTGACTAGATGTTCAGTGGGACTGAGAATGAGGAAGAGGAGATGAGATAATTGGTAAGGCCACTAAGCTGCAGTAAGGTTAGTGCAACTAAGGAGATTTAGAAGTAGTTTCATAACTTCCCAGATGCAAATTTCTCATAGAAGAAAATTGTCTTGTTTGGTCACATTCAAGTATATCCTTTTTTTTTTCTTTTTGGTTAATTTACACAGCTTTCTAAGTTCTTCCTGTAGTCCCCCCTATATTATTTCACAGAACAGCTTAGTATCAACTTCAATCTCTAATATTTCATTGTGCTTTACCTCCAAAAAATAATTCACATAAATACTCAGTAAGCACATATCCCAAGCCTCCTTTATTCTGTTCATTAACTCTTAAACACCCGACACTTCTTTGTTCTCTATGATTTCTTCAGTCATAGTGAATCAGACCCCCAAACCAAAGATAAATTTTAGTACAGACACATCTCAAACATTTTTTTTCTGGAAGCTTTAATTAATTGATTGAAGTAAGTCTCTTTGTTTCATGAATTCAGGCAAAAATTAGGCTATTAATAAATAAGTTTGAACTGGTAATTAATGAGGCTTCTTTCAAATTCTACATCAGCGTTGAGATGTGAACAAAATGTTTCCTTATAAACAAATGGAATTGATGCCAAGTCAAATCTTTTCTTTTTCCTAAAAAATTGTGGCATATATCCAATCAACTCCTCTATATTTTCTAGAACATTTAAACCAACAAATTAACCAGAAAACATATGCTGTGTAGGATGGAACATTGAGAGATTAACTTTCTATTAGAACAAATACTGTAACCTCCCTCCTAAAAAATCGGTGGGGGGAGTATTTCAGAAAAAGGAATGGAGAACAAATGAATAAACAATGTAATCAAATGTTCCTAGGACCTTTTGTGATAAGCTGAAAATTATTAGGTCTAAACAAGTATAACCATGATGTTGAAGGACCCCAAGCTCTTAACATAACAGAATCAATTGAAAGAGCTGAAGATATTCAGTCTGAAGAAGAAAAAATTTAGACTGAATATACTCTCTGTTTTCCAGTATCTGAAAGGCTATTATTGGGAATAACTTATGTTCTGCTTGGCATCAGAAAACAGAACTGGGAGCAATGGTAGATATTGCAAAGAAATTTAGACTCCATGTAAGGAAAAACTCCCTAATAATTAAAGCTATCTATTAGTATGAGAGATACTTACCTTTTAATCTCCTCATTTTTTTCTCAATTACATGTAAAAAAATTTACTATTCATTTTTTTTTAAATTTTGAGTTCCAAATTCTCTCCTTATTTCCCCTTTCTCCACCACCTTGAGAAGACAAGCTATAGATATATAGATAAAGATAGAGACATATAGATATATTTACAAACACATACATATAATGCATGTGAAGTCCTGCAAAACTTATTTCCGTATTAGCCATGTTGTAAAAGCAAACATAGCCCCCACCCAAAAAAAAAAAGAAAGAAAAGAAAAAAAGTATACTTAAATCTGCCTTCAGATTCATTTCTCTGAAGGTGGATCACATTTTTCAACATAAGTCCTTCAGAATTGTCTTTGATCATTGTATTTCTCAGACTAGGTAAGTCATTCACAGTCAATCATCATACAATATTGCTGTTACTGTGTACAATGTTCTTCTTGTTCTGTTCACTTCACTTTGCATCAGTTAATATAAGTCTTCCTAGGCTTTTCTAAAACCATCCTGCTCATCATTCCTTATAGCACAATAGCGTTTCAGCATAATCATATACTACAACTTGCTCAAGCATTACCTAACTGATGGGCATCCCCTCAGTCTTCAATTCTTTGCCTTCAACAAAAAGAGCTGTGATAAACATTTTTGTACAAGTAGTTATTTTTCCTTTTCTTTGAACTCTTTGTGATACAGACATAGTAGTGGTATTTCTGAGTCAAAAAGTAGGCACAGTTTTAAAATTCTCTTAATTGCTCTCCATAATGGTTAGACTAGGTCACAATTCCACCAATTAGTGTCCCAATTTTTCCACATTCCTACCAACATTTGTCCTTTTCCTTTTCAGTCACATTTCTGCTATATTAACCAATCGGATAGGAGTGAGACAGTACCGCAGAGTTTTAATTTGAATTGCTTTAATAAAATAGAATTTTTTTTATATCAGATGACTTTGATTCTTTTCTTTGGAAACCTGTCTGTTCATATCCTTTGAGCATTTATTGATTGGGAAATGACTGATATCCTTATAAATTGACTCATTTCTCTATATATTTGAGAAATGAGACCTTTATCAGAGAAACTTACTATAAAAACTTTCCCCCAGCTTTCTACTTTCCTTCTAATCTTGAATACATTGGTTTTGTTTGTGCAATTTAAAAAATTAATTCTATTAAAATTATACATTTTACATCCTATAATGCTCTCCATCTTTTATTTGGTGACAAATTCTTCCCTTACCCATACGTCTGACAGGTTAAATTTTCCATGCCCCCTATTTAGCTTATGACATTACTTTTTATGTCTAAATCATGTGCCCATTTTGACCTTACTTGGTATATAGCGTGAGATGCTGATCTAGTTTCTGCCTAATTCCTTCTCCAGTTTTTCCAGCACTCATAAGAGGTCTTAACAACTACTATTATGATAACAAATAGTAACTATCATTATAGCATTTATGCAGCATTTTAATATTTGCCAAGCTATACAAATATCATCACATTTGAACTTCACAACAACCCTGGTAGGTAGGCACTATTATTATCCCATTTAACAGGTGAGGAAACTAAGGAAGATAAGTAAAAATATTTGTCTGAGGCCATACATCTGGCAAATGTTTAAGAGAAGATTTGAATTCAGGTCTTCCTAAGACCACGTCCAGTGTTCTATCCACTGAGTCACCTAGGTACCTTCTCACATAAAAGTTAGATGAACACACATGGAACCAGTTGTAGTGAGCACTTTTGCTCAGGTATACTTTAGACTCCTGTTGTCAAGATAGGTCTGGGACACTCAATTTTGAGATTCTGCAATTTTGTGTGACTAGCCTTTTAGGGAGACACATCATTCATTTTTGCTCACTAATTAAAATTAAGTGCATTGCAGCACTAGAAAGACCAGCATGTCTAAGCAAAATTCTGTATTGGAGCTCAGCTTCTTCTGACTCCAGGCCTGGTATGCTATCCATTTTGCCACCTACCTGTCCATATAATAACAAAGAATCATAGACTTTAGAGCTGATGAATGAATGAATAAAGCATGTATTATAAACACTTATTATGTATAAAGCATCGTGCTACATGCATAACAAAGAAAACAGTCCCTGCACTGAAGGAGCTCACAATCTAAGGGGAGAGATTCATACATAAGGTTTCAGATACAAATCGGATGGAAAAGTCTCATGGTCTTTAAGGTACCATAGCAAAGAAGATAACAATGCGTCTTCTTTAATGTCATTTCTACTGATAAAATTATATGATTTTCTGATGTTAAACTACTTAAAATTTTCGAAGACTACATAGTGCTAAAAAAAAAAATTTCCTTTGTCTTCAATAACTGACATTTGTCAACCTGCATTTAAACAAAGGTTACTTCCCAGGATCATGGTTGAAGGCACAGGGCTAGAATCACTGCTACCCCCTAGGGACTTGGATTCAGGGTACTGAGCTGTCTCTATCAGGTTCTGAGGGGAGGTGGTGGTCAAGGTAGTGGTAGAGGCTTAACTTGTCTGGTACATGCTATATCCTATATCTCCCTCAAGGTGCCTTGCTGCTTTGCCTAAGCTGGTTTGCCTACCTTGTGTGTGGCAATTGGTTGGCAGTTGGTGGGAATGACTGGCCCCTTTTCCACAAGAGTTCCCTCCCTGGATGATTGCTTTGAGGGCTTAGCTGGAAGCAGAACCAGTGACCTGGGAGTTGTCTTGACTCTCAGAGCACCTGTACCCATCTGACTGTAGGCAGTGGTTAGTCAGGAGGTTGCAATGGCTGGAAGTGACCTTAGAAAACCAACCCTCATTTTACAGATGGGGAAACTCATGATAAAAAAGATGAGATGGTTTTCCATATACCTGGTCTCACCTCTATTCTAATATAGACTCCTTGAAGGTAGGAACACTTTTTTGTTTTAAGGGTTTCTTTGTATCTGGAGTATTGACTACAGTTCTGGCACATAGCAAGTACTCAAATACTGTTTGAAGGATGGATGGATGGGCCAGATACTCTCTTCCTCTATAGAAAATGAAAGGGTATCTTTCAATAGATAATGCATGCTTCAGAGAGGGATCCCTTCTTGAATCCATGACTATACGAAACATTTCCCTCCATTCCCTCATATAAAACATTCTCTAAAGATGTGATATGGCAGGGGTCTAGATGGAAAAACAGACAGATACATACAATGAAAACAATAGGACACATGAGCAATAAATGGCACATACAATGAGTACAGGAATTTATAGGAAGGGAAAAAAAAAGAAAGAGAACAGTCTCCCAAGAAAAGTATTCCAGATGCAAGAGTACTCCATTATTTGGGGATAGGCTGAAAACTCCATCCTTTCCTCAAAAGGATTTAATGAATCTTAGATTAATGAGAACCCATTTGGCTTCTTCTGAGGATACAGCAGGAATGTTGCTTTCCTTTGAATAGAAAACAGATGTATGAATCTGCAAGATGGCACAGGGGGAAAACATGCATATATCTAAGCAAGCTGGTCACTAACATTTCTGTCGGCTCTGATGCAGTGAAATGAATACCAAAGGAATTGCCAGAGAGATACTTATTAATGAAAACAGCTGGACAATGACTCTTCATGGTCATCCACATAGCTTTCCTGAACTCAAGGAAAACAAACAGGTGGTGAATCATTCTGTGGGACAGAGAGAAGGTAAAAGAAATAACTTACAACAGTTTTCTGCAGTAAAAATAAAGAGGTGATTTTTACTAGGCTCCAATAGCAATTTACTGCAGGGAAAAAGAAGCAATGAAATCTGGTGTAGGCTTAATTCAAGTAGCTGGGGGAAAAAATTCCTGTCAACGAATCAAATTTATTTCTGAACAGGTCTAAACAGTCTATAGATGATTTTACATTTACAGGAAAATGATCCAACATGATGACTTCTCATTAACTTTCAAGGGCTATTTGGCACACAATGGAACATATCCACAGGAAACATTTATTTGTCTTGCATTAGACACAAATTCTTCTCTCTGAACCATGAGATACAAAGTAGGAGAAAAAGGCTATAGCATCATTGCAAGGGTCAAGACGAAAAGCAAAAAGAACATGAATTTAAAATATGCAGAATTCACAGGTTCATATGTCTTCAACTGGAAGTAGTCTCAAAAGGCATTAAATTCAGCCTCTTCATTTTTAGCAATCAGAAAAATCAAGCTCCAGGGAAGTTGTGACTTGCTCAAGGTCATGCAGGTAGTAATGTCAGTGGTAATATTTGAAACAATTTCCTCTCATTCTGGAATCAATGTCTTTTTTATTGTTCTAAAGGAATACAAAATTAACCATAGAATCCAAAATATTATTTCTCAGATTTGCCCGAGCAATCAAAATGACTAATGAAAAACACATTCAGCTACAGAGAACAAAACGGTTTGGTTCATTCACTTATGAGCCTGTGAATTCCTTATTATACTGTATTATATTCTTGAAGACAGGGACAGTGTAATTCATTTTTGTATCCCTCTCAGTGCCTTTGTATACAAAATAATAATAGACATTTAAGCAATCAGTAACATTGTATACAGTAACAGCAATATTGTTTTCAGAACAACTTTGAGGGAATGTCATTTTGGCTATTATAAATATTGAGATTAACTATAAAGGGCATATGAAGGAAGATACTATCTGCATCCAGAAAAAGCACTGATAACTAGAAGTATGTATAGAATGATTTTACAAATATATTGTTTGTTGCTGTTGCTTTTGATCCTTCATTCTACAACCAATGATATCAGATAGGTGATGTCTTGAGTTGGAAGTGAATTAGGTTTCAGTGAGGCAGAGCTGTACTATGTCAACAACCTCATTCTCTCCTCCAGATGCATCAATGTCCAGTAGCAGGACACAGATCAAGATGACTAGTGATTACCCCCATATGTGTGTGTGTATTTGTGTCTAATGGTACCCATTTTGGGGTGGAGGGGAAAAAAGGGGGAAAAAAAAGAAATTTACATAATAATATATTTTAAAAGAATAGCAAGTTTTAGAGTATAGATTTTCATTTTCAAGTGAAATCATTTTTTTATTATACTATGTCATGGAAAAGCTTGTTTTATTCCATTAATTAAAACTAAAATTTAAAAATTTAAAAAATTTTAAAATGTATTTATTAGGCACCTACAATATTTTGGGTACTGTACTAGAGAACTAAAATAAAAATGAAACAGTCTCTGACCTCAAGGAGCTTAAGTTACACTGGAATTTCTAGGTGTCACCAAGATAATATGTTAAATAAAAACCAAATTACACAAATACTACTACAAAGTTGAATCATTCCATGACTTCTCAGTAATTTGATCAACAAGATGGAAAAATAGGTATCTTGGCCCGTCCTTATGATCTCTCAAATCTTTACAAATTAAAAATTATATCCAAGAGCTAAAACACTTACAGTTGTTTCCACAGGCTAAGATATAGAGAACCATAGTGAAGCAATAATTTAGTAATCTAATAGCAGAGAAGGATAATCCTGAATGCCTAATGTGCTCACTCCACATCCCCTCCTCTACCAATCTCCATACTTGTAAAGCCAAGCACAAGGAGCTTTCCAGAGCACTGCTGCTGTGAACAACTTCAAGGTTCTGATTACATAGTATAGTGAACTCTCTATTTATTCAGTAAGAAACTAAGACGAAACATTCACAGGAGTCAAAGTATAGCATTCACAATGTTACAGTATAACAAGTTATCACTAAAGTGGCCACATAGTTTTCACTAAAGTGGTCACAAAAGATACAATTATTTAGTAACTCAATCATTTAGTAAGTCCTTAATTCAATCATCCTTAAGGAAGCTTGCCTCCTTAATGGGCACAAAATACAAAGGTCAAAGTTCTCCACCCCTAGGTCACATTGTCTTAATCTCTTCATCAAAAAGTCTTCTTTCTTCTTAATTGGAGAAGCACTTAACTCAATCATTTGAAGGTAAAGGTCGAAGTTCTCCACCCTTAGCCCACAGTAAATCATAATCTTCTCAGTTTGTATTAAATACCCAAGGAGAGGTCTTTTCATCCAGGAAGGCTCTCAGCTTCCATGGTTCCTCTTCCATGGTCCCAGGTCCTGCCCAAATCTATCCAACTGTCACCTAAGCTCAAAGGCAGACAGCTCTCAGTTCTTCCTCCAGCTCCTTGTGCAGTACCTATTCCATATTGTAGCTCACAGTGTCTAGTCCACCTCAAGTCCTTCACAATTTCTGTTCCTGGGAAGACAAAGATTAACAAAGCCACAATAACATTCATCCACATTGCTGGCATCTTCATCAATTCACTTTCTGCCTGTGAAATCAAAACAGACCCACCAACAAGGTGTAAGAAATCAACACAAATCATCAGTATAGTCTCAGGACCTCTTAAAACATCAGTAAAGCCCTCCTCCAGGATTTCTGTAAACATACAAGAAGAAAATCCTCTTTCAGGGCATCTAAATTGGATTAAGGTCCCAGGGCTGCTGTAATAACAGCAATGTCCTCTATCAACAGATGAATCTGACAAAGTAACATCAAAACAGACAGCATCAGCACCACAGCCATGATTCCTTCCAGTTCTCTTCTCATTTCTCAGTTCTTCTCAATTCTCTTCTCAGTTCTTTTCAGTTCTCAGTTCTTCCATCACAAGTTCTGTTCTCCATTCTGTTCTCAATTTGTAGCAGTTCTCAGAAGTTCTCAGGATAATTGTTAATTGTTATTATTGTTAATCTTTGTCTTCCCAGGAACAGAAACAGTTCTCTCTCTCAGCAATTCTGGCTCTCTAGCTTGGGCTTTTCCTTATATGTGATATTAGCTCCTCCCTGTTGTTCCCCTTTCTGTTATATCAGCAACTTCCTCCCATCCTGGGATTCACAAGTTCTGGATCTTAATACTTGATACAACCATGAACTTGAAACAAGGTGCTAAGTACCTGTTTGATTACAAATACAAGGGGCAGGGAAGATCTTCAAATCCCTATTACCATAACAATGCTCTGACCAAATTGTATAATAGAACCTATAGGTTTGTATTCTGGGATCCACTAAGTAATTCCTTTGATACTGCTTTAGTGTCTCCCAGCACACTCCTCTACCTCTACCCTCATTCTGATGCAACAAGAGGCAGAATTTTATCTTTAATTCATCATCACTAGCATTTATATAGCATCTAATATACGCCAGGCACTCTGGTAAACATGCTAAAAATATTTCATTTGATCTATTCTTACAACTCCCCTGGGAGGTAAGTGTTATTAATCCCCATTTTACATTTGAAGAAACTGTGACAAACAGCAATTAAGTAACTTCCCCAAGGTCACACAGCTAAGAAGTATCTGAGGCTAGATTTGAACTTTGGTCTTCCTAATTCCAGGCCCTGTATGCCCTCTACTGTGTCACCTAAGTGCTGTGAGTAGGAGGTAGATACATAGGAAAACTGAAGGTTATTGTGTCTGGTATAGCAATGCTCAGTCAGAGAGCACGGGAAAATGGGAAGAAGTGCAGAATTCCAGAATATATGTTGGTCTCCACCAAGCCTAAAGGAAAAAAAAAAAAAGGAACTAGAATCTGACTAAGGTAAAGTATATCCCCCAGAAATCACTTGAATCAGAGATTAACCAGGGAAAAGTCAGTTCCCCAGAATGGAAAGAGACTAAGATAACATTGAGGTCTAGATCTTAAGAGATTTGTCATTTAAAAGGAGGGAGTCAGAAGTAAGTAATAAGAGAATATGGGAGTGGGGGTAGGGAAAGACTGAAATTACCAAAGATTTTAGGAGGAAGAATACTCAGTTAAAAACCTTGAGCATAAGTAGATAAACTAAGAGGGAAGGGATTAAAAAATGGCCTCCATCAAACAAACTCTAACTATATTATAAATCAGCAACCATCAATACCATTTCATATTATTTTTAAAAGAGAGAAGTAATTCAATGGGATAGACTAAACAAATGAGAATCAAGAACAATGCAACTCAACAAATCAATATTTAATAAACCAAAAAAAGCATAAATTGTTTGGGAAAGGACTACTTATTTGATAAAAACTTATGGAAAAACTGGAAAGCAGTCTGGCAAAAATTGTGCTTAGACCAACTTTTTTTTGACAAAATGTATTCAAAAAGGATACATAACCTTATTATAAAATAATTATATGATTCTCATATATGTAGCCCTCTCCTTTAAAAATCAGGCTTCATCCTAGGTTTTCTGTCTTTTTGCTAGGTCATTTGCTAAGTTTTATGTGTAATGATTAAGAATCCATTTTTAAAATAACATGTGAGGTAGAGCCTAAATTAAAAACTATGTTAAATAATTTAACTTTAATAAAGTAGCAAGATATAAAATAAACCCACAAACTCATCCAGATTTCTGTACACTAATAAAGAAAACTTGGTAAGTAGAGGTAGAAAAAGAAATTCCATATAAAATGACTTCAGAATGTACAAAATATTGGAGAGTCCAGTAACTGAGATATATAGGAATTATATGACTATAATTACAAAATATTGTTTGTAGAAATAAAGACAGTTAAATAATAGGAGAGATATTGGTTACTTATACCAATATACCTTCACAATAACAATACTACCTTATTTACATATTCAATTCCATGTCAACCAAGCTCTACAACAGGATTATTTCATAAAACTACAAAAAATATTAACAATTTAGGCAGAGGAACAAAAGGTTAAGAATTTTAAGAGAAATAATGAACAAATAAGTGAATAGCAATGTAGCCTTATCAGCACCAGATCTCAAATACATCACAAATCATTAATCATAAAAAAAGAAGTATTTTGTACTGGATAAAAAGCAGGAAAGTTGAGCAGTGAAAGAGATCAGGCATGCAAAACCCCAAAGCAGAGTAGCATAGTGTTTGTTATATCTAAGCACTTGCACAAACTTGGTAAGGATTCACTATTCAACAAAAAATACTATTTGGAAAACTGGAAAATAATCAGACAGAAACTAGTTCTAAAACAATTATGGATTAGGGGGAAATTCTTCATCAAATATGGAATAGATAGCATAATTTTTAAAATGAGGAATTTTGATTACATAATTTTTTAAAGATGTACTAACAAAATAAATGCATTTAAAACTAGAAGGAGAAGAGTTAACATGCGAAAATAATCTCTGAAGCAAAGTTCTCTGATAAAAGTATTATATATAAAGTATATAGGGATTGGGTGTGAATAAACCAATGGCCAAATGCCATTCCCCAATAGATAAATGATCAGAGGATAAGATCAGATAATTCTCATAACAAGAAATCCAAATGGTCAACAACTATTTGAAAAAATTCTCAAAATGACTTAAAATAAGAAAAATACAAAGTGGAGCAGTTTGAAGCAGTCATCAGATTAATGAAGATGACAAAAGAAAAATGATAGTTGTTTGAGAGGTTGTGTATTGTTAATAACGCTGTGAAGTGGTTCAATGATTCTGGAAAGTGGTTTTTAAATATGCCTTAAAAGTCACTAAGTTATATATTTACCAAGGAAATCAAATAAAGGAAAGGACAAACACATACACCCACACACAGAGATACATATATATTTATTATATATTAGGTGATATATATTAAATTTGTGGTCAAACTATTTATTTTAGCAAAAAATTGGAAATAAAGCAGAAGTCCTTCAACTAACATGGCATGAACATAACAGAATATTATTGTACAATGAGAAATTATGGAAAGGATAGAGTCAGAGACCCTTCTGGAAAAGTGAAGAACTGATACAGAGTTAATCAATCAGAACCAGAACTAATTATGTCATGTCTACAACACTGTACTAAAAACAAAATGTGATACACTTATGAACTATGATCAACTTGACAACCAAGAACATGCCCTGAAAATTGATGATGATTTATGCTTCCTCTTCTTGTTCAGTCATCTGTCATGTCCAAATCTTCACAGTCTCCTTTGGGGTTTTCTTGGCAAAGATGCTGGGGCAGTTTTGCCATTTCTTTCTCCAGCTCATTTTATAGATGAGGAAACTGAGGCAAACACAGTTAGGTGACTTGTCCAGGGTTACACAGCTACTAAGTGTCTGAGGCTGGATTTGAAATCCTGACTCCAGGGCTGATGTTCTATGCACTGTATCACCTCTCTGCCCATCATGCTTCCTGCCTCTTTGCAAAAAAGATGATGGATTAAGTTTGAAAAATGAGAGGTACCATTTTCAGCAGATGTTAAGGGGCAGTTAATTTTAGGAACAGTAATGCTTAAAAATGAAAAGAAAGAATGGAATGAAAATGAATCATATTACAAATAAACAACAGCGAGCAGAAAAAAGTCTAGGAAAGGAAGCAAAAATAAGTGAGGTGGCATTAGAACTACAATAGTAAATTTGAAATACACAACAACAAAAACAAGTTGTATGTGCTGGAGATTCATAATTTCATGTGCAACTCTCTTTTTTGATTCTTTGCATAGGAAAGTGTTCATATTTCCTGATGTTTGTCAATGTCACAATAAAAAAGGTGAACAAAAAGAAAAGAGAAGAAAAAGTGTGGGTGGTTTTAACTTTATAAATGTATGATGATAGTAAATATTCACAATGGTTTGACAGGGGTAGACAAATTAAGGAGAGATAGGGAGTAAGTGAAGACAGGATGGAATTACAAACTGGTTTCGGGGTATGTATTGGTCTACCATTCCTCTCTTGACACACTCACATGGACCAATATAACCACTATATCAAGTTATGTTTATAAAGTTTATCAAATTATCACAAATTAAAATTGGATGCCAATACAAGAAATTAGATTCATTTCTAGTTTAAAACCCCTTAGAGCCTGACCATTTGAATTATAAAATTAGCACTTGTTCATTGTGCAACCAAGGATAGGTTATATTTCTTTTTGCTTTTTTTTTGAAGGGGAAAGAAAATTGGGGTTAAGTAACTTGCCCAAGGTTACACAGCTAGTAAGTATTAAGTGTTTGAGGCCGTATTTGAACTCAGGTCCTCCTGACTCCAGGACCCATGCTCTATTCAGGAGAGGTTATTTCCTTCATCTGTAAAGAGAAGGAAGAATTGACTAGAAAGTATCCAAGGTCTCTGCTAGGTCTAAATTTATGATACTATGTTCCTATAACAATACCCATTAAAATTTTGAATTTAAACATTAAAAAAGACATTTCCATGCACAAATAAGGTGAGAAATATATGTGAAGCCACAAATATCTATTACATACAGTTTGTTTTTTTTAATATATTAAAAATTCAACATGTTACTTTCAAACTGTCCTGTTTGTCTTTGTTTCATTCGGAACTTCCTTCAGGTCTCTTCTGCCCACTCATTTAAAAGCTTCAATCATCTTTTTTTTTTTTTTAATTTTCTTCTTGGGGGGAGGGTACCATCATCAGGTTCCCTCTCCCCTCAAATACGTCTATCCAAATGAAAAAGAGAAAAACACCATCATCATAACAAATAAACTGATTCAAGCAACACAAACCCACACATCTATCATGTCAAAAAATGCATATTTCATTCTCTACCTTGATTCCATTAACTTTATGTTAAGAGGTGGGCAGTATGCTTCTTTATTGGCATTCTGAAGTCACAGATCACTGAATTAATCAGAGTTCTTCAGTCTTTCAAAGTATTTTTCATTTACAATGTTGTCACTGTGTAAATTATTTTCCTAGTTCTGCTTACTCTGAAACTAGTTCTATAGCTTTTTATCAATAGCATAAAAGGAACAGTAACCAGTTTTGTGCAGAGCCTAGGAAATATGTGGTATGAGTCAGGAGGAAAAGGTATGGGAAGAACTGGATATGGTAACCTGAAGAAACATCTAAACAGATTAAGGGGACATAGAATTTGTCATCAGATATTTGAGCTATTGTCTTTTGAAGGAGCCTGCTTTTTGATTCCTTTCATAAGTCTGCTGGAGAGGTACTAGCAACATCGAGGGATAGACTACAGTTCCGAATAAGAAGACTCTGATAATGAGTAATAACCAACAATGGAATGAGCTGCCTTAAAAGGAAGCAAGTTAGAAGTATCATCATTAGAAGCAACTCAACCACTCTCTGAATTGACCCAAGGTGGTTTTTGGACAAGTTCACTGAATTTAGAGCTAGAAAAGTTCTAAATATGGATGAGACATAAAATTGCCACTTAATTGATGTTCCAAATAAGGAAACTGAAGGCCAGAGACAAGACATAGTTCTGACATCAAACTCTTAGGAAAAGGTTTTTCAACTTAGTGGGACACGACACAGCTCATGCACTGTTGGCATAACCTTTAAGAACTCCGGAGTTTGAGATGGCTAGGTGGCACAATGAATAGAGCACTTGCATTGGAGTCAGGAGGACCCGAGTTCAAATTTGGCTCAGACACTTAACAATGACTAGCCATGTGACCTTGGGCAAGTCACTTAACCCCAATTTCCCTGCCCTCCCCCATCCAAAAAAGAAAAAGAAACAGAGAGACTAAGAATGGGCAAAGAGGAAATCAAATTAATACTTTAAAGAACTCTATAGTCATTCCAGGATGGAGTATCATAGATGAGCTTTCAAGAAGAAAATATATAATTCTTTTAAAGGATTTATTGTCTTAGATGGAGGTTATAACAAAAAATAGTACTGTTAGATGCCTAATTCAGATAAATTAGAAGGAACTTAAAGTCAAGGATCACAGATTTAGAACTGCAAAGCACCTTATAGACTTTCTGGTTACAAGATTGCACAGCATCTTACGATCACAGATTTAGAGTTTAAAGAGACTTCAAAGATCATTAAATCCTCCATGTTTGGAACCCTCTCCCTCCACATCTCCATGTTTTGACTTTGTTGGCTTCCTTCAGGTGTCAGCTAAAGCCCTGCCTTCAGCAAGAGTCATTTCCTCATTAATCTGAGAACATCTCCAATTGATGTTGTATATATTGTTTGTGTGTTCTCTTTCCCATTAAGCTAGGAGCTCCTAACTGTTATGCAATACAATTAGTATTATGGATTTCATTAATAGTAATAATGATTGACTTTTATATAGGGCTTTAGGGTTTACAAAGTGCTTTACAAATATTATCTTGACATCACCATGAGGTGGGCAAGGAAAATAATAATGTAAGAGACAGTTTGATATATTAGCATTGACATTTTAAGGGAATGGGAAAGTGTGGTAAGAAATAAATGTCCTGTCATAATCTTCCCATCATCAAAGGGTATTTGAGGGGAGTAATTGAGAAAAATAGAGGGCATGTGGGTGGATTGATTTTGTCCTGAAGATTTGTAGCAGCAACCACGCTGGCATACCCAGGATGGCTGCTAGTACAGGTTCTTAGATCTCCTTTACTAGGAAAGATAGCTGTTTAAGGGGTCAACAATCTTTTTTAATTACAAGTTAGGAGCATAATAATTGGCAGGTAGCGACTCTAATTCATACAACAGTCTGTGATGTACCCATGTGGCATGGGAATGAATAATGAGCTGGGTCAGGAATAACGTACTAGACCGCATAGCCCATAGAAAAGTTAAATGATTTAACTACATCCTAAAAGAAGAAGCATGACATGCTCCAAATGGGTCAGTATGAGGAAGTCTGGTTGTGGGAACTCTCAGAATCTTTTGACAAGTGTTGACCAAGGGAGAAAGTAGAAAGATACTATACTATGAGCAGGCCCTGCTAAGTAGAATGCTACTCAGTGGTGGAGAGAATAATAAGAAACATATTAACTCCAAGAATTTCTAAACTATTTAAATTTTTATCAAATGCACTAAAATTTCATTTATTTGTTATGATCAGGAAATGAGTAGTTCTACATAGATACACTTTCCAGATTAACTGAAGCTTACCCTTTTACACACCAAACATTTCTTATTTTAATGATTTTAAAGGAAATCTATCCAAAGACTATTACACACATCCCTGCTTTTTCAAATTGTAGGACATAGAATATAATGTTCTTAATGCTATTCCCAAAGCTGAACTTAGCATCTCCCCCCTTAAATTTGACCTTCTTATAAACTTTCCTGTTTCTATTAAATGGATGATCATTCTCCCATATTCACATGCTTAAGAGTCATCTTAGACTTTTTTTTAAAACTCCATCATTCCATCAGCTGCCAAATCCTACTGACTACTTACACAACATTCTTCTTCTAGTCCCTTCCCTCCATTTGCAGTCAGTGCCCTAGTTGAATCTCTTATTTTTCTGGTCTCGAATGGTGTGAAAGTTTTTAAATTGGCCTCTCTGCTTTTAGCTTCTTCTCTCTCTTCCAAAATGCCACAGTGGAAAAAATGCTGAATTTGGAGTCAGAGGAACTGGCTCTGCCATTTACTGTGTGGGTAACTATGGGAAAGTCTTAGTTTCTCTTGTCCTACTTTTTCATTTAGAAAATGAGGTGGTTGAACTACAATAAAGGGCCTCTAAGCAATTTGTAGCTCTAAATCTATAATCTTATAACTATTAAGTCTTTTCAAAATTATATTCCCATCTCTTGCTTCCATGTATTCAAACTACCTGTATCACATTCCTGAAATATATTTCTTACTTCTCTCCATTTCTTAGACTTTTTAACTTTCATCAGAGACCAGCTCCTCCAAAAAGCCTCCCTTGAAGTTCCCATTTGTTAGCATTCCATACTTCAGTTATCACATACTTAAATTATATGAATGTGTTGTGTCCCCTTCCCCAATAAACTCCTTGACCATCTTGTTTTTATCTTTGCATTCCCAGCACACAGAAATTCCCTATATCAATATTTCAATGTATCTTTCATCTTACCATTGTGTGTACCCTGCCCAGTGGAGCCAATCATCAGTTGTATTTTCTCATTCTGTTAGATTCTTGTCCATGCTCTCCCAGGAATCCTTCATTAGTCATTCACCCAAAATTCTGGTTGATCTGTTTTCTAGAATTTCTGCCACTGCATTAGTGCTAATGTAAAACACAAGACATTCGTCCCTTATCCATACATATAGTAGGTGGTTAATAAGTTTTGACTTATTTATTTATAGTGGATGAGTGATTTAGGTGGAATTGAAGTGAATTTTCTTTATTTTTCTGTGGGGAGATCTATGATTTCTTTAGTGTAGAGAATTCTGGGTCAGAAAATACCATATACCAATGCAGATGAGCAAAAAGGGAAAGAGCACTGGATCAGAGTCTGGGGACTTGTATTCAAATTTTACTTCTGATACTAACTATCTGTGTGACCTTGGACAAGTCATTTAAGTTCCATGAGCTTCAGTTTCATTATTTGTAAAATGAAAGGGCTGGATAAGATGGGCTCTGAGATTCCTTTCATCTTTAAATCTTGGGTCCAGTGATCCTTAGAGTCATCTGAGACACAGATATGAAGTGAATTGCTCAGTGTCACATGGTTAATATGTGTCAGGGTCAGGATTTGAACTCAGTTCTCTCTGATTCAGAGGCTGGCTCTCTTTCTACTATCCACCCTGATTCTCTGAATAATTATTATGAATACAGATCATGGTAGCAAGACTTAATATGTAATGGTGCTCTCAGGTTTCTAGTGGAGGTAGTTTGTCCCTACAGCAAAGACATTGAATCCCAGACTTGTGCCTGCTTTTGAGCTTTTCTCTCTCTTTTCTCAGGCTCCTAATCCTCTATATAACCCATGCTTCATCATGACATCAAGATGACCCCAGACAGTAGCTATGTGACTCTGGGCAAGTCATTTAACTCTATTTGCCTCAGTATCCTCATCTGCAAAACGAGCCAGAGAAAGGAATGGCAAATCATTCCAGTATCTTTGCCAAGAAAATTCAAATGGGCTCACAGAAAGTTGGACATAACTAAAATACAACCATCTTTTAAAAATCTTAAAGTATAGTCATGAGAAACAAACTGGCAAAATCTACCAAAGTGAGAAAGGCTTTGAATTCTGACCAAGTAAGGAGAACTAACTTAAGCATGTTCAAAGATGCTCATCAACATGTTGGTCGATGAGGTGATGATTTTTCTTTCCCCACAGAATCTGAATTGAAAGGGTCCTTAGAGGCTAGCAAAATTTATATATTCCTGCAGGAAAAAAAAATCCCTTTTACCACATTATTTATAAGTGTTTATTCAGCCTTTACCTGAAAACCTCTGGTGAAGTAGAACCCACAACCTCCAGAAACCACTCACTCCATTTTTGGATAGCTTTAATGGTTAGAAACTGTTTTTGTTTGCTTTTACTTCAAGCTGAAATCTGACTTTCTGTATTTTCCAACAAGTATTCTGTCTTTTGAGGCCAAGTAAAACATTTTTATCCCTCTTCCAAGGGGCAGCTCTTCCAATATATGAATGCAGCTGTCATGGATACAGCTAGATGGGTACCCAGCCACATCTGAGCTTCCACAGCACTAGAAAATCAGCCACTATTATTGGCATCAGTAGTACTAGTACTCACACTCACAAAATTAAGTATCCTTACAGGATGTTTAAAGTCAATGAGTGCATCTAATTTTGGGAACATTGTCTCCTCACCCCAAACACATGGCTTCTACCTGGATATGTTCAGAGATGGCAGACAACCAAGATTTGAATAGTCAACCTGTAGCACCAAGTGAGGATTCCTGCTTAAGCAACCTCTTTTAGGATTCCTATAAAATGCCTGGTTATATAAATGCTCCCCATATTTTTGGGAAATTATGCCTTGTGAAGCTATAAGAAAAAAAATTTGGGAACTATCACCAAGGAAATGTGTGTGTGTCTGTGTATACTTGATATGTATGTTCTTTAACTTGCTTAGCATTCTGGACCAGGCCTAACTTAGACCAGTTCAATGGTTCAGACCAGGAGCAAGAAGGAAATGAGAAACTTAGAGACTATCTAACATTGAGGGGGGAGGGGGAACTAAAGTTCACTTACCAATAGCATGTTAAGGATATTTAACAAAGATTTAGTTCTGCTTTAGGTATATATAGTTATCCTTATTCCCAAACTAAAATAAATAATGATCAAAAAGGTGTGTTGCCTGGTTCAGCAGTTGGTTAGTTCTCAAGTCTAAAGGGCACTGACTCTTTGCAGAGTTGTCTTTTTATACTTTATGTGACAAAAAAATAAAAAAAAAACCATGCCAATGGCTCTACACATTTTTTTCAATACTATCCTGATGGTTTATGGTTGCTGTTGTAAGCCCCATGGACCTAGAAATCAGTTGAATAATTAGGAAACATATATTACCAAACTGCTACCTATGCTATGCTTGGTATCTTCTGTCTGTACCCTTGGAAACCAATGCAGTTGAGTAAATCATCTGTAATTTGCTATTTTACCACCTACAATGCAACTTCAGAGAGCCAAAGGACTAATATGAGACCAAAAAATAACCCTAAAATTATATACCATAGCGATGTCTCAACTTTTTCTGTTTGTTTGTGTCACCTATAGTAGCCCATGAGTGTGGGGCTACTGTGGTTTGGGAGGTAGCTACTAAAACTAACCAGAAAGAGAGGATCCTCACTTTTACTGAGAATGACTAAACAGTTAAATTGCAACTAGATTCTTTATAAGACAGATGGTAGGTCAGGAGAAAGAGCACTAGACCTGGAATCAGGAAGACCTAAGTTCAAATCTGACCTCAGATACTGACTAGCTGTGTGATCCTGGGCAAGTCACTTAACCTCTTTTCACCTCAGTTACCTCATCAAATGCCTCTCAGATGAGAATAGCATCTACCTCACAAGGTTGTTGTGAGGATCAAATGAGATATATGTAAAGGCACTTAGTATAATGCCTGGCACACAAAAGGCATTGTATAAATGTTTATCTCATTCACTTCCCTCCCCTTATAACTAGAGAAGGACCAGGTGATCTGGGAATCCTCAGAGACCATATATCAGATGCAATTTTCAATTATCAATTGCCTGTAGACTCATTACAGCTCAAAAATTCAACACATAATACAGCAGAGAGTACTAGTGGCTTCCCAACTGGAAAGCTGTACATACAGACTCTGTCTATACATTTCATTGTTGCTTATTATACATGCTTTGATACTAGATAGATTTTCATTTGAGGGCTATTTACTGCCAACGTGGAACTCAGTGTAATTGATTAGAGTGTGATATCACTCCCAACTCAGGGTTAACTGTGTAGGCTCTGTATTTCATGCCCTGTTGGTTCCCTTTTCTGAGGTGGCACACAGAGTGTCACTGATGGATTCTTGTTCACTCTGCAGCAGCAAAAGATAAAAGCAGGAGGCTGCAGTGTAAAGGATGCTGGAGTCAGAGTCAGAAGACTTTCATCTTGATGCCCCGCTCCTCCATTTATTTGAGAGATTGCTTTACCTTTTCTGATTTCAGGATTAGAAGGGGGAAAAAGCATGGTGACCTTGGCAATTGTATCAAACAATATTGATTAAGAATTTTCATATATTCAGAATTTTCCTTGACATGGAAAGATTCATAGACTTTTAGACTTGGGAAGGAATTCAAAGGCATTCTTTTTGTTGTCCAGTTGTGTTCAGTCATGTCTGACTCTTTGTGACCTCATTTGGGGTTTTCTCGGCAAAGACGTTGGAGTGGTTTGCCACTTCCTTCTCCAGCTCATTTTACAGACAAAGAACTGAGACAAACATGGTTAAGTGACATGCCCAGGATCACATGACTAGTCAGTGTCTGAGGCTGGATTTGAACTTAGGGAGATGAGTCTTCCTGATTCTAGGCCTGGCAATCTATCCACCTAACTTCCCTCAAAGGCATTCTAGTCCCACTCAGAATTTTAAAACAATTCCCTCTACCACATATCCAACAAGCAGTCATCCAGCCTGTAAAAACCTTCCATGAGAGGGAATCCATTACCTTCCAACACAGTCTATTCCACTTCAAGATAGCTTAAATTGTTAGAAAGTTTTCCCTGACATCAAGTTCCAGTTTGCTTCTTTTCAGTTTAAATTAATCGATTCTGCCTTCTGGGTCAAAACCAAACAATTTTCACATTATAACCTCTTAAAGGTATGAAAACTATCATGTGCTTCTCCTAGATAAACATCATTAATTCATTCAACCAATAATGGGTTACCAATATTTATATGGAACCTCAAAGTCTGAAGAAAGCTTTATACATATTACAGTATTTGAACCTCACAACAACTCAGTGAGGTAAGTACTATGGATATTTGCCTCCCATTTTATAGCTTAACAAACTGAGTTCTGTTGAGCTGATAACTTGTATATGGTAACACAAACACTGTCAGAAGTAGAATTTGAACCAAAGCCTTCCTGCTGCCACTTGCACACAATGTTCTACCCAGTCCTCTATCTCATTTCAAGCTTAATATGGCATTGTGGGTCTCAAGACACTTCATTCTATTTGTCCCTCTTCTTTAGATCCTCTTCATCTAAACAATGCCCTTTCTAAATGGTGGCTTTCAGAGCTAAACACATTATTCCCAGATGTAATCCAATCAAGGCAGAGGATAGTGTAATTGTCATCTACTTCTTGAAAGCTGTATTTCTCTTAATGCAGCTCAAGATGCAATTGGTTTTGGAGCTGCCATATCAAGCATAAGATCAGGTCAGAATGAAATTGTAGTACACTAAGACCCCTGAATCTTTTTCAGACAAACTGTTATCAAAGCATCTTTATCTCATTTTCTATGTGTGAAGTTAGTTTCTTTAATTGAAATTGAATATAAGAGTTGACATTTATCCTTATTAAGTTTTCATCTATTAGGCTGTTATTTTCATCTTTTCCTTCCCCCTTAACTAAAAACATAAAGAAGCACAGGGATTAAAGATAGAAAAGAATTTATCTCAGAAAGGAAAAAAAATAATATGAATATACCTACATAAATATATCGATAGGTAGAGGGAGACCTTTTTTTTTCTTTTTTCCTTTCCTTTCTCCTCTTATCTTTTTTTATTTGTGGGGGGTGGGGGAAGAGTTGTGATTTCGACAGGTTAGAGAACTACCTTGAATGAATGGAATCTCCTCACACCAATTTGGATTCACAAATCATCTATGCTTCATAATGTTAAAACAGTACCTAGGGCACTGAGAAGTTAAGTGACTTGCCTAAGACCACACAGCAAGTATTTTTCTGAATCAGGCCCTGAACTAATTTTTCTGAAGTCAGTAACAGTCCTCTATCCAGGACATCAGGCTACATCTCAGCTTGTGCACATGCACATGTATGTATGCTTGTATGTAGATACATGTAATAATGGTTAATATTTATATGATGAGTTAAGGTTTGCAACATATTTAACATACATTATTAAGCTGTTTAACCCTTCTTACAACCCTGGAAGGTAAGTGCTATTAGAATACCCAATTTACACATGGGGAAATCAAGGTTGAGAAGGGTTAAGTGACTTTTCCAGGCTCACACAGCTAGTAAATGTTTGAGACAAGATTTATATTTAGGCCTTCCTAACTCTAAGTCCGGAGCTCTATCTCCTACTGCCATGCATGTGCACAATACACACACATTAATGGAAGGTCTTCCTCTCCCAGTTCAATTTTTTTTTTAGTAAAGGTACCATCCTTTGACTCATTTCTTAAAGAGGTCTATTCACTAAATGGGCTTTGCCTCATGGTCTTCCACTGCATCCTGGGTCATCTCCAGTCATCCTGAATGATATCTGGCCACTGAACCCAGATGGCTCTGGAAGAGAACATGAGGCTAGTGACTTTGCACAGCCCTCCCTCACTCAAATCAAATTTAAGTGCAAGTCATGTCATTATCAACCTGATGTCATGGTTCTCTTTGAGAACAAAGGATAAACCACAACAATGTGATAAATTGAGATAAGTGAAAAAAGATTAAGGGAAAATCCAAACCAATAATAATTGAGGAGAATATAGATAATTTAATAATTTGTACTTAAAGAATCTGTGTTTAAATACACAACTAGCCACATGTGTGACCTTAGACAAGTCTCTTCCTGTGTCGGGGCCTCAGTGTCTTTACCTTTAAAATAAAGGAGCTGAGATGATGGTTTCTGAAGTCCCTTTGAGCTCTAGATCTAGAATATTATATTCTATAAAGATCCTTTCCAACTCTAAAATCTCCTGAATCCCTCTAGCTCCAAAGCATAAGGAATTTGAGAAAAAGAGGTCAATAAAAATTGATTCTCTCAAGAGCTGATACGTAAGAATCTGGTATTAGCTTATAATTGCAGGTCAGGGGACCAGCAGATGAAGCCAGGGTTTGCTGAGTTTGTCTATTCACCATCATTGACTTGGAGTGATAAAACCTTGATTGGTGCTTTAAAATTGCTTGTTACCACCATATCTTCCCATCTTGCCAAGATTATTTAAAGTATTTGTCTTCTGAAACCAAAGTTTGAAAAGAGTATGTTTTCCTACAATGACCACTATGCTACTTCTGGCATGTGCATTTCCTCTGGCATTTAGACCTCATTGTTCCTAAGCAAGAATGTTGATGTCAGAAGGGCTAACAATAAATTAGAATTCATGTACATAAATGCATGCACTAAGAGACAGAAGTACCTAAATTTCAAGTACCATTAACTTGCACACTAAATTGATTGCTGAAATCTCCAAATTGAACCTAAGCACAAGTGGACATAAATCTCACATACAGCTGTGTGCACCATTAAGTCATCTATGATCTATGGAGAAAGGACAGCAACCTTTTGAATAAAATGATGTTGTATTCCACGAGTTGGTACATTCAAAATAACTACTAGTCTAGGAAGAGAACAATCAAAGTTAACTAATTTGCATCTGGTTATTGTATTCAGGAGCTGGACAGCTACCTATATATCCCAGCCCAAGCATGGGAAGCTAGCAAAGCCTGAATAGGACATTTTAATACACAGGAGGTAAAAGGACAATCCAAATAGAGGACCCTCAAATGTGGTGGGACAACATTCTTTAAAGGTTGGTCTCTACTTAACAAATAAATTCAAACTCCTTCATCTGTTCACAAAATTGACACCACCATTCCTTTATAACCTTATCTCATGCTCCTACTCCCTTTTACTTCTTTATACTCAAAGTAGCTTACTCTCCATTCTTTATACATGACTCATTTATTTTTCCTACATGATTCTGCTTATGTTGTTCCTTGTGGCAAGACTACTATCCACTCTCCTCCTATTGAATTCTTACCCATCCTTTAAGTTCCAACTAAAATATTGCCTTGTTTATAGATCCTTTCCCGATCTCCCTATTGGGAAAGTCATGCAGTAGAAAGAATATTGTGTCTATAGTCACAGAATCTGAGATCAAAATATTGATTTTGCTGCAAAATACTTCTATGGTTTTGGGTAAGTTACTTCAGCTCTCTGGGCCTTAGATTCTTCATCTGTAAAATGAGGAGGTTCTTAAGGTCCCTTTTAACTCTAAACTAATAATATCCTTAACTCGGATTTCTTATACAACTCTTTTTCTACTGCTCTCATGAACTTGAAATAGGAGTTTTTATATTATCTCCAATAGAACCAAAAGACATCTCAGAGACGATCAATCTATCATCAAGCATTTGTTAAATACCTACTATTTGACAAGCACTGTTCACAGTACTGGAAATACAAAGATAAAGAATAAAACAAATTTTATTTAAAAGGTTTCTACTTTCCAAAGGGAGAGAGAAGCATATATACATATATGCATATATGTATGTGTGTATGTATGCAAAGAATAAATATAAAGTAAATAAATATGAAATAATTAGCTATAAGAAAATTTGGCAGGGAAGGTACTAGAAGTTGAGGTGCTCAAAAAAAGCTTCATATAAAAAATAATGCTTGAAATGAGTCTTGAAGGAAAAAAGGAATTCTTTGAGGATGTGTTGAGGAAGGACTAAGTTGTAGGCATTGAAATGGGAGATGGAGTGCCATCTGTCAAACACAGAAAGATCGAGTTGACTGGATTGGTGAGTATATGGGGAGGAATAATATATAATGAGGTTGGAAAGACAAATAAGGCAGGTTGTGAATGATGGGGATGGGAAGGCAATCAGGGTTAAGTGACTTACTCAGGGTCACAAAGCTACTAAGTGTCTGAGGCTGGACTTGAACTCAAGTTGTTCTGGCTCCAGAACCAGTCCTTTACTCACTGTACCACTTAGCTGCTGCATATTTTATTCTTGGGACAAGAGATAACTACTAGAGTTTACTAAGTAGCAAAGTGACTTGGAGATATCTGTTTATGACAAGTCAATCTCCTGTTTCTCTTTTATGTGGAATGTTCTAAAAATATTACTTTGATGAATAAAAACTACTATTTGTTGTTCAATAAAAGTTATCTTCCATAGATAAAACATCATCCTCAATTAAATTCTAGCAACAAATAGCATGATAAAAATGAGATATACTTTATTCTGTCCTCATGTGATAATGATTCTTCTGCTAGGTCTTTACATTTTGAAAGCTTCTTCAGTATTTGGTCTATTGGTATCCATTAAAAACTTTGTCCTTAAGTTTTTTTAATCAATTTTAGGGCTTGTGATTATAGACTAGTTCAATCTATAATAATATTCCATTCCCAGTGGTATATTGGATCACTTCTCAAGGATATTTTGAGATCAATATTTTTAGTAGGGAAATTTGTCATCTTGCAGTTCATGAAAGGTGGAGAGTTTCAGATATGTAATTCTATCTATCAGGTCATGTCTTACTAAATTTTTAATAAGTGCCAAATGTTGGTGGCCTGCAAGAATGTGTGGAATAGGTTCTGCCATTTCCTTCTTGAATAAAGTACACTGATCACTAAAGCTGGACTTGTTGAGCATAATCCTTCAGTATTTTCTGGTGGTAATGAACTATCATCATCTTCATCATCATCTTTGTAATCACCATACAACACCATGAGGAGCTGAAGAGAATGTAAGTGGTACCTGGGTAGGGTCACTTAATGGATCCTGGGGGCCTGAACCCAATGATAATCAAGCAGACAACCTTCTCATGCCCTCTTAAACAGGAAGTATTTGCCTTAATGATTTCAGTCAAAGTTATTAGTCAGAGAAAGTCCAATACCAAGCACCTGAGCAGTGATAGTCAAAATATACGTACCTATGTTATGATTTACTATCAGGAATGTTCAGTCCTTCCTCTAACTAGTCTTTGCTTGAGGGTCCCAAAGTTTAAAATAGTCATTTTCAAGGATTCTAGACTTTTTAAATTAATTATATTTATATTTTGACAGCACTTTCATTCTTGCAACACTTTAGAAAGTGTTGGGTATTTAGCAAAAATAATGGGTTAAATAAGCAAGCTCCCAGATGTTTAACTTCTTCCATATCTTCTGAGTGTTCCTTCTCATTCCAAACAGTCATGTCATCTGAGCTTCTCCTAGTTTCTAAGTTGTCTAATCCCTCCCCCAAAAGCACCTTCATCATTCCCTGAAGTGTCTCCAAACTAATTTGGGGGTATATTTAGACCTGTTGCCCCATTGGCTAAAATTGTTAGTTAGAGCTCTGCTTCCAACAATTACTAGCTTTGAGAGGATAGAAAAGATGTTTAATCTCTTTGAGCCTTAGTTTCCTCATATTTAAAATTAAGCTATGAATTCCTGAACTTGCCACATCCCATGTTTAGTGTGGGAATGAAATAAATTGTTTGTGAATGTCTTGTAAGTTTTAAAACATTACATATGTCCTAATAAGTATGAGATTATAAATATAAACAGTTATCAAAAGAATTGAAAATTATTAACAACTGGCAAAGAAGGCTCTGAATCACTAATAATAAGTGCAAATCAAAACAACCCAAGGTTTAATTTCACACTCAGCAAATTGGCAAAGGCACCAAAAGATGGAAATAGTATGGGAGGGGATGGAAAGACATGCATACTAATCCGTTGTGGGTAAAGCTATGAATTAGTACAGTTCTGGAAAGTAAATGGGAATGATGCAAATAAAATGATTACAGTTACCTTCTGACCCAGGATCAGCTACTGGATAGAGCACAGGACTTGGAGTCAGGAATACATGAGTTAGAGTCATGCCAACAGACACTTATTGTGTGAGACTGAGCAAATAACTTTATCTCTCTGTGCCTCAGTTTTCTAATCTGGTAGATTCCGCTGGTAGATATATGTCCTGAGGAGATTAATGACAAAAAAAAAAAAAAGGTTTCCATATAGACCAAAATATCAAAGCAACACTTTCTGTGATGACAAACTGTAAATAAAAAAAGCAGGGGTCCATCCATTGTTGAAAGGCCAAACAAACTGTGGTACACGGATGTTATATTAGAAATATTACTGTGCTATAAGAAACAATGAGCATGAAGGATATAGAAAAACATAGGATGACCAAAGAACTGATGCTAAGTGAAATAAGCAGAATCAAATAAACAATTTACACAATATGATAATTACATTAGTGTCAATGGAAGTAGCAAGAATCACAATGGATTCAAAACTCAATGTCACAATTTTTTAAAATGACCTTAGCTATAATAAAAAAAAAATATGAGTTAAGGACTATATAGAGTCAGGAGGTACATAGAAAAAGAACATCAGATTTTGTCAATGTATTTATAAGTTTTGCTATTTTTTATTCTCTTCCTCTTTTAAAAAAAATTCTGTGTCATAAATGATAGCACTTTGGAAGGAAGAATAAGAGGGATACAGGAAGAAATCTAAGAGATAAAGGTTTTAGATAAAAAAAAACTTCTTTAAAAGTTTTCTACAACCTGGCTCAAAAACACGGACACACATTATATAAGGAACAGTTATACATCAATAACTGTTGATGTATGTCTGCAGGGTTATATAATGATCTACTGCATACACATTTTGAAGACTTAGCTTGGACATCATTTATAGCAATTGTCTCCTAAATTACATGCCTACTTCAATTCAGAGCTGTAATTCAGGGATCCTAATCTATTTTAGCTTCTCACCATGACTTCATATGATAAACCTCAGTTTAAAAAAAAAAAAGTACCCTGATCAGCAGGACTTTTTATTTGCCAGTAGATTAGTGTTAATTCTTCACACCCTTATTTTATACTCACTATCACATCTTATTTGTAAGGTTTATTTTGGATTTATAGCTATGATGGCCATAAGCTTTGAAATAACAATGACCTCATTACCACCCAAATTATACCATCAAATTCTCATCTGTGCTTTCCTTGCTTTGCTTAGAGCTCTAATATATGCAAAGAGAAGATTGCTGGCTTGCTCCCTAGTCATCATTTTGTAAAAAGCATAATTCAAAATGTAAACAGGCTTGAAAGCAGTTTTAACAGTGCATCACCAATAACCAAGTCTGTCTCAGCACTACTAGAACCCATGGTGTCTTCTCAGTCCTGTTTAGGCCTCCCATTAGGGGTAGATTTGATTGATCCTTTCATGTATTTTTTATAAAGGCTATTTCCTCAAGGCAAAAGAAGTAGGGCTATCTTAAGTTGCTTGCCCATAACGTTTACTTGATAATTATTTAATCAATTAATTAATAACTATTAAACATAGAGTATGCTAAGAGCTGGATATAAAAAAAAAAACTAAAAACAGTCCTTTCCTCAAGGAGTTTACATTCTGATAGGAGAATATGAACTAGAAGATTACTCTGATGATCCTTGAAAGAAAAGCTTTCTTATCTAGAATGATTTTTAAAAAGTTCTCTATTTCCATCTCTGTCTCTCTGCCTCTGTCTCTTTTTCTCACTCTATCTTTTTCTTCCTCTTTCTCTCTCTTTTCTCTTTCATCCCCTTTCTCCATCTTTCTTCTCTCTCCATCTCTCATTATTAAGTGCACATTATACATAATATTAAAGTTGCCCTCTCACACTTTTAATTCCTGAAAGTGATATTTGTGGTGGAGGCATGAAAAATTTTAGTGACCTCAGAGCTATAAAACCACAAGCTAAAATGATCATATTATACAACAAACTGACATCCTTTAGTTGGTTTCCTAAATAGTATTATTTTTCATGATTATAGATAAGTTGTATATGAACATGAAAAGATCTTCGAAGAAGTCTATTTGGGGGCAGAGTGGAAGAGGGGGAGAAATCTCTATGGATATGATGAAAACATCAATGTTTCTTTACTGATGGGCAAATCCTAGCCTATCCTCATCAGCTTGCCTTAGATTGCAAGCTTTTCTGAAATTGTAGTTTGACAAGAAGACACCAATCTCTCAGCAAGCCAAGTCATTTGAAAGCAAAAGCAGAAGATTTGGGGAAGAACAATTCTGATCTTGGGTGGCAATTATGTCTATTGCTTTTTATGCTGCCTGTATCTGTAACAATCCTGATATTAACATGTTTTGCTTGGTAATCTTATAAAGGTGGTTGTCTATTGACTACTCTCTTCACCTTAAAAGTTGTCAGCTAGGTGGCACACTAGATAGAGAGGGGGGCCCTGGAGTCAGTAAGACCTCGGTTCAAATCTAGCCTCAGGCACTTACTTGTCTATAATATAACCCTAGCCAAGCTGCCTAACCTCTCAGTGTCCTCATCTGTAAAATGGAGAAAGCAATAGAACCTACATCCCAGAGTTTTCTGAGGTTCAAACAAAATAATGTTTGTAAAAATGCCTTGGAAATCTTGAGGCAATATATAAATGCCTATTATTGTTAAAAGCAATTATCTCCATCAAGTGAGAACAACTTGATTGATTGAGGTGAGTATTTCAGATATTATCCCCATTTCATAGATACAAAAACTGAGGCTCAGAGGTGATTTTCACAAGGTCAGATCTAGGAAATGTTGGTGGCAGGATTCTGTCACTAGACTTTCTAATTCCAAGTCCAACATTTTAGTCACAAAACCAGACTTCACTTTAAAATCTTATAAACATTATTTTTTGTCATTGTTGTTTGCTATAAGATGAAATACAGCCCAAAGTAATTCACATCCTTTTACTCTTGGCTTTTTCCTAAGAAGCCTTTTGTGTCCTCTTCCTAATGCTGAAGCCTTTTAGCAATGAGTAGGCACAAATGAGTAGTTCGAATTTTTCAATGTGACAGAGTGCTGTGTGTTGTAAACCTAAATATCACTTTGGTTTCATATTTCACACAAGGTGGTGAAATTGGCCACTATGAGCAAAGGAAAAAAATTCATCTCAAACCACTTTCTTTAGCTTCTAAGTAACTTAAAATGAATTATTTTAAGGCTTTCAAAATTATCTGCCTTTTTTTATTGTATTTGTTCAGAGACAAGGAAGCATATTTTTAAAAAGTCCAGATGATAAATGTACTTTATATGTTTATACTTTAAACACAGAAATATACATATTATTTTATTTGATGTGTTATTCCATTATTTTTTCATAAGACAAAGTAACTTGTGGATCCCTTTAATAACTTTGATCTGTTATTCCTGTCAATTTGTGTTGACAGGAAACCATGGATTCTACTCAAGAACTAACCAAAATCTGCATTTCGGGAAGTGTGGCTTGTCTGTAGTGATAAGCACAGAGTACAATTCACTAGCATAGGCATGTCCAGAACTGTGTGTGTCACATGGCAGCAAAGCTTTGGATGTGTGTTGATCCTCCCTGCCCTCTTCCCCTCAGGGGAAGTACATCTTGCCTAAATCCCTTCCGCTCATTAGTTGAAAGTGCTGGTCAGAGTAGAATACAAGATTTTGTCATCATTTCCTTGAATGAAGGTGCACAAAGTTATAGTGTTATCTCATGCCTGAAAATAACCAAAAACAAAACCATAATAGAAAACAATGGGGCTAATCTTATATTTTAAGCCAGGGAATTTATATTGTTCTTAAAATAAAAGTTTACCCAAAATTACAGAGCAGCTAGTTAGGAACAGTAAAAACTCTAGTAGGTTAGAGACTCTAGTATAAATAAAAACATATAAGGGGAAAAGAGTAAGTTGCAACCAGATTGTTAAGAAAAAAATTCCCATGATGGGAAACTCACATCCTCATAAACTTATCTATTTCAATTTAGAAACATTCTAAATTTTAGGAAGTTCTCACTAATGATACTAATATTTATATAATGTTCTAATGTATATAACATACTTTATGTGTCTTCACACCATGTGAATGTGTTTCAGTAACCTCCTTGGATGACAAAAAACCTACCTTCACATATGGTAAAATGCTTCATCTAGCTAGAAAGCAGCTTACCTCTTCTTACCTCTGTGGAACATAACTAAGTCCTTCAGCTTATGAGAAAGAGTTCTAAATCTCAAGTCACAGGAATTGAGTTCAAATTCTTTTATATTTATAGGTCAGTTAGTTATTTATAGGTTGCCGTTTGTAGCTCTGTGACTTTTACTTAGAAAATTCAATTCCCCTATCTTGACCCTGGTACATTAATTTGCTAAATGAAAGTTTGAGACTAGATGATCTCCAAAGTCAGGAGGAGAAGGAGGAGGAGGAGGAAGAGGAGGAGGAGGAGAAGGAGAAGGAGAAGGAGAGAGAGGAGGAGAAGGAGATTGTCGTTATGCTGAGCTTAAGGTTTGGAAAGTGATTGATAGAGACATGTCTATTATTTTACTCTTTTTATAAATTAGGAGACTAGGACTGAAAAATGATTTAATCACTTGCTTAATGTCAAAAGATGTTGGATGAAGCTTCCCCTAGAGAATTCTAGATTTCTTAACTAACATCATTCCTACCATACCATTTTAAACTCTCTTGCTCTCTGTCTTTATCTCTGTCTCTCTCACTCTGTCTCTCTCACTATCTCTCTGTCTATCTTTATCACGTTCTTTCTCTATTTCTCTTTCTGTCTCTGTCTCTATTTCTCTCTGTATCTTTATCTCTGTCTCTCTCTGTGTGTGTCTCTCTGTATCTCTGTTTCTCTGTCTGTCTCTGTCTCTGTATGTATCTCTGTCTCTATCTCTCATTGTATTCTAACTATCTAATGCCTATAAGTTTCAAGGCAATACTGACATGTTAACTCTCACTGAGGGTACTGCCTTGAAACCACCTCCCTGTGAGTAGTCTCAGGAAAAGAATTCAGGAAAGCAAGCAGTTAGAGAAAAAATATACCATGACAAGAAAAAAAATCAATTTCTCATAACCTATATATCCACAAAAACTGGAAGAACATATTTTTTCCAAACAACTTTGAGTTCTACAGCATACTCACACATGTGAACTTCTCTCTCTTCATCATTAATCTGTTCCCCATGTGACTGGGATGGTCAAGAAAACCAGAGATTCCTATAGCATCATTTTGTTTCCTACAGGCTTTTCCCCCCCTCACAGAGACCCTCTCCAAACCAGAGCTTTCTTGATGCTCAAACATCAATCAAACAAGAGAGCCTGGAGTCACATTCAGAGTCATTTGGGAAAACTGAGCAAAATGTACAACTGCTGCCATGGGAGCAGGCAGGGAAAATGGTTCTCAAGTTGAGAAATTTGCAGACTCCAAAAGTTGGGGGAAAGGAGTGGGGGTGGGGAGGAGGAGAGAAATTTGGTGAAGAACCCAAAGGAATCAGGAGATTGGCTGGTTTTGCCTGTATCTACTGGTCCTTGTCTCTTTTGTTCCCTTCCCTTTCCTTCTTTGACTCAGAGATCCTTCAAAGTCTTTAATGATTCTTTGCTGGCAGATATAAACAAAAGAGATGACTTTGGTCCTATGATTAAACTATAGCCTCAAGGTGTCTAATGGTAAATGACTGTGTTTATATTTTCTAATTGCTAACATTGATTATAAGAATTAATTGTTCATGGGTAAACAAGAGCTGCCTCAAGGCCCTGTCACAAGGATTGAATAGATTTGGTTCTCAACTGAATAATAGATCAGAGAGAAAACATGAGCTAAGCCTGGGGTAGGGGTGAGGGAAGGCACAAAACATTTAGATATTAAATTATAAGCTCCTTGAGGGTAAGTCCTTCAATATTCCTAGCACCTAGCAACACATGGTACACTATAGTAGGAACTTAAATATTTGGGTGGCATTAGAGAAATTGGGGAATTCACTTTTTAGGAACAAGGGGACAGGCTAGACTTGCTATTCTGAAAGTTAAATAAAGTAATAAATAGATGAGAGATAGATAAATAGATAAGTAGATGCATGAATGAGTGAATGCACATACATCAAACATATACAGTTCTGCCTTACCTTAGACCAGGGTCAGAAGCTATACAGTACTAGAAATATAAGGGTCTGTCCCATATATAGTCCCTTGGCCCCCACCATCTCTACCCTCAGCTCTATATGGGAAATAAGAATTAAGCACAGTATCTTGTAACAGCAAGCACCCTAGTATACCCAGGACAGCTGCTAGCACAGGTTCTTCGATCTGCTTTTCTAAAGGAAAACAGTTCAAAAAGGGCTAACAATCTTACTTTAATCAAACATATATATCATTACTTAGTTCAGGGGAAAAAGTTAGCACCCTGAACAATAGACAAAAAATACAGACAGAGAAAATAACACAACTCAACAGACCAACAGACAGAGCTTCTAGCTGTCTGACCATTACACATATACATAGTTAGTTACCAGAGAGAGAAGCACTAACATCTGGGTTTTCAAAACTGGTGGAACTCTACAGCTGCCCAGAGTCTCGCCTGGCCAAATCACACAATTCTTTCCATAAGAATACATATACTACATATCTTTTGCACCATAAAAGCCAAATAAATCCATCTTGCTTTTCTCTAGCATGGCATGTTACAGTCCTGAAACATCCGATTAATCCATCAGTCTGTCAGCAATTCAGTATAATTGAGGATCATCATTTCATATGCTAAGGACTATACTAGATACTGTAGAGGGAAGGCAGTCCATCAGCCAGTCAGCAAGCATTTAGAAAGCTCTTACTATGTGTCAGTCCAATCCAATAAACCTTAAGTGCCTATTATGTGCCAGGCACTGTGTTATGCACTGGAGATACAATTTTTAAAAAGACAGTCCTTACCCTCAAGGACCTTACAATCTAATGGAAGATGACACACAAAATGAAGCATGAAAGAAGAGAGAAGTGGGGAGACCAGGGGGTATCTTGTTTCGTAAAGTTTGAAACCAGGCAGAGCAACAGATCCAAAGTGGAGGTACGGAGCTTAAATACAAAGAAAGGCAAAAACATGTTTCTTGTCTTCTAAAAGATCACATTCTAATGGGAAACACAGAAGATTGAAAAGATCATTTATTTTACTTCAAGGAATCTATAATGTGGGGGAAAAACATGATATATAAACATGAAAAAATCCAAGATATACATTCATCTATCGACATAGATATAGATATGTCAACAAACACTTTGAAACACAGCCTGTGCCTCATTTTAAAGCAGTATAGAGAAGGGGAGAGAAAATTGGCTTAAATGTCAATGGACCTAGTTCAAATCTCATTTCTGCCTCTACCTCTCTGACTTTGTACAAATCAATTCATTTTCTCACCTTGTATTTGCTCATCTATAGTATGATGGGGTTGGACTAGGTCACCCACTAAAATTCCTTCAGACTGTAAGCATCTTTAAATGGATAAAACCTGACTGCTGACCCTACTGCTCTGTCAATGCAAACAAAAACAAACAAAAAAATCACTACTTTGTTTTCCTGGGTGCTAGCCTAGGATAATAGATTTAAAGCTAGAAGTACTTTAGAGGCCCACTAAGTTCAGTCCTTTCATTGTATAGAAAACTGATGCCCAGGAAGTTAAATGATTTGTGTAAGATCTAGCAAGTGTTTAAGAGAGAACTTGAACCCAGGGTTTTTCCAAATTCAAGTCTAGTGCTCCATCCACTACTCCAAGTGGCTTCTAGTGATGAGCAAAGGAAGAGATTTGAGTGTTTCCTCCTTGCTATCTATCCCCATATCTCACTTCAAGGGCCTCTGGAATGTAGGGTGCAACCACTGTCACAAAGTTTGCATAGTCAAGTTATCTCCTCCTACATTCCCAGATACAGTTTTCTGTGTATTACACCCCCACACACACAAACACACACAAACACGGTCCTCTGAGGTGCTCTCTACATACACACTCAACTCAATTTTCTTTCAGCATAGTTCCTGACTGTTTGATTCAGCTTCCAGCTACCATGGCACAGTGGGAGGAATGACTCCTGGGGTTATGGATCAGGATATTTCTCTCTCTCATTTAGGTGTAAGTCCCAAATGAAAAGACATTTGGCGACTTTTGAATTTGAAAACTGCACATAATAGAAGTCATAAAAGAAATTCTTGACATAATGGAAAGATGTGGAGCCCTCCTACATCTGTATACTTATTCTCTATGATGGGAGAGTGCTAGGTTTTATGATTCAATTTTTCAGACTGTGGACAGGATCAAATGATACCAGGAGGAAATTATGCATTCAGCATGCAATGAAACTTTTGAATCCAACCATTTGAACAAGAAAACATGTTCCATCCTTGACCTCAAGAACAGAAACTAAAAATATTTTGTTCCAGTGGCTTCTCTGACAAGGATTAACTAATGAGTTTTTCAAGGTGGTTTATTAACACTTATTCCCTCCTGCCAGCTGTATTGCCTTGCTTAGATATATGAAGAAGTCATGAATAATCAGCCCCCTGGACAACATCTTCCAATGTGCCTACTGATTACTCCTTGGAATGATTGATCAGAAAAAAATTGAGAAGACTGGATTCCCACAGCATAGAAATGCAGGTGATTACCTGAGGAGACTCTAGCTTTCCTCACGTAGAGTTCTATGATTGTGCTTGGACTGAGATGCTTTATTTAAGACTGGAGTCTCAATAATGCCATTTTCTCTGATGGGAGTTAGAATGCGGTACAACTTTATATTAATAGCTGTGAGTGGGCTAGGGGCCATAACTCTGATATTAGTGTATCAGAGACTAAGTGCCATTGAAACCAGCAGTGTGAGAAGTTCCTAGATTCCATATTTATTTAAATTCTATCTGTGAATTGTGTAGCTATCTCGAAGAGAACTGAAAACTTTGGATTTTTTAATAGTTGAGAATAAAGAAATAATGATGTTGCCTGACTAGGAAGCCACTGAAATGGATCCAAGAATTAAATGTAAATTTGATTTTAAATTCCCTTATGAAATTTCCTTGTGTTTATTTTCTATGTATGTATTCTTCTATATACTATAGATATATAAATTATATGCTTATGTTTTATACTTAATGGACACCTTGCCTCCCACTATAGGTAGTCCTTAAGGGAAATGACTATTGCATTTATATCTTGTATCCTTGGTGCCTAGCATAAAGTCTGATACATAGTAGATCTTTCATAAATATCTGTTGATTGATTAGACATGGAATGTGTGAAGAACCTGTTCCAGGCACTGTAAAATACCTAGCTAAGGAGATAAGAAATCTATGAAGATGTATTTTATTGACATTCCATTTCAGTACACTTATATTATGTAAAAGAACCAGAAGATTTTTTAAATTTTTCTGGAGAAAGTAGCCATAAAAAATACTCAGTCAAGCAAAGCTAAATTAACTAAGTAGTATGAAATCATTGTATTTATGGTTTACATGGTACAATATGGTACAATACAAAAAAAGAAAAAGGAATTCAGATCAGAAGATAGACATGAGGCCTACATGTGATATTAAAATCATAGAAGGTTAAAGCTGGAAGTGATGCTAGCAATTGTCTATTCCAGTCCTTTCATTTTAGAGTATTTATTTTATCAAAGATATATCTCCTCCTTTTTGCCCTGTCCCTCCCCTGCCTTCCTTACTTTTGTCCCCATATGAGGAACTATCTATACTTACAATGTGGCAGCTAGTTGACAGTAGATAGAGCACCTGGCCTGACATCAGGAACTCATGTTCCTGAGTTCAAATCTGGCCTCAGATTTACTAACAGTATGACCTGGGTAAGTCATTTAACCCAGCTCTCCTTAGTTTTCTCATCTATAAAATGAGCTAGAGAAGGAAATGGCAAACCACTTCAGTATCTCTGCCAAGAAAACCCCAAATACGGTCACAAAGAGTTGAACATGATTGAAACAAATGAACAACAACTTACATAGAACATTCTAGGTTAGAAACCAATTTCCTAGTTTATTGGTTGTAGTTGCCTGTGTTATCAGGTGTAGGCAATAAATCTGACCTGCCTGAATGAAACATCTGCCCTTCCATAAAAATATATCTGATCCAAAAACAAACAAGGCCCTCGCCACTGAGCTGACCCTCCCAAGTGGCCATGAATGGCCACGAAACCCAATGTAACCCAGGGGATGGCCAAGCTGTCCTGAAGCTGAACCATGAAATCTGAACCTTCACAGACTCCCTCTTCCTGTAGCGCCCAGCAGATCATTATGCAGAAGGTAACAACCTACAGTAAGGAGGGGTAAAAATCCACACCTATTTCTAAAAGCTAAAGGTATACTATGAAAGGAACCTGAAAAGAAGAAAAACTAAAAGCATCACCAAGGAGAGACTGATAAGACTAAGCCTCATGATTACAAAATATCTCAGAGGGGTTCATGGCAACTCCTCCCTCCAAGCCCAGCCCACATCCCATGGCATCAGTGCCACTTTTAGCCTCCACACCATCTCAGGTAGAGGAACTACCATGCGCTGTATGGGATGGAGGTCAGCATCAATTAGGATTAGCAGCATTCTGCTGGTAATCAAGGTTCTACTTGTTGGCTGATAACATCGAACATCCTTTCCCTACCTCCAGAGCCAAACAGAATTACAATGATTGTGTTAGTATTGCCATGGTGCTCCTTCTATGCTGGGCTGCAGGAGCCCAGCCTGTCAGCTTCTTTGAGGTAAATAGGATCATTTGTCACATTCAGATGAAGCCACAGGATCATAAACATCGAGGAGAATTCAATAACACGAGACAGCTCCTCCTGAGCCAGGACTCCCAATATTAGATGTTCTTTCTTCATTTGTCCCTCAAGCTGTGACAAATATCATGTAATCCAGTTAGTTTTTACAAATGCTTTGGGTGACTTTGTGCTTTTCTATATTGATTTCTTCGAGTTTCGGAGAATGTGCCAAACTGGTTCGCACTGCCAGTTCCTACCTCACACTAATTGATTCACTTTTCTTGTTAGTGTCTTTCTTCTTTTTTTTCCTTTAAAGAAAAAGTAGCAGATGTCTAATTATCTTGACAGAATCTCTTGCAATGTTTTGATACAGTTCTCTGGTATTTGCAATAATTTGATCTCTTTTTTTAATTCTTCCTCCTTCCCCAAGACATGCATATGGCTTCCTCAACACGAGCAATTCTCAAAAAATTTTTTGTTACTTTTTTTTTTCTTCCTCTGACAACATAAGAACAAAAGTTTGGTTTTGGGTTTTTTTTTTCCATTTTCTTTTCTACTTGTTTAACAGGTTTCTCTTGTTGTAATCTTTATGTTTTCCTCCCTCCCACAGTAAATGAATCCATCCATTTATATTGCTATATGGAAGACATTATGTGAGTCAGTCAAGAATATTCAGAAAAGAGCAACTCTTGGAGTCAAGAGTTCATGGTCTCACATCCCACCTTTGATACTTCCTTGCTGTGATACCCTGGAGAAGTCGTTTTACTTCTACTTGCTTCAAACACGTCCCTAGGATTGTTGTGTAGAGAATAAGAGTGAGATGAGACCTGGGCTCAAGATAAATTTGTGGATTTATTAAGCAAGCGTGTGACTGCCACAGTGTTCACTCAAATTGACAGTAATCTTTTGGGGGTACAAACTTGATTATATAGGCTAAAACCACAAAAACTACAATCAGGGAGGGGAGCTAGCAGAAGCCATGACGTACAGAAGCAAAGAATAGCCACTGGTTAGATCCATAGCTCAGAGCTAATTTGGGAATATGGCTCAAGGGTGCAACCTTCCTGTGTCATGGGGGTCCCTCCTAGAACAGGGTGGAGGGGACAGGGTGGAGGGTCATGGGGTAAAGGGGACTGGAATTCCGCAGAACGGGGTAGGGTCATGTTCTGGGCAAAGAGGGTGGGGGCCCTGCTTGGTCAGTGGGACAGAACAGGATGGTCTCTAGATAAGATCCTTGTTCCATAATGAACTTTATATTTGTAATAATTCAAGGAGAATATATAAAATTCTGATTAGGGAAGGAGGGGTCAGGTAACTATGCCTTGAGCAATATGCCCAGACATACCTTAAACAATTTTCAAGCTATGACAAAATGTAGAATGGAAATAGGAGCTTAATGGTGGGCCACAAATCAGGTTGTGTGCAGTGACCTGGGATTTGGGTTTGAGTACAACAGGATTTACCTACTAGGTGGTGAAGAAGTTCACATACTACCAGTTTCCCATCCTGGAGAAACATAGGGCCTTTGCAGATAGAAGGTTATTCTTTTCTGAATTAATTCCTTTTCAGGAAACCAAGATCTGATAAGTAAAAGAAGTGATGGTGATAAAACTATTGAGTAGAATTACCAAATATAAAAGGAGTAAGATGCCTAGGAAAAGCTCATGGTCATTTAAATATGTATTTAAATATGGTTAAGGGTTTTATATTTTATTTAGATTCCTTGGTAAATAGAGTGGTTCAGGGATAGCCCTCTTGGGAAACAGTCTCCTCTTTAAAAATTAAGCATGTGTGATCATCAAATATAATATCTGCCAGGAACAAATTAAATGTACTATGTTCCAGTGAACCAACATGTGCTAGGTACCAGTTTAAAGCAAGCAAAACTCACTGGGGTCATGATAACAACCTCAAATATTTGATGGGGTATCATATGAAAGAGAGATTAAATTTAGTCTCTTCAGTTTCAGAGGGAAGATTCTGGAGGAGCAGTTAAAATTTTCAAAGAGGGAAATTTAGGTTCAGGAAACACTTCCTAATAATTAGTTATCCAAAACTGAACAGGACTGCCTTGGAGATGTGGTAGGTCGCTCCTCATCAGAGATTTTGAGGAAGCTGGATGACCATTTTCCTTTTGGATAGAGGTTGGAGTGGATGACAACAAGTGCATCTTTCAACTGTCAGATTCTGTGCTTTTATAATTCTTTGTGATTCCAAGTAAAATATTCATATTTTTAAAGGTACCAATAGATTTGAGTAGAATATGCAAGATGTTGCAGTAAAAATATATATGTGAGAAATTCACCAACTGCCTTTGGGACATCTCGGATTTTATTTATGATTGCCATCTAAAATTCTAAATGTTCAAAACTGAACTCATTATCATTCTTTTTACCCATACCTTTTGCCAACTTTGCTAGGTCCAGGACATTCCCTCCAGTCACCTAGGCCCACAATCCCAGTGTCATCCTCAACAATCCATTCTCACTCACTCCATATTTCTAATGCATTGCTGAATTTTATTTCTACCTCCAGGCATCTTTCTCACATATTACCTTCTCCCCACTTAGATGACCACAATCCTAGCTTAACATCTCATCACCTCTCCCCTGGTGTAGCAGCAAGCCCCCTAGCATATCCAGGATGGCGGCTAGCATAAGTTCTTAGATCTACTTTTTTAAAGGAATGCAACTCAAAATGGGTTAATAATCTTACTTTAAGCAAACATGTATCATTTACCTAGGTCAGGGGAAAAGTCAGCACACTGAACTTCAGAGAATACAAACAGAATACAAACAGAAGTTACAACAGAAAATAACACAATTCAACAGACAGGGCTTCCAGCTATCTTATCATTATATCCATATCTATTCAGTTACCAGAGAGGGAAGCACCAACATCTGGGTTTTCAAAGTCGGGGAGCTCAACGGCTTTCCAGAGTTTCATCTGGCCAAATCATACAACTCTTCCCGAAGTGAGCCCTAAAGCAAAATCTCACATCAAGGGTAAACATAGCCTTCTCTTGGATCAGAGAATGTCACAACCCTCTTGACCCACTGCCCAATCACAAAGCAACAAGGCACGGGCATTTCTGAAAAACAAGCCTCCTGCCACAGGCTCTATGTGACCACATTCAGCCTATTAGGGGGTAGAGTATATTTTCAAATCAGGGAAGGTTTTCAGAGTCACTTAAGCCTATCAAAGGGCCAAGAGGCAGGGAAGATCTTCAGATTCCCATAACACCTAGACTACTGCAGTTGCTTTCTAACTGCTTCAAGTTTCTCCTTACTCCAGTCCATCCTTCTTATTTAGCTGCTAAGATGATTTTTCTAAAGTGTAACTCTGACCACATCAATCCCCTTCTCCAACTCTACTTAAGGAGCTATACTGATACCTTTTTATCTTCAGGACCAAATATAAATTCCTTTGTTTGGTATTTAAAGTTCTTCATAACCTCACCCCCTCTTATATTTTCAGTCTTTTTTCGCTTTATTCATTGCAGGTATATTGGCCTACTTGAAACTCCTCAAACACCACCTTCTAACTCCCATATCTAGGCCTTAACTCCTGCCATCAACCAGACCTGGAATGCTCTACTCCTTCCCTCTACCCCTTAGTTTCCTGACTCTTCCTTCAAGACTCTGCTCAAATCCCACCTACCCAGGAGGCTCTCATTATTCCCCCTGAGTTATTAGTGCGTTGTGCTCTCAGATTACCTTTTATCTACTGTGTACATATCTTGTATTTATCTAATTGTTTATGAGTTTTCATTCCCATAGTAGCATAAGCTCCTTGAGTACAAGAATTATTCTTGCTTTAATTCATACCCTCAGCACTTGGCATAATGCCCAATAGATAGCAGAAGTCACTTTTCTTCACATTTAGCCATCCCATATGGATATATATAACCTACATGGTCAGCACGCAACTTCCACTGAACAAATATTTACTGCCAACTTGATTAAGGTTAGGTCTATGGCATTAAAAGCCCTCACAACGTAGCTCTAGTCTACCATCCCTAGCTTATATATACTATTCCTCTTCCCATTTTCAACAATCCAGTCACTTTGGCCTTCTTGCAGTATTTTTACACGTGACATTTCCTTTCCAGTCTTTCTGTCCTGGTTCTTGAAATGGCATCCTTATCTCCATAGCTAAGAATCCCTAGCTTCCTCTGTAGCTCAGTTCAGCTGGCAACTTCTACATGAGGCCGTTCCCAATATCTCTTAGTATTTCTTCTCTAAAATTACCTTTCCCTTATTTTTAACCTTTTGTGTATTTGGTTGATATCTACACATAACATTTTATATTATAAAAATTATATTATTCTTACATAAAATTTTAAAAATAAAAAGGTAATTTTGAGGGGGACCACACATAACAGCTGTATATTCACATTAGAAGCAGAATGTTGTAGTGAACAGAGAGCGAGTTTGAAGTCAGTAAGAATCATGTTCGTGTCTTGCTTTGCACTTATATTGGTCGTGTGACTCTGGACAAATTATTTAAACTCTAGTACTCTAGGCTGTGTTATAAGATGATAAATTGTAGAAAAGTCATCAACTTGCATTAGTAAATGGAATTTCCTCACCTGATAGTTTCCTCTGTCCCTCACAGGTCAGTCATTATTCCTATTTGTGGCTCAAAGTCCATTTACATAACATTCTTGTCATTTATGTAGATGTTCAATAGTCTGTGCCTGCTTAAAGGATGAAAAGAAATAATTGTCTTTGGACTTCATCTTCTCTGAGAGAGAATGAGTAGTTCCAGAATCTCTTGGAGAGGTACCTGAAGGGAAAATCCCAAAGACCAGAATTTCTTATCTCCCAAGTTCTTACCAATGACCCCTTCATGCAAGCACAATCTTGGCTAGAAAATCAGAACCACTCAATTAGTCATCCCCTGGAGGGGGAGGGAGGAATCAAACCACCCCCAATTGCACAACGACAGGGAAGAACAGAACTGTCTCTTTTTTGGACAGTGGAAGGGGAGGTCTCCAGACTAAACCAGTCATGGTTTACAGACAACAAACAGATGTCCCAGGAACTAGCAACATTCCCTTTCAACCATACCTTTAAGCCAATTCAAACTAGGAAAGACCACATTCTTGAGTTTAACTTCAGAACTGAGAAATGAGGCTTGACAAAATGGGGAATTGAGTGAATTGTAGAATAGAATAAATTATTAAATTTTACAGAATAATTTTCATTTCCTCAACACAAGACAGGATTTCATGATACAAACCAAGTACTGTTGGGATTTCAAGGAGGATCAAATCACACTGCATGGTAAAGAAAGGATAGGGTTAGATGAGAGCAAGGCTAGAATTAGGAAACAGCTTCTTGAGCAACCACATTTGAGCTGGGCCTTGAAGGCTGGGTAGGATTTTGACAGACATAGTTACCTAGGGTAATTCAAATTTAAAATTCACAGGCATATTGTGTTTAGGCACAATGATGGCCATTAAGAGAGGCAATTAGTAACTGTGGAGGTCATTAACTAAGATTGCATTAATATTCTAATAACAAGACCCCCAGAGAACTTTCTCACAATAAACAAATAAGAAAGGTCAGACATTGTTCATAATTAGCATTTATATTCCCTCATCCCTCTCATTATATTTTTAAAGATATCTAACGTTCTTGTCAGATTTACACATGTCAAATATATTTGAGGCTGGCAGTGACAGTTTTAGCCAGGGATTTCCAGTATGAGACCAGATTAAATATGAAATGAAATAAACTCTGAAATATGCAACTGCCTGACATCAACAGCTCTTTCTAGAGCTTTTTGTACAGTTAAATTAGTGTAAAACTGGGTCAGCCAATTGCTTATTAAGGGGCCTCTATTGGAAAGATGATTTTTCCTCCAAGATTTGAGGTGGTTCTTGAAATATCCACATAAAACTAATGGCTTTGAGAAAAGGTTTACTTTAAGTTAAATCTCTTTCTGTATGTATGAATTCCTCTTTGTATTGGAGTTCTAAAATAAATATAGATGCATATGTATACATATGTATATATGCATAAACATGTGTAACTATGTACACATATAAACACATCATATACATATAGATATAGATATGATTGTTATTTACTCAGTAAAGTCACTCTACCTCACTGTAAGATGCTTGGTAAGATGCTCAGTAAATCCATTATGCGCCTTAGCAAGAGTTCTTAACCTTTTTTGTGTCACAGGCCTCTTTAGCTGTCTTGTAAAGCCTATGAGGATACCTTCTCAGAATAAAATTGTTAAATGTAGAGAATAAAATGCAAGGGATTACAAAGGAAACACATATAAAAACGAGGTTATCAAAATACTTAAAAACAAACAAAAAATCCATGCACCCCAAGTTAAGAATTCTTACAACCAAAAGGGAAAAGTATAACAAATTGCAGTACTCTATGGTAGAATGGATAGAAGAAGAAGCCACTCCTTCAACCTTAACCAATTGTTAACCAGTTAACCACCAACACCACTTTGACGGGATCTTTCCAAGGAGCTGGAAGATGTTGAAATTCTCATAATCCTATCAATGAACAAGCATTATCAGCAGATCACCTCCTAGCAGTATCTGAATAGGGAGGCAAAGACATTGTGGAGAGTGTGTGTCCCAGACTTTTGGGGAGATATGTTATACCAGCTTGTCTCACTGTACTGCCTTAGTAAATATCCTTTCCTAAAAGCTACCTAAGGCTGGCTGATTAAAATGATTTTCAACTGTATATTTCGCATGATTACACATGTATAACTTATATCAAATTACTTACCCTCTCAGGGAGGAGGGAGGTGAGGAAGGGAGGGAGAGAATTTGCAACTCAAAAATTTTTTTAAACGTTAAAAATTGTTTTACATATAATTGGGGGAAAATAAAATATTATTCAAAAATTATTTTCAACTAACAATTTAGGTAGGGTGAAGAAGAAGATGGGGGGAGCAGAACTTGAGGCAATAATATTGGAGAATCACCTGCAACTCCTTAGGAATATTTCTAGAACTGAGAGAGAGACAGAGAGAGAGAGGGAGAGACAGAGAGAGAGAGGGAGAGACAGAGAGAGAGAGAGGGAGAGACAGAGAGAGAGAGAGGGAGAGACAGAGAGAGAGAGAGGGAGAGACAGAGAGAAAGGGAGAGAGAGGGGAGAGAAAG
>CM053590.1:55776318-55797930 GCA_028646515.1 Pseudochirops corinnae | reverse complement strand
GCTTATTCTTACTCATGGTTGTTCAGACCATGATTTTTTTTTTAAATCTCTGTGGGGCTCTGCTTCCAGAAGGGAAAGCTCTGTCCCAAATCGCTGGGGTCCTCCCGGCTGCCGTAGCTCTCAGGAAGATGCTGGGACTCTTCCTACTTACTTCCGGCTGACTGGATAATGAAGACTCCAAGACCGAGGCCCAAGACGACGATCAGGATCCAGGTCACTCAACGCAAGAGCACTGGCCTGAGAACAATCGCTTAGTCCCCCTGCTGTCTGCAGGCCGCGGGCAGGAAGCTACAACGCGGAGGCAGGTGCAAAACCCCTGCCTTTCGCTTTTCCGCTCGGGAGGCCTCTTGGCCGGACTGCTTATCTCCCCCTTTCGCAATCCCCACTCGCAGCTGCCACTAATCCGCTCACCATAGAGACTTTTCCGCTCCTTCAGTCTAACCACCCCCTGGGGCACAGCCGCAGCTTCAGGCCAGGCTGGTTTCAGTTCACAGTGCTGATATGGCTCCTCGTAGCCCAGCTGACTTTAGTGGAAAGTATCTTTGTGCGCATTTTGGAGTTCTAGGATTGGTTTAGTGTCCTATTTTATGGGTATTTTGGGGTGGCTATGTGAGAGCTGCGATATGTTGCTGCTGCTACGCCGCCATCTTGGCTCCGCCCCAAGTCACTGGAATTTCTATATAATAACAACAAAACCCAACAGTAAGACGGAAAAGGAGAGATTCCATTTAAAATAACTTCAGACAATGTAAAATACTTGTGAGTCTACCTGCCAAGACAAACCCAGAAACTCGATGAACACCATTACAAAACACTTTTCACACAAATAAAACATTTAAATAACTGGAGAAAGATTAATTGACCATGGGTAGGCCAAATCAATGTAATGAAAAGGGCAATTCTACCTATATTAATTTACTTATTCGATATTATACCAATCAAACTACCAAAAATTATTTTATAGAGCTAGAAAAAAACAATACATTTCACCTGGAAGAACAAAAGGTCAAGAATAACAAGGAAATCAATGAAAAAAAATGTGAAGAAAGCTATTAGACAAAGTGATAATCATCAAAAAAATCTGGTGGTGGGTAAGAAATAGAATGGTGAACCAGTGGAATAGAGTTGATATACAATTCACAGTAGTGAAATACTCATAGTAATCTAGTGTTTAATAAACTCAAAGATCCAAGTTTTTAAAACAAAAATTTGACCAAAATTTCTGGGAAACTAGAAGGTATGATGGATAGAGCACTGGACTTGGGATCAGAAAGACTCATCTTCATCATGAGTTCAAAACTGGCCTCAGACTCTTACTAGCTGTGTGACATTGGGAAAGTCACTTAAGCCTGTTTGCTTCAGTTTCTCATCTGTAAAAATGAGCTAGAGAAGGAAATGGCAAATCATTCCAGTATCATTGCCAAGAAAACTCCAAATGGGGTCATGAAGAGTTAGACGTGACTGGAACTACTAAACCACAGACTGGAAAAACTAAAAAGCAGTTTGGCAGAAACTAGCCATAAATCAATATTTCACACTATATATAACAATAAGATCAAATGGATAAATGACTTATACATAAAAGGTGATGTAATTGGTAAATTTGGGGAGCGTGGGAAAATGTGCTATCAGACCTGTGGATAAGGAAAGAGTTTATAATCAAATAAGAAATAAAGAGGATAATGGGAAGTAAATTGTATAATTTTGATTACATGAAATAAAAAAAATTTTACACAAACAAAACCAATATAGTCAAAATCAGAAAGAAAGTGAGAAACTGGGGGGAAATTATCTGGAAAAGGCCTTCTTAAATAAATAGGAATTGAACTAAATTTATAAAAAAAATAAGAGCCACTCCCCAGTTGATAAATGGTCAAAGGATAGGAACAGGCAATTTTCAGAAGGAGAAATAAAAGCTACCTATAGTCATGAAAAAAATGCTCTAAATCACTATCAATTAGAGAAATGAAACTTAAAACAGCTCTAAGGTACCACCAGATTGACTGAATCAGATGACAAAAAAAGAAATTGAAAAATGCTAGAAGTGATGTGGAAAAATAGCAACATTAATGTACTATTGGTAGAGTTGTAAACTGATTCAACCATTTTGGAGAACAATTTGAAACTATGCCCAAAAGGCTATAAAGCTGGGCATACCATTTGACCAAGCATTATCACTATTAGGTATGTATCCCAAAGAGATCAAAGAAAAGGCAAAAGGACCTATTTATATAAAAAACATTTATAGCAGCTCTTTTTGTGATGGCAAAGAATTAGAAACTGAGGGGATATCTATCAATTGGGAAATGGTTGAACAAATTATGGTATATTATTATAATGGAATACCTATTGTGCTATAAGAAATGATGAGCAGGATGGTTTCAGAAAAACCTGAGAAAACATATAAACTGATGCAAAGTGAGTGAGCAGAAGCAAAAGAACATTCTACACAGAAATAGCATTATTGTAAGAATAATCAATTTTGAAAGACTTAGCTACTCTAATCAGTACAATGATCCAAGACAATTACAAAAAAACTCATGACTAAAAATGCTATCTTCCTCCAGAGAAAGAAATCATGAACTTTAAGTGTAGACTAAAATGCACTTTTTCCAATTTAATTTTCTTGCTTTTTTTCACAACATGGTTAACATAGAAACAAATTTTACATGACTTCACATGTATAATTGATATCATGGATGGGGCATGGGATGGAGGGAAGAAGATGGAATGCAAAATGAAAAAACGAAAGTATGTTAAAAATAAATGAATGAATGACCTAATATGTAAGTAAATGGATGAGAAAACAAATGAACAAATATTTATTTTTAAAAAAATCTTAGTTCAGGCTCTCATCACCACTTTCCTGGATCATGCAATTACTTCCTAATTCTTCCTCATGATTCCAGTTTCTCCTATCTCATCTGTCTTCTACACACCTACCAAAATAGTCTAAGGCACAAATCTGACCACTTTACTCAGCTCAAAAGCCTATAACAGCTCCCTATTGACTTGAGGACAATGACCTCTCCTCTAAAGACCTCCATAATGCACCTCCAAACTAACTTTGTAGTCTTATTTCACTTTATTCCCTAGATACACTCTATGTTCCAAGCTAGTATGGCCATTTAGCTATTCCTTGAACTCAGCACTCCATCACTCCAACTCTGAAAAATTAACAAAAAGTATCCCCACCCCAACACATACCTGGAATCTACTTCTTCCAAGTCTTCATTTCTCAGAATCCTTATCTTCTATCTGTTCAGCTCAATTGAAATGACACCCCTATAAGCCTTAAGTCTCCCCTCTTTCAGTTAATTCTTTTTTCTACTTCAAATTACCTTATTTTATACTTATTTGTGTCCATGTTGAATCCCCCAATAGAAAATAAATTCCCAGAAGGCAAGAAATTATTTCTTTTCATTTTATCTTCTTATGTATCTTCTACACATAGCACAGTAAGTTATGTATAGTAGGTACCTAGTAATTGTTTGCTGGATTGGATTGTTGTCTGGCCACAAATTTGGATCATGTTAAACCTGTGCAATAGAATGACCCATTTGCCTCCCTCACATCTGGCATCTACTGTTTCTGCTTGTCACTTTAATCAACAGTATAGAACATCTGCACCATAGGTGCTTACAAAAGGATTTCAACACAAATTGAATGAGTTAAAATGCCTGCCTGAAGCTCATTTAAGACATCTGTTATTTGGAAGATACAGTCTAATGGACATGCTAAGTGCCAATTAATTTAGATTCTTCAGGTTTCGTCCCTGCATTGTTACATTGCCAAAATCAAGGTATTTGAACTGAATTGATTCAGTCTTTCCCATAAATACTTTGCCTAAAAAGAATTCAGTATTATGGTCTCTCCTTGTAAGCCAGAACTGCATGGCCAAACAAAGCATCTGTACCTTTTGAAAGAAAGTGGTTTGGGGCAGCTAGATGGCATAATGAATAGAGCACCAGCCTGGAATCAGGAGGACCTGAGCTCAAATCCAGCCTCAGACATTTCACACACTACCTGTGTGACCTTGGGCAAGTCTCTTAACCCCAATTGCTTTGCCTTTTCCAAAAGAAAAAAGAAAAAAAAGTGGTTGAAGAATTTTTGACCAATTGATCCAGTATTACCAGCTCATCAATGTCAAAGCTAGAAAGGATGTTAGAGATCTTCTAGCACCTATCCTTCCCCCCCACACACACACATTTTATAGAACCGAAGGAGTTCAATCTCAGAAAAGTAAAATGATTTCCCCGAAGCCACACAAGTACTAAGATAAAATGTGATCTGTATCCAAGTCTCCTGCCTCCAAATTCAGTCCACTTCCCCAAGCAAAACAAGAGTCTACACTATATAAGCACCACCTTACCTAGTGGCCAAATTCAAGCAGCAATACTTTTTTGCTTGAGTTTAATATTGAGGGAGAGGGGAACAAAAAGATTGTAAAATATATATATGTGTGTGTGTGTGTGTGTGTGTGTGTGTGTGTGTGTGTGTGTGTGTGTGTATGTGTGTGTGTGTATGTATACTGCTAAAAACAAAAACATTGTTATCTGTAGGTGATTTTATAAATTGTATCTGAAAGTGAAAATTATATAACCTCCCATGTTTTTGTGTTTGTTTTTGGTTGTTGTTCACCTTACCAGAATACTGGGCAGCTAAGTGGTATGGTGGGTAGACATCTGGGCCTGGAGTTAAGAAGACTCATCTTCCTGAGTTCGAATCTGGTCTCAGACAGTTACAAGCTGTGTGACCGTGGGTAAGTCACTTAACCCTGTTTGTCTCAGTTTTCTCATCTGTAAAATGAGCTAGAGAAAGAAATCGAAAAATCACTCCAATATCTCTGCCAAGAAAACCCCCAAATGGGGTCACAAAGGGTCTAACACGCAACTGAATGACAAACTTAAAGTGAATGCCTAATGCTAATATATCCCATTTTTTTCAACCTTCCTGTAAATGTTCTCTGCTCCATTTTAGCTTTAAATATTTTACCAGAGGCTATGTTTTATTCTGTAAGTTCTGTGAGCTCCTGACAGGGCTCTTTGACCAGGGCTACTACTACCTAACCTAGCAACAACCTATCAACAATTCAGGGTGAAAGAGAGGGTACTGGTGGAAGGGAGGAAGCCAAGAACCCCAAGTTAGAGCTCCTGGTATGCTCAGTTCTACATCAGAGCAACTCCATCCACCCAAAGCAGGTGATGCTGTCAAAGGAAGATAGTCACTGAAAGGAAAGTAACCTGATCAGAAGGCCACCAATTTAAATACAGGATGGCTGCGTAAGCAGGACCATACAAACAAAATTGAGGCAGAAAAAGCTCCAGCATGTGGCAGAGGATCCTATGGTCAAGGATCTTGCCTAGAATTGTGTAAATTCATTTTTTCATCCATCTGTTAAACAAGCACATGTTAAGTCATTATTGTAACATGCATTTTATTAGCCGCTGGGGAGGTTATACAAAGGAAAATAAGACCTGGCCTCTTGTCCTTATGGAGTTTGCAGTCTGGCAGGAGAAAATAAGATGCATAAATACATAACAAAAATGGGCATAGAAGTAGATTAAAGGAAGAGAGGTAGCATGGCATAGTGGACAGAGAGCTGGCCTCAGAGCTAGGAGGACCTGAGTTCAGGTAAATCACAATCTTTGAGTGCTCTAGAAGCTCTTTAGGATTATAAGGTGCAAAGAAGGCACTGGTCAGTACAGGTAGAGGGAAATCTTCCAGGATTTCCCTATGTCAATGAAATCACAATTTCAGTATCATCAGACTGTGAGCTCTTTGGGAAGAAGGACTGTCTTTTGTCTTTTTTTGTATCCTCAACACTTAGCACAGTTCCTGGTACATAGAAGGTTTTTAATAAATGTTTACTGAAAGAAAATCCCTGCCCTCAAAAAGCTTATAGTCTAATAGGGGAAGACAACACCCGAAAGAAAGCTGAAGAGAGGATGGTAGCCAGCCAAAGAGAAGCCTGGCGGAGATGCCAAAGACAACCAAAATTAATGAATACTGCCAGAGAAGTAAGATATGTCCAAAATGAGCACAGCCAGGTGGGGAATGAGATGTTGGGTATGTTTTATTGCTGACATGATATGTGCAGGCTACAAAAACCTACAATGACTCCTGGCTTGTATAACACCACAATGTCTATGAAGCATGCTTTAAGCATTTCAAATAAAATGAAGTAACAATCTTAAGTAATATACTTACTCATAAAAATTACAATAAAAATCACTAAATACCTTTTAAAATAGATCCTCAACTAGATTCATTATATACAAATCAATCATCTAACTTTTTGTTAAGAATTGAATTAAACACTTTGATGCTAAAAGGAAGAATCATTTTTAAATTTTTATGTCTCAAATCTCATGCATTGTTGACATTTAAGATTCGATGTTATGACCTGGAGGTGCATTTGAACTGTAAGGGCCAGCACCCATTTGTCTAAGTGGCAGTTCAACTCTCTCCCTCAGAAATTCCTAAGTGATATCAATGAGACTGTATCCATTAAAGGAAGAATATGTTAAAGAATTTGGGGTCAGGACCTGAGTTAATCTTGCCCAACCTGTTCATTTTATAGAAGAGGAATGAGACCCACAAAGGTTAAGCACTCACACAGAAAGTTATTAAAAAAGGAAAGACTAGAATCCAGGTCTCCTGATTCCAAGACTACTGAATTTTCCATTACGCCACACTACCTTTCATAAGCTTTAATCGTGGCATATTTACTTGTTTTGTTGTTGTTGTTGTATTCTTTTTTTCATTAAGGAAAAGCTTATCCCTCTCTTGTTGCCTGGAATTTGAAGCCCTTCACAATCTAACACTCTCCTACCATTTCAGCCTAGTTAATATTATTCCCCTTCAAACATTATTCTGCAGTCCCGCAATATACTGATCAGTATACTGATGTCGATTGTTGATTACCATGCCTAAGACCTTCTGACTCTTTTCTTGAGGAAAGTATCTATGGCATAATCTATAAACCTTTGGTTTTGTCACATTTCCTTCTCCTGAGCCATGTTTTTCATCCTATTTTGTGGTTATCTACTCTTCTGCCTACATTTGCACCAAAATCACCAACTCAAAGTATTTATTGGCTTAATACCAAAGGTTTTGAGTTCTCAGGAGAGTTTTCCACCATTCACTCCTATAATAAGTCCTGAGCTTTAAAAAGATTACTTTGGCGTCAGGGTTCTCTTTTAGAGTGCCCTAACTTACCAGCAGACGCAACCGGTTACACACCCAAGTCAATGACGCTTGCGTACCTTTTAGAACAGAAGAGTTCACAGCTCTGAGGTCCAAACAGAAAAGTTTATTAAGGTCTCTCAATGGACAAGCCTTAAAGCCATATCCTAAGGCAGGCTTACAAGATATCTCCAGGGCTTAGATCTTATATAACCCCCAGATCCACCTACCACACGTGACAGAGCCCAGCTGAACAGAATTGTGAGGGGGGGAGTGCAATTACAAGGGTATGAAGGCCCCAAAGTGTGGAGACACCAATCAGGAACAGAGGATAACCCCACGCAAGAGAGTCCTGAGCAATGCAGTATCCCCTGGCCGGGGACAGTGCAATATGCTCTGATCTCCACATGACCCAACTAATTCCCAGGCCTCAAACACTTTTCCTGTGGCATGACACAACCGCTTGCAATCTGAACTTCACACCTTGGTAGCTGAGTATAGGTTGGACTGGAGTGGGGAGACACTTAAGACAGAGAGATCAAGGGGTAGCTAGCTAGGTGGCACAGTGAATAGAGCACTGGCCCTGGAGTCAGGAAGACCTGAGTTCAAATCCAGCCTCAGACCCTTAACACAAAACTATCTGTGTGACCTTGGGCAAGTCACTTAACCCCAATTGCCCTACCTTCTCCCCTCCAAAAAAAAAGGACAAAAATAAAAACAGCAACAACAACAAAAAAGACAGAGAGATCAAGCAGAAGGCTATTACAATCGTACATTCATGAAGTAATGAGTATCTGTACTAAGGTAGTTGTGTGTATGGACAGATAATATGAAAGATTTTGTGAAGGAAGACATAACAAAACTGCCACAGATGGGATATCTGGTGTGAGTATGAGAGAGGGTTTGAGAATGACACTGAGGCCATCAGATGGAGTGACTAAAAGGATGGGGGTGGTGTTGACCATAATTGAGAAATTGGAAAGATGGAAAGATTTGGGGAAAACGATAATGAGGTCTATTTGGGACATGTTAACAGACATCCAATCTGGCACGCCCACAAGATAGTTACTGAATATAGATGGATACAGTGGATATAGACGGGGATGGTAGACATATAGATCTAGGAAATATCTGAATGGAAAAGATAAATGAACCCATGAGAACTGATAAATTCTCCAAAGGATGCAGTATAGAAGGAGAAAAGAAAAGGGTCCATGACAGAGACTTGGGGCACACCTAGAGTTAGAAGATTTGAATTTTAAAAAAAACAGAAAAAGAGATTGAGAAGAACAGGTCAGACAGGCAGCGTATAAAAGTGTCATGAAAACTTCAAAAAGAAAGAGTATCATGGAGAAGAGGGTTAGTGGCAATGTCAAGGGCTGCCCAGGCATGAGAACTGAGAAATGGCAGATTTGGTGATTCCCGCTACTAGAAATGCCTTAAATTTCGCACTAATAACAACCGTGCTCCTCTCATCTTCAAACTGTACCAGTGGTGGGTGGGTGGGTGTTTTTATAAACAATGAGGCAACAAGGCAAAATAGAAAGAACCATCTCCCTCTGGCCATGGGAAAGGAGACCTGGATTCTAGGTCTATGAGTGATACTATTTGTATGAGAGCATGTTGCGTAATTCTGGGTTTCATTTCTTTGGCCAATAAAAAGGGAGGGCTCCAGCTCTCCATCTCCCCCATTGTTCTTCTCCATCCCGGTCTCCTGCAGCTCACGGAGCACTTTCACAAGTCTTCCTCTCAAAGTTTTCTAAAGGTGTAATACTGATAAGGTTGTTGTTGTTCAGTCATTTCAGTTGTATTTGACTCTTCGTGACCCCATTTGGGATTTCCTTGACAAACATACTGGAGTGGTTTGTCCTTTCCTTCTCCAGCTCACTTCACAGATGAGGAAACTGAGGCAAACAGGATTAAATGACTTGCCCAGGGTCACACAGCTAGTGTCTAAGGTCATATTTGAATTCAGGAAAATGAGTCTTCCAACTTCAGATCCAGCACTCTATCACTGCTCTAACAAGATGTTAACTCCCTAATAAGGTGAGTAATGTTTCAATTCTTGTGGCCCCTTTAAATCCACACTATCATGATCCTCGGCCAGTTGATATACCAAAGTTAATTTTTAGACTTGGCTTCAAAAAAGGGAGAATAAAGACAGACAGGGAGCTAGAATAAGGTCTAAAGATCTGTCAGGAGAGAGGGGGTAAGGAATGAAGCTGCCCACAGAGACTTCATTCCAGTTACCCAGAGGGCAAAGCTGTTCCTCTGTGAGTCCAGTCCAGGAAAACACAGGCCTACGGAGATAATAGCAGGTGGCACAGGGGCTGCTGATATCCAGCCAAACCAGAAGCAGCAGGAAGGGATTATAGAGTCATAGATTTAGAGGTGGAAGGTCATTTAAAGGACATTGAGGCCCACCTTCATTTTACAGATGAGAAAATTGAATTATATACCAGTTCAGTGACTTACCTAGGGTCACTGAGTCAGTCAATGAATATTTATTAAGCACTTACAATATGCAACCACTGTGTTAAGCAGTTAGGAGAGAAGCAGAGGCAGAATTGCAATCTAGTCCCTTTGATTCCAAAACCAGCATTTTTCTACTATACACAGTACTAATACGGTACATGTCAGGACAGACCCCTCTGAATTCTACCACACAAATTAGTTATGGATCAGGCATTCCTCTAGTCTCTGTGGTTCTTGTTTTAGGCCTAGAATCTCCATTGGCAAGGGCCCAGCTTAGATGGTCCTTGTTTATAAGCACTGAAATGGGCATGAGCCTAGAGGAATCGTGTGTTGGGGGTGAGCATCCGCACTAGGGTCACCATTTGTAAATGGGTCTGGCTTCTCACAAATGACTATTGGGTTGGTGAGGGTCCCCACAGATTGTGATAAGGGCACCATCAAAAGGACTATACATGTTGTTATGGACTCTCTTAGAAGAGGGAAAGGTACCAGAAAAGGCATTCAGCAAATGGTCTGAGCTTCAGTTCCTTCACCTATAAAATAGGAACAAAAATACCTAGAATATGTCCTGTGTTTGTGGTTCCAAAAAGAGAGTGCTGGCTTGGTGACAGGAAACCCAGAGTTCAAATTCCAATTCAGAAATTACTAGCTATTTGATTCTGGGCAAATCATTTAACTTTTACCTAATTTAGACAACTCCCAATAATTGATTTTTTTTTTTTAAATAAGAGGTGGTTACACACTGGAGGTTTCCTATGCTCACAAAAATCATAGATCCTTTATGGATTTCCATGACATACCTACCCCACAAAGATGACTTATAAATTTAAAGTGCTACTACTATTAATAACTATATTCCACAAAATCTCTCCTTCAGTTTCACGTTAGATATATAGCGCAGTCTCATCTATTTACACTCCTTTTCCCCCTCCATCATCATCGCTCTCTTTGTACTTGTCACTGTTGCTTATTTCTTCTATTATAAGTCATGCTCTTATATTGCTGTCATCAAAACCTTAGCATCTTTTTGCCATAACCAATTGACACAAATCAACGATAGCTGCTGCAGGATAAAATTAGCGTTGTCAAAAAGCAAGTAACCATGTGTCTACAGTTAATAACTGCACTCATCCACTAACATCTTCCTTGTCTTTCTGTGTGTTTCTAGCTTTTCTAATTTAGTCAAATTCCATTAATTTTTTGTCATATTCTCCATCTTTTATGTTTATTTCCCATCGATTTTATATTTGCTACATGGTGTCCAGTCAACCTGACAAATTCCTATAATTCTGCTTCAATCAATTTCCTTCTCTTTCAAAATCCTTTCCCATATATTCTCATCCCTTACTCCAATCACCATTTGTCTATTAAAAGCCTGAGAAATTTCTGAAACCTTAGACACTGATCTAAATTCTTTAATAATGTGGTGTCAGATAAGTTCCAAGTTTCATCTACTACTTTGACATCTTATATAAAACATTTTTCCTTGTTCTCATTTACCTTTGGCGACCAAGTCACCCTGACACCTATGAATTATCAGATTATAATTACCATTATAAGTTTCTCAATTAAAGGTACTCAGTAATGCCTTAGCCTCATCCTCTTTTCTAGTTAAAGATGACAGCTCTATTTTTAGTTTAAAATACTTGCTTTAATGAAGAAAATCAAAGTCAGTCATAGCACTGAGAGGCAGCTTAAATTTCTAGACAATCTCCATTGCCCCATGGCCAAATACATACCTTTCCTTGCTGACTAGTCTTTTTGAAGTTTTCCATTCATTTCCAGTGATGTGATTTCATTAATATTTAGCCTCTTTGAAAACATCAAACTTATTTTTATACTTAAACTCTCATTCAGCAAGATCAGCTCCCTGAAATAACCATAACATATTTAACCTTTCCTCTCAGTTATAACTTCTTGAAATTCCTTTAAGTCTTCTCCACTAAAAGAGATGCAATAGAATATCACCACAATATTATTCCTCATAGAAAATAACTTGCTGAAAGGTCATAGGATCCTAGAGACCTTTAAAGCTGAAAGGAACCTAGGAAGCCATATAGTCCAACCCCTTCATTTTACAGATGAGGAAACTAAAGCCTGGAGAGGTTAAACCAAATATGTTTTGTACAAGATATGTGATTTCATTGATCTAGAGAACTCCTTGTAAAAAGACTTCATCTCAGTGAAGACTAGCAACTATTCTAGAAATGTATAGTCAGTCTTAGAGAGCTAAAATGAATTTGGCATAATAGCTAGAGAACCAACCTTGGAATCGGGAAACCTGAATCCAGAAGTTACAAGCTGTATGAACCTGGGGAAAGTAACTAACTTCTTTGACCCTCAGTCTCTTCATCTAAAAGATGAGAGAGTTGATTTAAAGACCTTTAAATTCCATTTTATCTCTAAATCTTTGCTCCTAAAATCTGAGATCATATCCACATATTCTGGCTGAGAAAGTCAGGGTAAGTTTTAACCTCTATGTCACAGCCAACTCTAATTTTATTTGTATTCAGTCCTTATACTTCCAGTTGGATAACAAGGTCTTTGAAGGCAGGACCTATGTCTTATTTATCCCAACTTACTTTGGACAAGTCATTTTACATCACCCAGTCTTGATTTTCTGTAAATTAGTGATAATAATAATGGTACCTCCATCACAGGCTTCTTGAGAGATCATCTATGTAATTATTTTGTAATCTTTAAAGCGCTATTTTAAAATGAGCTGTCATCATTAATTAATATAATTAGCATCCTTTGATTCCCCCCAACGTCTAACATATCTTCCAAGCAACAGGTATTGAATTATTGAATTGAAACTATCTGAGCCCCAAGAGAACAGTAGAGCTTTAGACTATGGCTCCAAGAGAGCCCAAATTATGGACAACTAAGTGGCCCAATGGATACAGCTCTGGGACTTGATTCAGGAAGACTTGAGTTTGAATCCATTCTCAGACACTTACTATCTGTGTGATCCAGGGCAAATCATTTAACCCTGTTCGCCTCAGTTTCCTCATCTGTAAAATAAACTGGAGAAGGAAATGGCAAACCACACTAGTATCTTTGCCAAGAAAACCCCACAAAGAGAAAGACATGGCCAACAGCAACAATAGCTTAAGCACACCGGTGTTACAAGTTCCTACCTTTGAAAGTTGATTTTTCTAATAGTGCTAAGAGATTTTTTACTTTATTCATTTCCTATATAATGGTTCTCAGCAGTTTAGTATAGTCCATTATTCAGCTCAATAGTATAAGCTGGACCAAACAAGGAAAACATTGGCTCCAGTTAGCCAGGTATTCAAATTTGGATTAATTCATTACATTCACACTAACATGAACCAGTCTGTGAGTTCCCACTTTCCAGCTATCGGGAATCAATTTTACCTAGTTAAGTATCATATGCCATATTCAGAGTGCCTCTATCTGCCCAATCTAAGAACTGTCAAATTTATAACATGCAGCTATGAAGGGAGGGTTGAGCACCATGTGCATTCATGATAGTGATGGATTCATTTGGCTTTGGAATTAAATTAATCTAACCTGAAAAAATAATTTCTGAAGCCTATTTTCCCTTCAAATTTTTCTGTGCAAATTCTGGTTATCAGTCTATACAGACTTTTATATCCTATTCTTCCATTTCATACACTAATAGCAAAGTTTTCCTATTTCCCATATGGCCAGAAATTAATGACTTTTTTACATGATGAGGTGGAAATATACTATTTTCCTCTTCATTTTGCATTTTTAAGACAAATTAGTGTTTCTTTGTGAAGTATAGAATGTTCATAGGGCTGGTTAGGAACATTCATGAATGCAAGAAAGTGTTATAAGGAGATGCCACATGACTCTCTTCACACTTTCTGAACTCTGTAGAAATCTGAAGACCCACAAACATCCCTTATGACTTAGTAATTTATTTGGAGGCATAAAGCCAGAAGAGTACCTTTACATGGAGCTAAAACATTCCAAATTATGCCAATTATCTGGTCCTTTGTGTAGGTACCCTGTAGCCCTACTCCTAGGAAATCCACATGCAGCAGATCATAGCATAAAAGAACATGTGCTGTGTGAGATGCTAAGATTCACAGTCTCAATCCATTAGGCATAGAAGAAGGAACTTTAAATATCACTAGAGCCTTTGATGGAGTTAGGGGACAGAAAGGAAGCCTTGAAATGAATGAAAATGCAGATTGTTGCATCTTAAGTATGGACATCAGAATGAAAATGCAGATTGTTGCATCTTGATAAGTATGGCCATCAAAACTGTGGCAGAAATGTTGATAAAATTCAACTGAACTCCCTATTGCAAATCTCTGAGGTTAGTCCTAAGGTGTAAGTTTGGATAAAAAGTATTGTCCTCCCTGGCCCCCACTACCTACCCCCCCCCCCCACATACACCATAACTACTTTGGTCTACAACCTAGGGTCATGTAGGAAATTTCCTTATTCCCTAAAGTAATGATTTCCAAAGGAGAAGTTGTAACTAGACCCAACATATTGGTTTTTAAAATAATTATAATAGCAATAATAACAAAATGGGAATAAAAGGAAGTAGTAGTCAGCAGTATCAAGAGCCATAGAAATCTCAAAAGAAAATGATGAAGACTGAAAAAAGACTTTTAGATTTTTTTCAGCAGAGCAATGGGAGTAGAATTCCAATTTACTGGGAGCTAAGGAAAGAGTGATTAGTTAGTAAGGAAATGGAATCACTGGATAGAAAGAACTTTTTGAAGAAATTTATTCGCAAAGGAAAGAGATGCCTTGGGCCAGATTGGTTTATTTGGTTGTTCTGTGGTTGTTTGCTTGTTTTTAGGATTGTATAAGACATTTGATTTTCTTTATATGTATATGGGTAGGAACCAATAGAAAAGTCATCCTTTTCACTATAGATGCAGGAGAACAGGGTTGATTTAAGGAACAGGATCAAAAATATTGGTAAAAATGTCAGTATTTGTTAATATTGCAGTCTTTTTTTCTTCCATGACTGGAGGAATAATGATATTGTGAAGTTTAGGAGAATGGGAAAGGAGTCTTGGGAAACTAATGTCAAATGACCTCCATCTTATCAATGAACCAGAAGGTTAGGTCATCTGTGAGTAAAAGGTATGGAGGTTGGTAGGTAGCCAGAGGGAGCAGCTAAGTGGCGCAGTGGATAAAATGCCAAGTCTAGAGACAAAATCTTCTCCCTGAGTTCAAATCCAGCCTCAGACATTCACTAGCTGTATGATCTTGGGTGAGTCACAACCCTATTGCCTCAGTTTTGTCATCTATAAAGTGAGCTAGTGAAAGAAATGGCAAATCTCTCCAGGTTCTTTGCTAAGAAAACCCCAAATGGGGACATGAAGAGTCAGATAAAACTGAAAAACAACTGAACAGGTAGGCAGAGGAGAAAAGAAAGTTTGGGAAAATAATAGAGGGGAATAAGACAAGGAGTTGATAAGGATATATGGTAGATATATTTTCAAGCAGCCTCAAGAATACAACTGGGTTTGTGAGCAATGAATCTGTAATGGGCAAAATCAACTCTACTGCATGATATTTTTTCAGTGAAAGCCCACAAAGCTGAGAAATTTAATGGATGGAGTAATGAAGGGATACCAATCAGCAGATTGGGAGTAGAAAGGACAGGGATTTTAGATACTATCAACTTACTGAAATGACATGACTTGACGAGTCTTAACAAAGTGACCACAGAGTCCGAATTAAAAAGTTTTAAGGAGCTTTAATTTACCAGCTGGGGCTACTCCATGCCAATTAAAGGGGGAGCAGCCTCAAGTTCAGGGGTGGAGAACCTTTTATGCATTTCATTAGGTTTATGAATCTAACTAACACAATTTGTTACTAAGCAGGTTGTCGTATAGATACAAACAAGTGGTTACTAAGGAAAGCAGAGGGGTTGAGTGGAGGGGGTCTGCAAGGTAAGCGGAGGGGCACAGGGCATGACGACTGAGCAAGGAAAAGATAGATTACCCTAGGCCAGCCTCCCAGGTAAAGATAAATCACTCTAGGGAGGCTTCCCAGGTTCATAGAGTTTCACTTGGCTAATTATCATAAAGTTTCACTTGGCTGTATACCATAGAGTTCCACTAGGCTGATTACTAATTTCAGAAAATATTTCTTAACTATTTCTTGACCATAACATTATCACAACCATCAAGGAGAGGTCCAAGGATAAATTTTAGTAGGTCTGTGACCCTAAATAGAAAAAAAAATACATTTTTATTTTCACTAACTTCTAACTAAAATTTATCATTTCTTTCAATTTTTTAAAAATATTATTCTGAGAAAAGATTCATAGGCTTCACCAGACCACCAAAAAAGTCCATGAACAAAGAGGAGTTGAGAACCACTGAGTCGCTAGTACATTGAAGTAACAAATCACAAGATAAAGGCTAGATATGAAAACAAGAGGGCCAAAGTAGCCTAATTGTAGCCAAAGTAGCCTACACTCCATGGCTTTGCACTGACTGTCTCCCATGTTAGGAACACTCTGCTTCCTCATCTCCATCACCTACTCCTGTCTTTCTTCAAGACTCAGCGCAAGTTCTATCTACTGAAGGAGGTCCTTACTATTTTAGGCACTCCCCCTGCTGGTGCCTTGTGTCCAAATTACCTTCCATTTTACACAGTAAATGTATCTTGATTGGACTTAGTTGTTTGTGTGTTGTCTCCTCCATTAGAATATCAGTCCCTTGAGGACAGGGGCTATGTGTTTGTCTTTCTTTGAATCCCCCTGGTTTAGCACAGTACGTGACATATAGTGCAGAATAAATGCCTGTTGCCTGACTGAGGGAGGGAGATAAACTAGGTGCAGAGGAATTACTCCAATGACCAAAGGTCATAATCAGGGCAAAGAGTATCCTTTATGTGAATGAAAATGTTGGTGGAGTAGGACAGGAAGTTGGGTCAGAGTGGAATTTCAAGTTTCTGAGTCGTGGCAGTGGTACCATGTTAAGACATGACAAGGTTTAAGTTCTGTTCATGCTGGTATCCAGCTGAGGTAGCAGGAAGAGTGAAAGTATTGCAGATGAGGAAACTGAGGAAATGAGCAGTCAGACTGTTGGAAGCAAAAATCTGCATTTTCAAAATTACTTCTTTTTGTACTTGTGATTGAGTCAACGTATATTTTTCTTGTACTAATATGTACAAGGAACCAGGCTAGATACTGCGTATACACACACACACACACACACACACACACACACACCCAGGAAATAGTCCTTACCAATACACACACACACATGCACACACACACGACAAAGACACAGTGAGACAGGAAGTCACATACACAGTCAGGGACAGAGGTTATAGCATCAGAGATATTCTTTGCCAGTTAGGGGATAAGGATATATTAAAGATCTACTATGGACCAGGCACTGGGCTAAGTTGCTGCCCTTGAGGAGTTCATATCCTAATGAAGGACGCAACATACTAATATGTATAAACAAGCTATGTGTGTGTGTATATATATATATATACATATAAATATATATAGAGAGAGAGAGAGATAAATACATACACACACACACACACACAATAAATAAGAAATAATCAACATAGTGAAGACCCTAAAAGTAAAACTAATTGGTAACAGCTTCCTGTAGAAGATAATTCTGCTGAGTGGAGTTTAGTTTTCATCTCATTGATCAATATGGTATTTATTGCTTATGGTATATACGTGTGTGTGTGTACATACATATATGTACATGTGTGTATATACATATGTGTGTGTGCATACACACCTTTATAATCTGTTTTACCTGGTTTTCTTCTTTGTATGGAATTCTTTCTAATAGAGAAAAAACAACTTAATGCCGTGAAATCTTATGGAGTGCCAGAGAAAAAAAGAGAATATCCCCTCCACATGCATACATACACACACCAGAACTCAGAGGATAAGGCAAAAATAAGATCTCAAAGAAACAAGGGCTAATTAGGGGCTCCATTCCACAGGAGAATCTAATTGATATTTATATGCTCAGAAAACAGCATCTGCCATCATTGAACTTGAAAGCTTAAATAAATAATGATTAGCAGCCAGTCACTAAGAAGGAGGTAAAGCATTTAGTTGATGTAGCAAATTAAGAAATGATGATAAATGGAGGCCAAATGGGAACTCCTGACAACTCATTTTTCATGGTTGGATGATGCAGCATCCTCTTACCAGATTCGCTGGACTCTAGACTTGTTCTAATCTGTGCCTTTTATGTGACTTAACTTCAATAGTATTTGGCAAGTCCACTTGTGAAGGGTCATCAATAAGCAGTTATAAAAACCATGGGGAGAGCCTATATTTGATCATTAAATTAGTATTAATGGGCTTTCAGAACTCATTAACACCTCCCTTCTGTGCTCATTATTAGCATGCTCACAACTTCGGTTTTTTGTCATTCTGTTTTCATAATGAAGAATGTTTTTATTTATGAGAATGAAATCTCATTGACGATAAAGTCTACGTCTTTTTTTTTTCATCTCTGTAACCACCAGTGTCTATCATAATGCCTTGAACCTAGTAGGTATTTAATAAATGTCTGAAGTCAGGAAGATCTAGATTCAAATCTTGCCTCAGTCGCTGACACCTATGTAATTGTGGGAAGTAACTTAACTTCTCAGCTTAATTCCACTCATATGAAAAACAGGGTTGATAACTGTACCTCCTTCACAAGATTATTTCAAGGACAAAATGATTTAACATTTGCAAAACATGTGACAAATTTTAGAACACTTATACACGTCAGCTATCACTTTGTTGAATAAAATTGAATTATTTTAATAAAAATATTTTAAAATATATTTATATAGTTACTTGAGTTTACCTAATATAAGACAGGTAGTAACATTATCATCCCCTTTTAACATCTGAGGAAACTAAGGATGATAGAATAAAGTGCCCCAGTCATGCTTCCAAAGCTAGCAAGTCACAGAGCTAGAATTTAAATCCAGGTCTCCTGACCCCAAATTCAATGTTCTTTCCTCTATAATACATTATTACCTCTCTATTTTAAAATATCTTTTTACATTATGAAAGCAATTTTTATTCCACAAAAATACATGTTTTATACATTCCTCATTTATAAGATATCAAAAATATTTTTGTTCAAATTGGCTAACTTAAAAAAGCTTTAATGAAGTCGCAATAAGAGTTATCCCTGGGCTGCAGAATTTTAATAGAAAAGAAATTACCAACTGATCAACAAGTATTTAATAAGTGACTACTATGCTCCAGGCACTGTGCTGGATGTTGGTGATATAAACATGAAAAGGGGACAGTCTCTACCCTCATAGAGCTTACACTTTTTCAGGAGAAACAACTCGTATAGAAATATTGCATAGATTGAGTATTTGTATAGTTTATTCCATCCACATATGTGAATTGGGCAGCATATAGTAGCTATGTTACAGCAAAAGACTGGGTAATAGAGTATCATTGGACAGTCAAAGATCTGTGGCCTGAATCTAACAAGTTGAAACCACCTTCTAACAAAGAAGACCCAGGCACCATAGAAAGCCCATAACAGAGTATAGCTGACTTTTGTGCAGCAGATTAAATTGGATCATAAGGCCCACAGCAGCCCACGGGGCATGGATCTATGTTTAGATAGATATAGCCTTGAATATCTTATTTCATTTCTCCAAGGAAGAATTTTATTTGTGACTTTGGGGGGAGCGAAAGGAGGAGTGTGGGTGAAGAAACATGCCTTTAATCTCCTTTCTTCAAAAGGGCTAGAGTTCTGTCTACCAATTATATACCATTCTAGGATACAATGCTCATTCGCTGTCAATAAGCTTCCCTATAGTGAATTCACCTCAATGAGTATTTGTAAAGCCTCACCACGTACTGGGGATAGAAAGAATAAAGACAGTCTCTGCTTCCATAAAGCTTATATCCTCTCATCCTAGGAAGGGTGTGTGGTGGGGGATGGAGTGAAGAAAAGGGGAAGGAAACAACACATAAACAAATAAGTAAAAATAAGATACATACAAAGTAATTTCAGGGATAGGGGAAGAGAGTAGAGGTGAGTCAAGACCATTTATCTGTTTCATTTTAAGTTAATACTTGTTCATTTGAGGTTAAAATTTATCATCTCACCATTAGTAAAACTGTGTTGATGTGGCAGTTCTGCCTCCTCTCTAAAGCCTTCCCTAAACAAAGAACGAAAGACAACAACTACCAAAGACTAAAATGAACTCTCCCCCTTTGTTTGAATGACTGACTGGAAAAAAAAGCACTCCATGTGTTCCAAGCACTACATAAAGTGTTGGGGGTATATGGAGAAAAGCAAGACCATCTCTATTCCCAAGGAGCTCATGTTCTAATGGGGGAGAAAAAACATATAGGAAATTTTAGCTACAAGTAGGATGGAAAGGCTCAGAGGGCCTCAGGTGCAGAGGCATTGGCAGATAGTAATGCATCTTCTTTAATATCATTTTCACTGATAAAATCATATCATTTTTGATGTTGACTCATTTGACAGTACCAAGGACTTTGAGGACAAGAAATTTCATTTCTAGATCTGGAGTAGCCATGGCTAGAGAATAGGAAAGAGCAACAGAGCTGGCAAAAAAAAAAAAAAAAATGTAGTGCCACAAGGATTGATTCCCTGGATGATGGTTGTAGGGGTACTGTTGAAAGCGGGCCTAGCCACCTGTGGGACAGTGCTATTTATTCCCAGGTCTCTTAGGCTCAGGATACCAGACTATTTCCATCTTAGTATGGCCAATCAAGGAATCCATCAACAAGCATTTATTAAGTGCCTTTTACTCAGGCACTGAGTTGGATACTAGGGATACAAATAAAAAAGTGAATAGTCCCTGATCTTAAGAACTTTATATTCTATTAGGGGAGGTAGAAGGAAGGGAAGGGAAAAATGAGAGGAGGGGAAGGGAGGAAAGAGATGGGGAAGTTGGTGGTATCAGTAACACTGAAAACCTAAGAGACACTTGGTGCAAAGTCACAAACATTGAAGTGTCAAATGTTACCCAAGAGAAACAGCAAGAGGCCAACTTAGTTGGAACATGATGTACAGGAAGCAGAAGAATAAACAAAAAGATTGGAAAAGGGGATTGAGGCCAGGTTGTTAAGAACTTCAAAAGCAATACCAAGGAGTTTATATTTGAGCTGAGAAGCAATAGGAGCCATTTGACGTTATTGAGTAGGATATGTTCAAATCTGCAATTTAGGAAAATCCCTTTGGTAGTTTTGTGGAAAATCAATTGGAATGGGAAGAGACTTGAACCGAGGAAACCAATTTGAAGGCAATTACAATAGTTCAAGAAAGGATTGATGAGAGCCTAAACTAGAGTGTTGGCCAACCAAGTAGGAAGAATGGGATCAATATGAGGGAAGTTGTTGAAGCAGAAATGACAAGATTTGGCAATTGACTGGATATGTGATATGAGTGAGAGTGAGGAGCCAAGGAGAATACTAAGATTGGTTTGCTTGTTTGTTTTTTAATTTTTTTTAATTTGTGGAATAAAACAAGCATTTCTTTAACATAGTAAAATAAAAAAAAGATGAAACAAATCTATTATGTATAACTTGCTATTCTTTTTAAATATATAATAAAGTTATCATGCAACTTCCTTTTTTTCTTTGTTTCCTTCTCTCCCCACCTCCTAGAAATGGCTACCATTCATATACATATACATATATACATATATGCATATAAAATCATTTTATACATATGTCTACTTATCAATCCTTTCTCTCCATGCAGATAGCAAGTCCTTTATAGTTAATTTGGGTGTTTATAATAGACATTTCTCTAATCAATAACTATTTAAAGCATTTTATGTGCCTATAAATTGTTTTGGTTTCTTCACTAGAAAATTCGCTGTTTATAGCCTTTGACCATTTATCAACTGAGGAATGACTTGTATTCTTGTAGATTTGACAAAGGTTTTTACTGCTTTCCTTCTGATCTTGGCTATATTTGTTTTATTTGTACAAAA
>CM053590.1:55735098-55767159 GCA_028646515.1 Pseudochirops corinnae | reverse complement strand
TCTCTCTCCCATGATCTTTCTTTTCCCCAAAGAAGGAATCTAGGGTTTGGGAGTTGTTCTTACTTTGCTTCTTATGTTTATTCTTACTCATGGTTGTTCAGACCGTGAGTTTTTGTTGTTTTTTTTTTAATCTCTGTGGGGCTCTGCTTCCAGAAGGGAAAGCTCTGTCCCAAATCGCTGGGGTCCTCCCGGCTGCCGTAGACTTCCAGCTGACTGGATAATGAAGACTCCAAGACCGAGGCCCAAGACGACGATCCGGATCCAGGCCGCTCAACGCGAGAGCCCTGGCCTGAAAACAATTGCTCAGTCCCCCTGCTCTTTGCAGGCCGAGGGCAGGAAGCTACAACGCAGAGGTGGGTGAAAAACCTCCACCTTTCACTTTTCCTCTCTGGAGACCTTTCGGCCAGACGCTTGGATGCTTATCTCCCCCTTTGGCAATCCCCACTCGAGCAGCTGGTGCTAATCCCCTCTCCTCGAAGCTGGTGCTAATCAGCTCACCTGAGAGCTTTCTCTGCCCCTCCCGCCTGGCTGCCCCAGGGGCACAGCCGCGGCTTCAGGCCAAGCTGGTTTCGGTTCGCAGTGCTGATATGGTTCCTCGTAGCCGAGCTGACTTTAGTGGGAAGTAACCTTGTGTGTGTTTTGGAGCTGTAGGTTTGGTTTAGAGTCCTATTTTATGGGTATTTTGGGGTGGCTATGTGAGAGCTGCGATGTTTTGCTGCTGCTACGCCGCCATCTTGGCTCCGCCCCCCCTCATTGCCTTTCCAAACCATGAGACTCCACCATTAGAGATTCATTCCTTTGTGAATTAAATATTATGAAACTCTGAGACCTCTATAAAAAAAGGTGCAAGTTCCTCTGGAAAAGAAATTGCCAGTGCTAGCTGGAATGATTGTCTTTATGAGTGTAGTAAGAGCTGTACTGAACTTATTAGGAATAGTGGTAGGAAACTTTGTCTTAGCTTCTAACATTATAAATTTATCTTGAATGAATGAATAAATAAACAAATGAATTACCTTTGAATGGAAAAGGTTAAAACTTCTCAGCCCATAAGTTTTCTTGTGGGAGCAAGCCAGAGTTTCGGTTTCCACCATCCTCCTTCTTTCCCCCTTCTTTACTGCTGTCACATCAGCTTTAGGCCTCTTCAGTCTTTCAACCTGCACCCTTGCTGGCATTTGCCAAATAAGGACATGAACAATACCCTGGTTCCCTGCCCACCTCCCAGCCAACAGGGGATAGTGGTGGGCATCTTTGTTCCTTATCATTAGAAGAGATTTCACACTCAGATTGTAAGCCTGCCTCCCAGACAATGGGAGAAGGGATAGCAGTGGGAGGGGGCTTGACTGAGTTAGGGTATAAATTCTTGTTCTGTCTTCTGTAACATGTTTCCTCTCCCTGATCCACCTTGGAGAGGATCACCCTCTTCCTGCAGGGGAAGACAATAAAAATTTCCCATTTTTTATCCTGAGAAACCTCCTTGTTTTTGATTAAATTTTGAATGGGGTTTTTCATCCCACACACCTTTTACCATTGTATTCTCTACAAAAAAGGATTTTACTAAGTATAAACAATATTTCTGGGTGAAAATGTTGAGCAACTTAACTGTTAACTATTTTGGAGAACCTTAACATGTAATGTTGTAACACAACTAGCATAATTACAAATAAGTCTTTCCAGTCATTTAAGATGACTTCAATAAAGTGATCCTTGGAGTGAAATAAATAAGAGTTACTTTGATTCATTTTTACCTCTTATGTGCTTATCATGTTCTATTTTTTAATATAGCTATTTCTCATGTTGCCTATCTCTCTACATGGAGGACAGAAACAAAATCTTGTTTACCTTGGCATCTCCTAAGTACAGTGTTCTATACCTTGTGGATTTTCACAGATTTTAAAAAGTGTCTCCCCTACTCAGAAAAATGTTTTTAAATATATAATACCAAAAAAATTAAAAACGAAAAGGAAGCAATCATATTGAAATTTAGTTATCAAAATTTTTTGAGTTAGTAGGCCCCCACGTTAAGAACCTCTGCTAAATGACTCCTAGTTACAAAATTACATTTTGTAAAAAAAAAAAATCTATGATTTATATTTTCTACCAATTCAGACAGCCTTTCCAGTGAGTTTCAAGTTATTAGGATTTTACTCTATTTCCATTGTCAACTAGCTGCTAAAAATTAAAATATCTTTTTTTTCAAGTATGATAAAGTGGAAGTATTTGCTAAACTCAGTGCAGAATATACTGCTTTTACATGAGATCCTGTCAAAATTTTGCAAATCAAGGCTCAGCTGTGGCCTCCCCCACAGCCACCAGCTGTTGGCAACATCTGACAGAATAGCAGTAACTAACTGGCCAACTACTGAGCTGACTTGTGCGGATTATCTCCATATCATATGGAAAACCCTGGCAGACTGGTAAGTTTCCTGTGAATCCTTGTATGTAGAAAACTCCTGAGGCAAATGGTTCAGCTCTGCTTTCTCCTTGATCTGTCAGGTCCGCTCCCAGCAGACCTCCTCCAGTAACAGGTGGCTACTAACAACAACAGCGTCATGAAAAATATAAGCAGATCTTCCACCTCCTCTGGTATGCCTGGGAGACAATGATAACAATGGCTAATAAATGTTTGTTCAATGGAAATGAATTGAAATGTGACTTTTAGGAATATCCTACATGGCTCACTGGGAGCAGAAATATTAGGGGATACTGGGAAGAATACGGAAAAAATAGCTAATTAGGGAGAATGACTGTCCTTTCTCGGAAGCCAGGATTAGCACAAATCGTTCTTCCTGGGCACAGTGTGATGGATCACAGGTGGCCTCACTTTATGCAACAAGTCAACTCCTGAGAAGTTGAATTTATTTTTTTTTGGGGGGGGAAGGAGGTATTGAATTTCCTTTTCATGCTTTAGAGGAGCTCATGATTGAAGGCATTCCCATAGTGAATCTTTTCATCTACTAATTAATCATTTCATTAGATGAATAGCCACAATTTTAATAATCTTTCTAAAAATCTGCATTTTCATATACTATTACCTTTTCTTAAGTCAAGGTACATCAATATTTAGGGGATATTTCATTTCCAACAAACAAATGTTGCTTACTTTAATAAGCAGCAAAGCCTGTTAGATGAGCTTAGGAAAATAACCGTGATTAGAAAACGGAATAGCCAACGATCACCTCTGTAATGATTCCTGTCTAATCCTGAGTTCTGACCTTCATGTCAGGACAATACCAGTTCCACATTTTGAAAGCTAAATTATTAAAATAGCTCAATGGTAAGTGATGAATAAAATGTCCTACGTGATGCAAATTAGATATTTATAATAAATAATCATTTAACTTCTGGGATTTAGCATTCTGAAGGTCAAGTTGAACACTCAATGTAATTTTGCAGCACTAATGCAATAGCTTCTTTCTTCATTCATCACTTACCTAGGTACACTTTAGTTTTTTAAATAGCTGTGTTTCTGAACAGATAATTCAGAAATATCTGAAATATGGAGAAAGGAAGAAACTGCACCAAAAAGAAATAGTATTTTATAGCAAAGATTCAAAATTCTAAGAATGCCTGTCAGTTGGAGAATGGGTGAACCAATCATGGTAGATAAGTAAAAATGGAATCTTATTGTATGATAAGAAATTACGAATTTAAAAACTGAAAAAAAAAAACTTGAGAAGACTTACCCTCACATACATTTCATCTCCTCTTTGTTTTCAGTGGCTAGAACTCTCTCTTCTCCTCTCTATCTCCTATCTTTCATGGCTTACTTCAAGACTCAACTAACCTCCCACCTTCCACAAGAAGCCTTTCCTAGTCCTTCCTAATAGTAGTGCCTTCCTTCTATCTACCCCCAATTTATCCTGTATATATCTTGTTAGTACATAATTGTTGGCACATTGTCTCCCCTATTTGATTGCAAGTTCTTTGAGATAAGAGTTTGGTGCCTTTTTTTGTTGCCCCATAATTTAGCATAGGGTCTAGAACTTAATAGATTTTTAATAAATGTTAGTTGAATGACTGACTTGTAGGAAAGATAGCAGAAACACTGAGAGAACAAGTTACACAATGATTACGATATTATAAAGGAGAAACAACAGGAAAGACATCAGGATTCCTAGGTACTCTTTACTTGACAGTAATTACTACTGAGGTCCTTTACTGCTAATACTGCTGAGTTCAGTGATTCTGGGATGGCGAGTATGAATTTCTTTTCCGAATGCTCAGGAATCATCCTTTTAATAATGCATTCTAAAAAATTTCCCAGAAATTGAAACCAAGCTCACTGATCTCTAGGTTGAAGCTATCATTCTCTTTGTTTTATTGCAAATTAAAAGTCCTTCTCTAATGCTATGATAACTCTCTTATTTTCCAAGCTGTTGAATTAACTTGTCAGCAATTTTTTCAGAAGCAATATAGAATTGGAGATTTGCCAAAGATCTACAAATAGACAACTATGATCCCAATTTTCAAAAAGTAGAAAATGGTAGATTTGAGAAGCTACAGAGGAGTAATCTGGATGTCTATGCAGTTCTACCTTATAGAATGTCATGGTAGGAAAGAGCTTGTATTTGGATTAAGATGACTGTGACTCAAGTCTTGTCATCTACTACCACTATGACCTTGATCAAGTTACTTAAACTCTCTTGTCCTCAGTTTCCTCGTCTGTACAAAGAGGAACATAAATAGGATGATATCTTGGGTCCCTTCTAGTTTCAAAGTTATGATACTATGAATATTTTTAAAACAATACAATGGTTACCAAGACTCAGTCTTGGTCCACTGAGGAAAAAAGCCATACCAAAATTCTACTTTCCTTTTTGAAAAGTTCATTAGGTCAAGCAAATTCTACAAACACAACAAATCCTGACTTACATAAATTATTTGCCAATGTCTGCCATTAAATCCATGAATGAATAAAATGTTGTAGGGTAGGTTTTAGTCCTAGTGCATAGATTAATAGATGACTGAACCCAAGAATTGTGATAAATAAATATGTTATCTTGACAAAAGGTCTCTAATGCAGTGGTACGGTCAGTGGTGTGCTGGTAAATGTTTAACAAACAGCTTCTGGAGGAAAAAAAATGTATGCATGATATTCTTTTAAGCTTAATCTTCATCATTAATATTTTATTCATAATTTTCCTTAAGTCTTAGACAATCAACAAAACATTAAATTAATATCTGATTTATAGTGTTTGCTGATTTCCAAGTGTAAATGTACACATTTAAAATTTAACAATCTACTCTCATGAGTTCAAGTTCTAATGATAAAACCTATGGCAATATTAAGTGGGGCAGTTAAAAGAAAACACGCAACCCAGAAACTATAATAAACAATATGACTTACTAAGTATATTATGGATATAAAAAATGTTTTGAAAGTTTTGAGAAGCAGGGTTATTACCTCTGGACAGGATCAAAAAAGATTTCTTGGATATTATGAGTTGTAAAGGAAAAGCTTTATAAATTATACAGTGCTATATAAATGTGACTATAATTGAGAAAGGAGCACATTGGACCCTTTTCCCACTAAGAAAGCAGCAGAAGAATGAAAATCATAAGGTTCTACCATTAGGTAGCAATAAATGTGTACTAATTCAAGTTTGCACTCTTATTAGGCTTCCAGACAGACTGGTATAGATTCATGAGTATATGAGGCTTTCCTTCCCAAAGTTGTTTCATTTGTAAGGATCTCTTAAGTAACTTGTTAAATCCTAAATAAAAAGGATTGCTTGAAAGGAGAGACACTGGGCCACTCTGATCAGTCTGAAGACCTGGGAAGATGTGTTAAGTTCTTAGATGGATATACTCCACCATCTACTCAAAGATGAGGACAAGCTGAGACTCATGAGTAGCTGTACTAAAACACAGATTATCAGAGTTCAGAGGGAGCTCAGAAGTTATTCAAACCTGAACAATAATTCATTCTATGGCACCCTTTAGTCAATCAAATCAACAAGTGTTAACAAGGTGCTTATTATGTATCCAGCACTGTGCTAAATGCTAGAACACAAAGAAAGGCAAAAAACAGTCCCTGCCTTCAAGAAACTTCCATTCTGGTGGGAAGTATGGAATGTATGTGATATACTATTCATATATTCAAATAGAAGATAATATTGATGCTTTACATGTATAGTCTCATCATGTTCTTTGTGGTTCTACATTCATATATAATAGATAGAAGATAAACTTGGTGGTTACTAAATAGTACATACTTATCTCCACTGTATCCTTTAAGGCAGTGGTTCTCAACCTGTGGGTTATGTTCAATTGGTAACAATGAAAATATATCCTGCATATCAGATAGATTCATAACAGTAGCAAAATTACAGTTATGAAGTAGCAACGAAAATAATTTTATGGTTGGGGGTCACCACAACATGAGGAACTATATTAAAGGGTCACGGCATTAGGAAGGTTGAGAACCACTGCTTTAAGGGTATAGCAATACTCCAAAATAAGTTAAGTTCCCTGAACATAAGCAGACCACTTTTTCTACAATCTCAAAATGGAACAATAATTATACTGACAAATTAGACCCCACATTTGCTGACCCTGGTGATCTCTAATTCCTTTCCACTCTTTTAAGTGTGTGTGTGTGTGTGTGTGTGTGTGTGTGTGTGTGTGTGTGTATTTCAGTTATCAAGGCAACTCGTGTAGAATACCTTGGTCATAGATACTCTTAGTCATGGATTTTCTGAACTAAAATGAAGTTGGCCACACTATGGGAATAAACCAGGAAGATGGAACAATTGCATTGAATTCAATTTAGTAACAAATTGAGAGAGAAATCAAATGGAGCTTTTCATAGTTGAATTAAATTAGTTTGGGAAGGATCCCATGTGCTCCAGGAGGCACAAAAGTATCTGTCTGTAAAACAGATTTTTGAAACCATGTCTTTCAACATAATCATGTTTATTAGAAGGAGCAGGGGATTTGCAAAAGTTATAAAACAGGAAAAAACTCTAATACAATGTAATATGCATTTCTGCTGTATAGAAATATGAAAGTGCAGGTTGAATGAGGCTTAATTTCAATTTCAAATATTCACAGTATGCAAGAAAATACCTTTTTCCAAACTAAAATAATGAATAAATAAAATAACATAATAAAGTAAAATAATAGAACTCTGTTCTAAATATATATGGGAGTTGTTTTCTGATGAAAGTTATTAAACTGCAAATAAAGGGAGTCCCAAAAATCTTAGTGCAGTTTTAAACTTTAATAGCCTTGGTGCTCTGATTAAGAGACACAAGCCTGGGAAAGAATGGAGAGCTAGGAGTCAAGAGAAATGGATTCTACTCCTGATTTTGCCACCAATAAAGTGACTATATGTCCTTAGGTGACAGCTTTCTCTCTGGACTTCAGTTTTCCTTATCTCTGAAAATTAAAGGATTGGACCAAGTCAACTCTAAGGTGTTTCACAGCTCTCACATTCTACCAATTGATTTCTAAATATGACAATCTAAAGCTGTCTTTAAGATAGTGTTCATTTATTTGTATTATTTTAATTTTTTTAATTGTATTTTAATTATGGACTAAAATAAGCATAACCTAGTAGAATAAATATATACTATAACATACTACATATAATAGTATAATATATACAAGTATAAGAATATATAAAAATAAATAAGATTATTGCACATGAAAGTGTACCTCTATTTTGTATAACTTGTTATTCCTTTTAAATATGTAATAAAGTTATCATGTAATTTTTTCCCCTTTTTTTCCCCTGCATCACCCTACCCCCACCATAGAGATGGCTACCATTAGACACAAATATGTATGTATATTTAATATCATTCTATACATACTTCTATTTATCAGTTTTTTCTCTGGATGCAGATAGTGTCTTCCTTTACATGTCCTTTGTAGTTAATCTGGGTATTTATAATAGTCAAAATGACTTATCCACTCAAAGTCATTCTTAAAACAATATTGCTGTTACTGTATACAATGTTTTCTTGTTTCTGCTAATTTTACTCTTCACTATTTCATATAAGTCTATTCATGTTTTTCTAAGGTCTTCAAGCTCATCATTTCTTATAGCACAGTGGAATACAATCACAATCATATCCCATAATTTGTTTAACCATTCCTCAGTTGACAGGCATCCCTGCAATTTCCAGTTCTTTGCCACTACAAAGAGAACTGTTATAAATATTTTAGAATATATAGATCCTTTTTCCCTAATCATCTTTGGAAAGAGACCTAATAATGGTTTTGCTGGGTCAAAAGGTAAAGGCAATTTACTAACTCTTTAGGCATAATTTCACATTGCCTTCCAAAATGGTTGGATCAATTCACAATTTCACAAACAATGAATCAGTGTCCCAATTTTAATTTTAAAACTTTTATTTTAACAGAAGGGATAGTTCCCAACAAAATGCCCCTTATAAAACACTTTACCAAAAAATACCCTGAAAACATAATTTCTGGATTGTTTTACAGAAACCAAAGCTAGAAAATACATTTTTCACACTTAGGGCAAGCCAAAATAAAATAACCCTAGGATATATGGCAAGAAAGTATTCTCAATTAAGGAGTTCACTTGGAACAGGAAAATCAGGGAGGAAACCATGATATAGTAGTTTCATATATTAACAGATTATTCTTGTTAATGAAGCAATAAAATTAATTGTCTCTGTGCTACTAAAATACAGAGTCCTATCAGCATCCCTCTAAATTCTATCCCTTTAGGGCAAAGCTCCAGTTGCCTCATCCTAATTATAGCATGGAGAGAAAGGAAGAATATGTCCTTCAACTCTAAGGGTACATATATTACTAACACCGACCATTGACTTTGGCCAGAGTTTTGTTGCTTCTTAATGTTGACTGTATTTACTTTTCTATAGTCATGTATATTTTCAAGACAACATTTAAATATTTGACTATGGACAACTAGTATAATAGAACCCTCAAGGTAAAAGACAGCTGATAAGATTTTTCACACTTAAAGTGTGAGTCTTGGTTTCCATGATTTATGAGGTTATTTTCTCAGGAAAAAAAAAAATGATATGTTTATTCACCTAGAGACTCAGAGATAGGAAGAGCCATCTTTGCATTGTGGACAATTGAAAATAAGGTGACAGATTGTTGGCTAAGACGTGCTTGGCTTCAGGGGGAGTAGGGGTGGGGAAATGAGAAAGAAGTGCTAAGCCAGAAAGATAAAGCTGAGCAATAAGTAAATGCCAGATCATCCGCCCAACCCCCCACCACCACCACCACCCATATTGTACACATGAAGCCCAGAGCATTCTGTACAGTTTCAGATAAGGGTCAGATTTAAGGAAACAAGAAGGTTCCCGGGCAAAGGAGAAGAATATTACTTACAGGCATAAGGTAAAAACATAATACTTTTCTCAAGGCACAAATACATTTATATTGAACATCAGTTCAAGGTTAAAGTAATTTTTTATCAAAGAGTTTATTTTTCATATATATACATATATAAATTATATAAATAAATACATAATTTATATATATAAATATATACATATATATATATATATATATATATATACAAAACATTAAATATGTGAATAATTCTTTGGCTTAAAAGACCTCCATATGAGGAGGTGAAATAAATGTACTTGAGACAATAAAGAAGGATCAATTGTGTGAGTTCAATTTAAGAGCTAGGAGGTTTTCTGGTTAGGTTATACCTAGAAAAAAGGAGACCAGCAGGGGATAGGATAGCTGTATCCAACATCTAAATAGAAGTCATCTGCAAGAGGAATTAGATTAAAGTCGTTCTGTTTGACCCCACAAGGCAAAACCAGGGTCTTTGGAAGGAAGTTGCAGAGGAAAGTTTATACAGTGTCAGGAAAAATATCTTTAAAAAAAAAAAGAACTATTCAATTTTATTCTCAGTTCTAAATTCTGCCTCTCCCTCCATTCCATTGAGAAAGCAAGAAAATACATTACTCATTATTCATATGAAGTCAAGCAAAACATTTCCACATTAGCCAAGTTAAAAAAAAAAATAAAGAGAAAAATAGGCTGAGTCCATTAGTTCTCTTTCTGAAAGTGGATAGCATTTTTCATCATGAGTCTTTTGTAATTATAATAAATCATTGTATTGATCAGTTACAAAGTTTTTCACAGTTGATTATCTTTACAATATTGCTGTTACTGTGTGAATCATTCATCTGGTTCTGTTCACTTTATTTTGCATCAGTTCATGTAAGTCTTCCCAAGTTTTTTTTTTTTCTGAAACCATCCTACTTGTCATTCTTATAGCACAATTGTATTCCATGGCGTTAAAGTATCATAACTCATTCAATCATTCTTCCACTGATGGGCATCCCCTCATTTTCCAATTCTTGGCCATGACAAATTACTGCTGTAAATATGAGTCCCCTTCCTTTGCCTTTGATCTCTTTGGGATACAAACCAAGTAGTGATATTGTTTGATCAAAGGGTATGCATAGTTTTATACCCCTTTGGGCATACTTCGAAATTGTTCTCCAGAATGGATTGACCATTCTGTCAGGAATGCATTCGTGTACCTATTTTCCCTCATTCCTTCCAGCATTTGTTATTTTCCTTTTCTGTCATATTAGCCAATCTGATAAACGTCAGGTAGTACCTCTGAGTTGTTTTAATTTTAATTTCTCTAATTATTAGTAATTTAGAGCATTTTCACATGAACACTGATAGCTTCGATTTCTCTGGAAAAACATCTTAATGAGAACTATTCCAAATTAGCTACATCAAAATTTAATGGCTCCCTTCCTCATTGAATGTCTTCAAGGAAAGGCTAGATGCCCACTGATTGGGCATAGTGTAGAGATGATTTTATTTAGGTACAAATGGAGCTTGATGGCTAAGGGTCTATTCTCAGATGCTATGAAATAATAATACATAGAATTTATACAGCACTTTAAGGCTTGAAAAATGCTTCACAAATATTATCTTATTTGATGTTTACAACAACCCTGAGAAGTGCGTGCTCTTGTTATTTTCATTTTACAGATAAGGAAACTGAGGCATAGAGAGGTTAAATCATTTGCCTTGAGTCACACAGATAGAAGAGTCTGAGGCCAGATTTGAATTCAGGAAATATTGGCTTCAAATCCAGCCACTGATCAACCACTGTGCCACCTACACTTGGTCCTGCTGAGGTTTCTGAGCTTGACCCCTTTAACCTGATGGTCTTCTGAACTTTCTGCCAGAGGAGGCAGATGTCAATAGCCCTAGCTGACGGAGAAAATTTGGTGGATAGATTGCATTGCCCCACCCAACTATTTCTCAAACCAGAATAAGAACTGATTAATGTTGAATTTTCCTAGATTATATAAGCATCAAAGTCTTCTAATAACGTAGAACAGGTGATGTACATAAATTGATTGTCTCTGCAGGCCTCATTCTGCTTTTGTGATTCTTTTGTAGATCCTCAGGAGTGATATTTGCGAGAACAATGCTTGAAGAATCAGAGTTCATGTGTATTTTCATGGCTCCCTAATTTGCTACAAATGGTATCCTTTAATTGGTTTCTTTGGTATTATCACATATCTTTTCCTCCATGGTTCAAAGTTCTTCCTCAGGTCTAATAGTATTCCAGTTAACTGATGTACCACCTACTTGAGATGATAGCTTTGTAACTGTAGGTAAGTCACTTAATATCTCTGTTCCTTATCTGCCAAATGGAAATTAGACCAGTTGATATATATTAATGCTTCAGGTTTACATACATCACTTGATTTGAATATTACAACAGCCTTGGGAGTGAGATAGCAGTTATTATCACCCCTACTTTTGTGAGGAGCATGGATAGAAAGCTGGAGTCAGACTTAGGAACTCCTAGGTTCAACTCCCAGCTTGGAAACATATCAATTGTATGGCAATAGATATCTATCAAACAAAGATGATCATATTAATATAAGGAGCTTGATGGCAAAGTGGATTGAGTTTTAGACTTGGAGTCAGGAAGACCTGAGTTCACATCCTGCCTCTGACACTAGTTGTGTGGCAATGTGATAGAGACTTAATCTCTATCAGTCTCAGTTTCTTCTTCTGTAAAGAGGAGATAATCATAGCACCTTCATCACAGAGCTGTTGTGAGGTTCAAATGAGTGAACATATACAAAGCACTTTGCAAAACGTCACGTGTTGTATAAATGTGAGACATCATCATTATTATAGCATGTCCTGGCTTACAGGGTCGTTGCAACACTAAAATGAATTCATTCAAGAAAAAAACTTTATGAACATTAAATTGCTGTGTAAATATCAGTTTTTATTATTATTAAATGATTTATCCATGGTTGCTCACAACTAACAAGTGTCAGAAACATGACTGAAGCTAGTTTGTCCTGTTTCCAAGTTCAGCATACTTTCTGCCCTAATTTACTCTTTTGTCCTACTGCTAGGGTATGCTATTACAATAGATGGAAACCAAAGGGAGCATACCTGTATACGACATATCTTCACTAGTAGATTCCAGCCAGCTGTGCCCAATTTATCAGATAAGAGGTGAAACTTCAGTTGTTCTGATATTCATTACTCTTATTGATTTGGAACAATCTTTCATGAGATTTTTATTGGTCTGTAATTCTTCTATTGAGAATGATTTACTAATAAATCTTTGTCTATTTATTCAGTGAGGGATATCCCTTGGCCCTGTATATTTTTGTTAGCTCCTTTTATCTTAGATATCAGACCTTTTATCCTTGTTGCATTGATTTATATGTAATTTATGTATATTAAGGATCATTTTCTTTAATCAGAGAATGTCCTTTCTTCTTTATTCTTCATCTTATTTTCCAATGAATATAAAAGTGCTGAGTTTTTTGGGTTTTTTTGTTGTTGTTTTTTAATTTACTATGGCACATTCAGTTGTTGTGTCTCCTTCTTTATCCTTTTCATAGTGATGTCCTTTCTCTTTTGCTCTGGAACATAACAATGACTTTCACCAGAAGCTTATTTTGTAAGCTGATCCATGTGACATTTTGGTATCTCCATTCCCTGAAGTCTCTTAAAGAGATTTTTTTAAAGAGTGATGAAACCCACAACCCACTTTGAATATGGAAAATAGAACAATTTGGGGAGCTGCCTATGGAGGATTATAAGATTTCAAGACAGATTCCTAGTGATCTTGAGATATGAAATACCTCCCAAACATAAAATGGAATCTTAAACCATGAGTCCTTAAGCTAAAGATGAAGGTTTCAATTTAATCAGAATAAATACAGGGGGGAAAGAGAGGGGGAATGAAACAGCTTGAGACAGGGACCCTGCAGTTTCCCCTTGCCTGCCAATGCTAACAGGTGGGAGCTAATTAGTAGCCGACACGGAAAGCTTGGGCTGTGGAACAGTTTATGAAATCCGATTTAGCTCCTTTAACGAACCAAGAACGAACTAAACTTAGAGAGGGAAGAAAAAAATGAAAAGAAAACAATGCTGATTTAAAACTGAATTCAACTGATTAATGCTGTTTTGTATTTGCCAGAATCAATTGAACTTCGCGTCTCTGTCTATATGTTTGTTTGTCTGTAGATAACACCATATTATCTATGTACTTAACCTTCTCCAAAAATGTGTCATGTGTATCCATTATGAAGATGTCCATGTTTGTGGAACATTGCATATGCACTGATCAGCATTGCTGGTTTTATTTTCTCTTTCTTGTTTCTTTAAAAATAAAAACATTCTTTGTCATATGGGATGGCTCTTTGGGGGTGAGGAGATAGACATAAGCAAATTTGGGCCACATAAGAATAAAATATATCAATAAAATAGTTTTAACAAAAAATACTGCATTGATTTGGCTTAGAATCTAGAACTTATTGGGCAGCTAAGTGACACAGGGGCAGTTAGGTGGTACAGTGGATAGATTGCTGGGCCTGGAGTCAGGAAGACTAATCTTCCTGAGTTCAGATCTGGCCTCAGACATTTACTGACTGTGTGACTCTGAGCAAGTCACTTAATCCTCTTTGTTTCAGTTTCCTCATCTGTAAAATGAGCTAGAGAAGGACATGGCAAACTACTCCAGTACCTTTGCCAAGAAAATCACAAATGAGGTCACGAAGAGTTGGACACAACTGAAACAAGCAAATAATGACAACAACTAGAATTGAAATGGGTAGATTAGTCCTGATGTGGTGCTCTTCTCAACTTCTTCAATAATAAAATAGTACCAGTACCAAAGCAAATAAATAAATACTTATTAATCACCTGGTATGCATCTCTCAAGGTGGTAAGCATTTTGGGAGATAAAAAAGAAATAGAAAAACCAAGGCTTGCTCTTGAGCAGCTCATAGGATAGCTACAATAGCTAGAGGGTGCTGCAGGGAGCAGTCTACCAGAACAAGATTAGCATAGGATGGAGAAGTCAAAAAAGGCTTCACTGAGGAGATGAGCCATTTAGGACATAAAGAGGTTGGATCTGTGCAAAGGGGTAGCATTCCTGGCAAAGAGGAATACTGTGACCAAAAGAACCGATAACACAGTGGGAATGAATTTTCTAAAGGATAGACAGGAAGCAGGGGATTCATGATGAAGAAGTAATGGGAATGAATGGGCAAATTTGGCCCTGATTATAGTGGGTCTCCAATGCCAAGATCATCAAGATCAGTAGTAAAAAGTCATACCATTGCCTATAGCACATGTGACTATCTGATTACACTTGAACGATGCTAGTACCCAAAGGCAAAGTCCATTTTCTTTCCCTTTTTGCTTTGAATTAAAACAAGTTACCTTTATTATTTAAAGCCTGCAGAGTCAGAAGACTGTTCTCATAAAATGGTTTAATTTTTTATTAACAGACTCATATATTCAGATCTTTCTTTTATTTGTACTTTTATGTGATTTGTACAGAAAAGATTATTCTTATGAAAAACAAAATTATCTAAATAATTAAATTGGTCTAAATAATTTAAATGGCTTCTTCCCATCTGCCTATAAATAAACTTAATATCATAGCCTAGGACAAGAGTTCTTAGAATTTTTTTTTAATTCCATGGACCTCCTGAGAAGTCTGTGAAGCCTGTGGACCTCTTCTAGAAATGTTTTAAATGCATTAAATAAATTGCATAGAATTGTAATACTAATCAACTATGTGGAAATATAGCTATAGGGGGTGGCTAGGTGGCCCAGTGAATAAAGCACAGGCCCTTTAGTCAGGAGAACCTGAGTTCAAATTCAACCTCAGACACTTAACACTTACTAGCCATGTGACTTTGGGCAAGTTGTTTAAACCTAATTGCCCTGCAAAAAAAGAAAGAAAGAAAGAAAGAAAGAAAGAAAGAAAGAAAGAAAGAAAGAAAGAAATATAGCTATCAAAGTATTTCTAAAAATAATTAATGGACCTCAGGTTACAAAATCCTTTTTTTTATCTGAATCTGAAAGAGATTCTTTGGGACTTATCTGTAAAATGAGGGTGGCATTGATGACCTTTGAAATCCTTTCTAACTCTAGCTCTATGATTCAGTGAACCTCAATACTTTAAACAGATTCCCCTACTGTCCTGCACCCTTTAGCTACCATCCTCTTTTCCTTTATGTCCAAACATCTTGAAAATTTTTCCTCGAACCAATATTGCACTTCCTCAGTATCCACTGCCCTTAACTTCTCTGTTTTCTGACCTTACCACTCTACTGAAATATCTGAGTACCAGTTGCCTTCTAATCACCAAATCAGGTGATATTTTTTTTTTCCCAGTCCACATACCCCATGACGACTCTGTAACAGACACCACTATTAACCATCTCCTTCCTATCTGTCTCCTCATAGCTTAAAAGAAATCACACTCTTCTGGTTCTCCTCCAGCCTCTGGACCTACTTTGTCTCTTCATCCTATTCCTGACCCTTTAAGGTAGGTATTTCCACAAGATTCTTACTATCTCTATTTTCATCCTTTGCTCTTTACCTTGGCAAAGTCATTTACTCTCCAAAATTCATTTGCTCCTTAAATTTCCCATAGCTCCCGCCCCCCTTACTGTACTCTTTCAGCTCAGATCTATGCCTTATATTTCACTGGGGGAAAATGAAGCTATTTTCCAAGAGTTCCCTCTCACCTTCTCTTCTTCTCACAGCACTTACATACCTTCCACCACTCTATCCTCCTTTGCCCCTCTCACACATGAAGATATAATCCTTTCTTCTGGCAAAAACTAACCCCTCTACGTGCATAAGTGATCACATTCTATTCTTTTTTCTCCAGCATATTGACACTTCTATTACAAATTTTCAATCTCTCCTGTCTGGTGGATGTTTCCCTACTTTCTAAAACCATGTCTATATCCTCCCCTCCTCAAAAAATTGTCACTCGCTCCATCCAGTTTTTAAAAGCTATAATCCTAATCTCTCTTGTCTTTTATGGCTAAACTTCTTGAGAAGGTCATCCACAAATCTGAGCCTCCACTTGCCTTTCTCTTCTACTCTTCCTATCTCTGTTATGAAACTAACTCCCTCCAAAGTTACAAATAAACTCTTAATTGCCAAATCCAATTACCTTTTGTCAATTTTCCTCCTTCTTAACTTCTCTACAGCCTTTGACACTGTCAATCACCCTCTTCTCCTTGATACACTCTTCTCTCTAGGTTTTTGTGACACTATTTACCCCCAGGTTCTTTACCTAGGGATCAGGAATAGAATGAAAAGACAAAGTAGTTCAAGGGATTGGAGGAAAATCCGGACAGTGTGATGTCTCTTAAGCTATAAGGAGACAGAGTATCCACAAGAAGGAGATGGTTAATAGTGGTGTGTGTTACAGACTAGTCATGGGATATGTGGATTGGGGAAAAAAAAAAGTTCTGTCTGACCACTCCTTATAAGTTTCCTTTGCTGTATCTTCATCCTGGTTATGCACACTAACAATGGGTATTCCCCAAAACTCTGTCCTGAATACTTTTCTTTTTCTTGTCTTTCACTTGGTGACATCATCTGCTTTTATGTATTGAATTATCTTTATGCTGATGATTCTCAGGTATATATACAGCCCTGATTTTTTTTTTTTCTCAACCTCTAGTCTCGTATCTCCAACTGTCTATCATATATCAAGCAATCAGGAAACATCTTTAAGTACCTACTATGTGCCAGGCACTGTGCTTAGTTCTGGAGATACAAAATGAGGCCAAAGACAGTCCCTACCCTCAAGGAGCTTGCAATCAAATGAAGAGCTTACACTGGATGTCTGCAGACATCTTAAATTCAACATGTCCAAAAAAGAAATCATTTGTTTTTCCCTCCTTAAACCTCTACCCTTCTGAACCTTCGGCATTATTTGTATCTGAAGCATTTAGCACAGTGTCTGGCACATCTGCCTTGAGTAAATGATTGTTGACTTGACTCCCAGGTCTTCAATTATCACCTGAACACTGATTGCTTCTAATTATGTGCCTCATACATATTGTCTTCCTCATTAGAAGCATCATTTTCTGAGCTATTGTCTAGGTACAATAGTGGATGGTCTCTACTCCTCAAAGTAGTCAACTAATTGCTTATTACTACTTTTCTATTGCTCCTCAAGGAATCAAACTCTCTAGTTAGCAATTAATTGTTTCTAAGAGTTATTTTATAGAATTCCCACTACTTTATTTCTTCAACTGCCAATAGGACATTTTCTGTATCGATGTATCACCAGCACTTAAAACTCAATAAACCGAAAACTGAACACATTATCTTCTCTTAAACTTTTTCTTTCTGTTTTATGCCAATGTAACCACCATTCCCCCTGCTTCCCACATTTAAATGTAACTCCAGTCCCAAAGTCCATTAGGATGGGACTTTCTCCTCATTTCTGGAAAGGAATGCTCTGTCCTACATGAGGAGAGGGAGAAAGTTGGCTTCATCCATTTCAGCGTTATCTTTGACTCTTTCCTTGCTTTTCATTCCCCCTCTCATCTCTCCTGTCCCTTTCTTTTTAACCCTATTGACACTACCCCAGCTCATTCTCACTGACACCTACATTTCTCTCCAAGACCTTTGTTAAGATTAAAGGACTCTTTGTTTGACTCTTCTATTTTTACTACTCTCTCTTCAATTCAACTGTCATAGAACTCTTAGTCAAAAACTTATTTAAGTTCCTTGGTTTTAATATACCCATCTCTTAATTAGGGGGATATTTCTAGGACTCTACTTCTTCAAACTCAAAAGGAGTCATATGATACTGTGGTAGGGAGACTACTCAACCAATCTACTGTGTTGCTCTGTTCTATGAAAATATTAACAATCACACTGGCTGGGGAAAATAGAATATGATAATGACTGTTGTCCTACTTCCCATTAGCGATATGTTACAGTATGGCTTTTCTACATCTTCAAAGGATCTATAATTAATACCATGGGGAGTAGACTAGTTCACCAATGTAGAGTGTGGAGAGCAAAGAAAGTATATGAAGACATAACTTTGTAAGTTGCTTAGACCTAGTGAATTAGTAATGGAAGTATGAGTAGCTTGAATGTTAAACCTGAGCCAACCCTCAGTTTTACATGTCAATTTATAAATTTGTAACTATCTTTGCATGAATATAAGCCTGGTGAGTCATGGCTTGCCAGTCTTTTATTTAATCAATGTTGCTAGAATCACAGGATTTACCTGTACATTGAGAGGTCAAGTGATTTGCTCCAGGTCACACATTGCAACTTAGTGGCAGAGTCAATAGTCTTCATATCTCCTGATTCTTAGGTTAAAAAAAAAAGGATAATTGCTATTTATTTCTCTCCAGAATGCTCTAAATCAGTGGTTCTCAACCTTCCTAATGCCACGACTCTTTAATACTCCTATGTGGGTGTATCTGCATGTGAGTGGACCTGCCTGGAGACAGATAGAGGAGTGGTGTCTCAGATCCTAAGACCATCAGAAATATATGTTTTCCAATGGTCTTGGGCAACCCCATTCGACCCCCAAAGGGATCATGACCCACAAGGTTGAGAACCGCTGCTCTAAATTTTAATAGTTCTGAAGAGGATTTAATTGTTTATAGTGATAGTTAATATTAAATTATTTAATTTATTTAAATACTAAATAGTTATGTTTAATATTAAGTTTATGTTAAATCTTATAAATAATTAAATTGGTCTAAATAATTTAAATGGCTTCTTCTCATCTGTCTATAAATAAACTTAGTATCATTTTGATCTTCTAAATAATATACCTGTATCTCAAGTGTAACAAGAAAGCAACCATAAAGCATTTTGTCAACAAAATTGTGGGGGAAATGCACATTTGTAAATAAAGTGCAAACAACACAAACTTTGATTTAAAAAGTAAAAAATAAAAAAATCACATTGAACAGAAAATGCATTGGCACAGCCAAACACTGAAAATTTAGTCAGGAGAAAAGGACACTGATTGCTATAGACCCTCAGGGGAAATGACAGTTGGGTTGGGCTTGTGGAATTTGTCTCATAGCCTTAAAATCACATTGTCTTTGCTTGGGGCAGTCATGGATTTTTCTGTCTAAGGTTGTAAGGAGGAGCTTATGAAGAAGAGAGTCTGGCTACAAAGTATGGCAAAGATAATTTTAAAATGTTGATGTCCCAAATACAATTCAGTGAAAAGTAGGAGATCTGACCAAATTCATCAGTAGCTTTTAGGACAAAGTGATAAATAAATCTGGGTGGGAAAACATAACACAAAATTAAAAAAAAATCTAACCATCCCTCTCTCATGCAAACCTGCTGGAATTAAAGTGATTGAAAGCTTTTAATTTGTAGGCTCGATTTGTGGGCCTGGCTTATCCTAAAGAAATTATTACTATCCCTGGGGAAGTGGTCATTTGCGAGGATATTCTAAAAGAACTAAGGTTCTTGTTAAAAAAAAAATATTGGCTCATAAAACCATTTTCTATCTTTCTAGAGGGTGTTAAAATGTGAATCATACTTAAAAGCAATTTTTGAAAGGATTTGTTTTTAAATCACCAGTATGTATTGGAATTTCTTCCTCTTGCCTAATTTTTTTTTAAAGAGTAGACATTAGAAATGTTTTCTATGAAGAATATATATTTAATTTTTTTTTTCATTTCACAAACATTTTTGTCTCCCTTCTACTCACCCACCCTCCAAAGGGGGAAGGGGGACTTTGAAACAAATATGCGTAATCAGCATATTTGTTAACTTATTACTGAGTGGAAGAGGGGAAAACTTTTCAATCTATATCTTAAAGTCTAGAAAGTCCTGAGATTCAATTTCACCCTTCCCCCTTCTTTACTACTGCCATATCAGCATTAAGCCTTTTAGGGATTTTTCAACCTCCACCCTTGTTTGTGACCTTTCACTTTCCTTTGTTTTAGCCTTTGCCAAATAAGGACAGAAACAATACCCTGTTTCCCTGTTTGTGGCCTTTTTTTCAGCCAAGGCTGTGAACCTGCCTCCCAGCCCATAAGGGATAATGGTGGGCTTCTTTGTTTTTTGCCATTGGAGATTTTGACCTCAGTTTGTAAGCCTGCCTTCCAACTCATGGGAGAAAGGACAGTGGTAGGAGGGGGCTTGACTGAGTTAGGGTATAAATTCTTGCTCTGTCTTCTGTAACAGGCCTCATTCTGCTTGTTCATACTGGTGGAAGGGATGCCCTTTTCTTGTGAGAACTGAATAAAATTTCCTGTTCTTTCCTCTAGACACCTTTGACTTTTAATTTTTTAGGGTAGGAGATTTTGGGGGTCTACATACCCCACACGTTACTGTGTAGTGACTCAGCGGATAGAATACTGGCCCTTGAGTCAGGAAGATCTGAGCTCAAATCCACCTTCAGACTAGCTGTGCGACCCTGGTCAAGTCACTTAACTTCTGTTTGCCTTAATCCATTGGAAAAGAAAATAGCAAACCACTCTAGGACCTTTGCCAAGAAAATCACATGAAGAGTATTAGAGTTCTATGATCCACAGGGTCACAAAGAGTAGAACACAACTAATCAATCAAACAACTACTGTATGGTACCCTCCTTAATAAACTTGAGAGAATAGAATTTCCCACCTCCTCCAGTGCCTGGTTCAGTGCCCCACCCACCATAGGATAGGCTCTTAGTCAATGTTTGTCACATTACACTGCAGTGATCATACTTTCCCTGGATCCTAGGTTTAGATGATAGAATTCCAGAATCTAGTAGTTAGTCTCCCTTTCCACTTAACACACAGTGTTAAAGATTAGGACGCTAAGGAGCAAAGAAGTAGTAGCTTACCCACAACCACATATGTACACGATTTGCAGAACCAAAATGTTAAACCAGTTTCTTCTGAATGAAGTGATCTTTTCACTGCACCAGTCTGAATGTTGAGAGATAAAAAAAAAATAAAATAAAAAATAACAATACTAACGGAGGTACTTTATAGGGCGTAAAGCTTTCCAAAAGTACTTCATCCCCTCATAATTTCAACTGTACTTCATAGCAATTTTGTGAGGCTGGGGCTATTATTATCCACATTTTACAGAAGATAGACTAAATGACTTGTTCAAAATAACAAAGCTAGTAACTGTTAGTGTCAGCATCTGGAGTAAGGTCTCATCTAACTCTGAAGACCAGTATCCTTTCCGCTATACTTCATTACTTTTCTGGATTGATATATTTAAGGCCCCATCTAAATATCATGGGATTAAAAGATGGAAGAGATCTTAGAGATCTATTATTGTTGCTGTCATTATAATTGTTATCAGCATCATCATTTAGTTCTTGTCTTTTTTTTTTTCCTGTGGGGTTCAGAAAGAAATGGTCCTGGACCAAAATACTCTCCTGCTATTATCCTTTTGTGTTTAAGTTCTGTGGACTCATTCATGCACGGATAAAATCATTGCTTGTTATAAATGAAAGTATTAGGTGGTGAGCTCATAATTTATAGGCTCACTGATAGCATCCTCAGTACAACTCCAGCAGCAAGCAAGATGATGGCAATGATCTTATCCCCGTTTCTAAAATTGTTCCCACATGATTTTGATATCATACAGGGAGGTCTGCATTATTTTGGAAGCCTTTTTGTTTCATGTAGCTTGGAGATTATGAGGATTTGGAATGGTAACATCTACTAAAATTCCATTTATTAATTTTTATGGGTCACTGTTACGCCCAGGTGATTGGGGGTTACAGTTTGGCTGGGATAATGGCCCAATCCTAGTACAGTTTATTGGTTGAGTATACCAGAATATTGTGGGTCCATATTTGTAGAATGAAAATGTGTTCTGTGTCTATACATGAAAAATATTGAGACCTTTTGTGATATTGTGTCACAATATCAGCTTTTGATGTATATCACCCCAGACACCAGATTGTGTCTTGCTGTTTATTCAGAAAATGCTGAAGTTTGATTGCCTACAATCATGTTCTACACAGTGGCTACCATTTCCCTTGCTCGCTAAATCTGGCTTAACTATTCTTTGATTTTCGGCAATGACCTGGTCCTTAATGATCTCCATAAATCCCTCTTTTTCCACAGGCAAATTCACATGAATGGTGCTTTTTTTTGTTGACATTTTTTAAAATCTTATGTCCATGTGTTTATCACCCACAGAAGGCCTTTTGATTCCATTCCTAAATCTTAGCCGTTTCTTAGAACTTATCCAGAAGTAAGGTGCTTTCAGTTTCATTCAACAAATCTGGGGTGCCTGGTGCCTCCAGGTTTGAGGAACCACATAAAAATTGCATCAGAAAGGGTCTTCATATTCCCTGGTTGCCCCAATGCCACTTACTAACTAGGTGTTAGTGGGGCAGAAAATATTTTTAAGGACTAGAGAATGCTAGGTTAGCTCTCAAAGCATGAACAAAAAATGGAAAATGTCCTAACAATTTGAACTTTTCACTTTTGGATTCCAAAAGTAGAATGGATGGCTTCTGGAAGTAATGATTTCTCATCACTAGAAGGCTTTAAGTGGATGAAGGATATCCCCCTACTTCTGGGGGTATTCTAGAAGGGCTATTGTTCAGGCATTAAGTTGTACTGGATGCCACACTTGACGTCTGTTTCAGCACTGAGCCTCTGGGATTTTGTGCACTTGTGACAGCAGCTGCAGCTTCATTTGTCCGTTTGGTTGGTTTTTTGTTTGTTGTACAATCTGTGTCCTTGGAATTACTTTTTGTAAAAAAAAAAAAAAATGTAAAAAAAAACCAGTCTCCAAGGGACTATATGCTTGGTTCAATCTTAGAGAGCAGGAGAGAAACTGAGGAGATTAGATATTGTTCCACAGTGAATCAAAAACAAGAGAGACCCTGGTGAGACGGAACATGTTATGTCAGCTGTAAGAGAAAGATAAGCCAATCTGTGGGACTGGAGAGAGAAAAAAGAGGTTACAGAGAAACCAATTTAGGACCAAAAAAAAAATGTCCTGAGGAGATTAGACCTGAAAAAATGAATAGCATCATACTTTTTTGAATGAACTGGAATTGGAGTAAGAATACAAGGCCTCCGTACTTCACATTGGTAGTCATTAGTAGCTTATTGGCAAAACCAAAGAAAAAAGGTGCCAATGAATGTGTTCATTACCTGACTTCCTGATTTAATTCAGCTTTCCTGAGTCAGTCTCCAAACTCATGTTTTAGGTACATTAAAGAGGTAAACAGTTGCTCTGCCCTTTTGTTCAATATTTCACATAGTAGAATATCATATCTAGCAGATTTGCCAACAGGTAATCACTCAGAGCTAGGATAGTTCCTATAGCAGTCTCTAGGTGAATGATGGGGAAATCTTAAATGAATTATCCATGGATTGGTAATGAAGTAGATATAAAATGGGCTATTACCCCCCCAAAAAAACTGTAGTGGGGAAGGGGATTGGGAAGTAGATGTTAAGTAAGACAGAGAGCAGAGTAAAGAAAAGAAACCCCCAAGAAGGAGTTGTCATCAGATCTCTAGTAAGTCAAGTTAATAAATCAACAAGCAATTATTAAGCATTTACCATCTTCCAGACACCATGATAAGCCCTGGGAATATAACCACAAGTCAATGAAAGCTTGACCCTTTCCTGTAAGGGTATTCAGTGTCCTCATAGAAACATACTGGGAAAGGAATAAGACCCCAAAGCCCAAAGAGCACATGAAACTTTCAGTAGAAAGTGTGTCAGATAAAGGTAACAGAGGCAATATACACTAATTGCCTGAGAATCATGTGCTTGCAAGGAAGCTTGGTCCTAAGACCCTACATTCCATTTTGGCAAAGGAGTCACAGTAAGGATAGGGGGGTCTAACTAGATACTAATAGGGTCAAGGGAGAGAAATAGGGGGGAAAAGATGACTGGATAAATATAGTTAAGTGGAGGAAAGAGGTTTAGATGAGCTTTCAATACAATGGGATTCCCACTGCCCAAAGATGGTGCATATGTTAATGATAAATGATACAATCTCAGAAAGGAAAAAGTGATATATCAGAAAACAAGCAAGTTCCTCAACAAGGATTGAAGAAAAAATTAAGGATGACATACATGCTGTATTTTAATAGTACATAAATCCTTGTAGGGATGAATAAAGTTGTGCTTAGAACATGAACAGATCTACTCCCATAGCAGTTAATAGATCACAAGACACCATCGCCCTCCTTTGCCATTGTTCACATGGTCAGTTTCATCTGCTTTCTCTCTCCCTGATACAGAATCTTGAATATAGCGGGCACTTAATAAATACTTATTGAGCAAACAACCGTAAATGAAAAACAAGGCATCCACTCCAGTCTTCTAAGGAAAAGGGAAAACTAGACAACCGCATTCATTTTGATTACATCTATAAAAATCAATAAACAAACATTTATAAAATCCCTATCAGTCATTAATTTATCAGCTCCTTGAGGACAGGTACTGTCTTTTGCCTTTCTTTGCATACCCAGAGCTTAGCACGGTGCCTAATCCATAGTAGGTATGTAAGGAGGTTAATAAATGTTCATTAACTGACTGATTTTACCCTCTTCTAGGTGCTAGGGATAAATACAAACACTGAATCATAGATTCTAGAGTTGAAAGGAAAATTAGAAAGGAAACTTCGAAGTTGGAAAGAAACTTCGAGATCTTTCTCTGGTCTCTTCGTGTTTAACTTCACATCAAACAAACACAAGTCAAAACCTACCTTTATCAAGGCAGAATATGGCTAATAAAAATAGCAATATTTGAGAGACCCATAGACCATTTTTAATTAAGGTGGCAAGATGAGTCATCACTTTGTATTATAGGTAATTGGGTATAATTATTAAATAAACTAAAGAACATGTAATTATTTTATAATTAGTAGAGACTAAATTCTCATTCTGTTTAATTCAATGGGAATATTCTAGTTCATGATGTCTGTTTTAATTATACATGATAGGCTTTGTAACATTAAGCAGAAAATTATAATATGGTACATTGGGCAAATTGATTAGCGTTTAAATTGGAAACAAAGAATGTTATAGCTCTACCCTGTAAATATAATGCAAAAGTTTAATAAGTATTAAACTACATATGCCATAAATTGTATATAGAGGGACATAGTGTTGGCTTCAACTTTAGACTCACAATTATGATTACCAGTGAGGGAGACCATGTAAATGAATGGAATCTAATTAGACTTCAAGCCATAGAATATTAGAATGTAAGAAGGGGGAAGGAAAAATCTGAGATTGGGAAGCAGGGTTGAGAAGCCACGTTTCTATTTCTAAACCAATGCCTTCTTCCATTACACCTAACTCTAAAAATTTTAAATCCTATCATGTACATCTAATATAGGTTTTGTGAGTTTAGCTTTTCCCATTGAATCACACAGAATAATAATATGGTTTCTCTTCAGATATTCCTTTGCTTTCCTTATTAATTAGAAAGTGCTAGTATTTGGTCAGCTAGGTGGCGCAGTGATAGAGCACCAGCCCTGGAGTCAGGGGGACCTGAGTTCAAATCTAGCCTCTGACACTTAACACTTACCAGCCATGTGACTTTGGGCAAGTCAATTAACCCCAATTGCCCTACCTTCCCCCCACCAAAAAAAAAAAAAAGCAAAAAAAAAAGTGCTAGTATTAAGAGTCAAAAGAATTATAGCTATGTGATTAACTAGCTTTTACCCCAGGTAATGTGCAATTTTTCTCTCTGTGTGCCTCAGTTTCCTCATATATAAACTGAGGATACTCAAGTAGGTTCTCTCTTAGGTCCCTTCTAGTTCTGGAATCCGAATTTTTAAAAGATGCTTCTGCCAATTTACCTGTTGTCAGGAAACATATTTTAGTCCTCCTTAATCTTGTGATAGTCACATCAGCCAATTTCTTTTTTTTTTTTATCTCTTAAATGAGGTGGTTGGATTTCATCTTCAAAGGTCTCTTCTTGCTCCAAACTGCTAGTTCACTGTCTGTCATCCACAGACAAGAATGCATTAGGAATGATATTCATTGCAAAGAAGATGGTTGTTGGAGTGTGACAAATTGGACCTTTTTTTTTTCCTGATTTCACTGTAAAGCAGAACTATTTTTTCTAAAGAAAATATTATTTTGTTCTTTTTGGATGAAAAAATTCAGACTTGATTTATACGACTAGAGCCAAGAGGAAAACGTTTTATCTAATTACTCCAAGGTTTTTCTTTCTTTTTCCCACTTAATTTCTAACTTTTCATAATACTCTTCCATTTAAACACGCTGACCTTCAAAACTCTCAAGTGAATAGCCCCCATTTTGAGCTAATACAGCACTAACCTCTATGTCTACTGGCATCCTTTTAAAGATAGTTTAGCTATGGCAAGTACTATCCATTGCTGACCCCTTCTTTGGTTTTTCAAAGTATTTTATACAAAGTAGTTGGATAAAAATTATACATTTAATTAACTATAGTTAACTTCATATCTTAAGAAAACATAAAGTTTTGGTGATTCCTTTAGTATAGAGACTTCCTCCCATGGGATTGAGGGTACCCTCAATCCTTTACCAATGTAGATCTCAGCCTATTTACCAGTACCCTGAGGCACATAGAAGTCAAGTGACTTGCTCACTTGCTCAGTCACATAGCTAGTAATTGTCAGGGGCAGGTTTTACAAGGAATGAAAACCCCAGAGATAGAGTTTCTGGATAATTAACAATCAATTTATTAATTAGGCTAGCTAACGATCAGTAAATTGACGGTCAGTAGTTTCAGTAACCAAAGGCAAAACCAAGGAGACAATGAATGCTTCAAATACTTTTAGGAAAGAGGGTGGCCCTGTCATGTGATAATCAGCCCAGACTGGTAAAAAATTAATAAAGAGCTAAGAGCTGAGAATATGGAAGGATCATAAGACTCACCCACCTCCAGCAATCCGGACAGAAGAAACCTTCTCTACCAGACCACTCTGGTTAGCTTTCTTCTTCATGAGTTCAGTCACTCCAAAGTCCATTGGAAGGGTGGAAGGGCATGAGTTCATTGCTTTGGGGCAGGAATTCACATAGATTAGATTCTGTTTATACTCTGTCTAAACAGAAGTAAGGTCTTCTAATTGGATGGAGTCCTATCCAAGATCAAGGAGCATGTACCTCAAGGATTAGAGCAATGTTCTCTATCTTCTATGGCCTTTAGAGACCGACTTACTGACTGACCCACAGGGGTTGATGCTTGAATGAGGAAATAAAGTCCCTGGATCTTAATTAATAATGAGTTATTAATGTAATAGAAAATAATAATTTCTCTCAGTTTTAAAGCCAGGTATTCTATGGCTCCAAGCCCAGTACTCTATTCACTACTCCCTCATTGTTTCTGTCACTAAATGACAGAAGTAAATTAAAAATTTTAAATATGTGTCTGCACAGAGACAATGAATCAAATATTTTGTTTGAAAACTTGCAGGGGGAGCATATACAATTACAAAAATTTTAACAGGCAAATATTCTATCTTAGAATTGGCCTTTTCTATTCAATAAAAGCTACTAATTCTATTAATCTACCTCTCAATAAAGCTACACTTTCCAACTCAAGTACTGCTTTGAGATACAATAAATGAACTGAGTAAGATAAAGTGTTTTTCAGTGGAACATGTACTGACTCAGGAGTCAGAGGACATGGGTTCAAATCTTACCTTAGAGACTTCTTACTCTGTAACCTTAGACAAATCACTTAACCTATCTGGGGATCAGTGACTCCCAGGATCATAGGGCAGTTATGAGTTCATTCTCTCCTCATCTTTCATTTAGACTAGTGCAAGAGCCGCTGACATGACTTCCCTCCGGTCTCTCCCTTCTCCAATTCATCCTTCTCATAGCTGTCACTAGCTCTGAATCATTAAGGTGGCACAGCAGACAAATAGCTGGGCCTGGAGGCAGAGGGACTTTTGTTTACCTTTGGCCTCAGACAGTGATGTGACCCTGGCAAGTCACTTCACCTCTGTTGGCTTGTTTCTTCATCTGTAAAATGTGGGTAATGATAGCACCTACCTCCAAAGACTATTGTGAGGATCAAATGAGTAAATAATTGTGCAGCACTTAGCACAATGCCTGGCACATAGTAAGTTCTATATAAATGCTTACCCCACCCCCAAATGTCAAAGGGATATTCCTAATATACATGTCTGACCATGTCACTCTCTCATTTAATAAACTCTGATGGTTCCTTATTGGCGCCAGTATCAAATCTAATCTCATATGTTTAGTTTCTAAAATACCATAAAACCTGATTCCAACCTACCTTCTTAACCTTACTATATATTTACTCCCTTTCTTTCACTCTACAGTCCAGTCAGACAGGCCAGCTTCCTGTTCTTTGCAAACAATATTCCATCTCCTATCTGTTTTTTAGCCCCACTGTTATGCACTCTCACCTCCATTCCCCATTTTAAATCTCATGTTTCCTTCAGAATTCTACTAAAGCAATACTTCCTGCATTAAGTTGTTCTGCATTCTGCCTCCTTCCATAGCTGCCAGTGTTCTCCCTGGCAAAATTTTACCTTGTCAACATTTTGATTGAGTTTATACACATATACACACACATACACACACACATACATACACATATACATATGTGTATGTATGTATGTATGTATTTAGATATGTTCTCCCCCTCAAAATTTCACGTTATACTTATTTCATACATTTATTTATTTATGAGTTCTCTCTTACCAATAGAATGTGAGTTTCTTGAAGGCAGAGTCTGGTTTATTTTTTACTTTTTGTAGACTTGGTGCTAAGTACAGCACCTGGAATATAGTAGACCTTTAAGGGATACTTACTGCTTGATAGATTATTAGAACCTAGATGTCCTAAGCACCAGCCAAATGTTTTTGTTTTTCCCATCATACAACAGCTGCTTCCTGACATTGACAAGAAGTTACAGGACAAGAAGTTACTAGTATTGAGATTCACATTGTGATAATTTGTCAACCAAAACCAGCCACCAGTCAATTCTACAATAAACCCTGGATAGAAATACCAGAAGGTGAAAGAAAATCAGACATTTTCAGTTGTAGCAATATGACTGAATCTTCTATTTTAGCCATAACGTGACCATATTTAACATTTTCTGCTATTCTCCCCCAAGCTTCCTAATGTAGCTTTTGCATTAAAGCTACTAAATAATAAAATAGATTTTGATTTCATTTTCTCCAATAACAATATAGCTAAAATTTATATCCCACTATAAGATCGACAAAGCATTTCACAAATATTATCTGCTTTTACTCTCACAACAACCCAAGGACAGAAGTGCTTTTATTATGCCTTTTTACAGATGAAGAAACAAAGGCTGAGAGAGATTAAATGACTTATTTAGGGTCACATAACTAATTCTCTGAGCAGGATTTGAGTTCAGGTCTTCTCACCTGCAGATCTTGTGCTCTATCTTCTACCACACCATCAAGTTGCCTCATATTTCAATTACCTTCTTTGAGGTCTTCTCACAAATACTTTTCTTGAACAGCAAAATGCAAGAAGACCAACTATCCCATGAAGTCATGTTTCCTTTTCCTTTCTGATGAACATTAAAACATACTCTTTCGTTGTTGTTCAGTCATTTTCACTCATGTCTGACTCTTCATGACCCTATTTGGGGTTTTCTTAGCAAAAATATTGCGGTGGTTTGCTATTTCCTTCTCCAGTGCATTTTACAGATGAGGAAACTGAGGCAAACAGGGTTAAGTGATTTGCCCAAGGTCACACACTTAATAAGTGTCCAAAGCCAGATTTGAACTCAGGAAGATACATCCTCCTGGCTCCAGACCTGGCATTCTATCCACTGTGCCACATAGCTATCCACAAAACATACTCTGCTGGTTCCTTTATTTGTCTCTTTAAAAATATATATATATATATATATATATATATATATATATATATATAGAATTGTTATTTTTCTGTTTAACTGCAATTTCCTTCTGTTTTCTGTCCTCATAGCAAGAATGTGATGATTTTATATAATTTACCTGTTCCCATAGGCTGTCTACTCAACAGTCATTGAACAAGTATCTTGAACTAGGAAAAGCTAAGTTAATATTTAGAGATGATGTAAAAATTATGTGATTCTAACTACCCTATGCCCACTTTTTGTGCCATTCCACTACTGCCATTATAGAAGTGGAAGCAGGCCTGATAGAACTAGTAATAATTTTGTATTTTTGTTTTTCTTGTGTATCCTGATAGAACTAGTAATAATTTTGTATTTTTGTTTTTCTTGTGTATTGCAAGGATCAAAGAATTCATTACCAAGAGGCCGGTGTATTATTCATTAGGCTTTCCATGATTAGTAAGGCCAACACCCTATTCCCCCCCGCCAAAAAAATAAAAAAAAAAAAGCAGCAGAAAACACAACTTGTTGTGAGGTCATATTCAAGCCTTTGGAGCATGAAAGTGTCAGGATGAAGTTCGACCTCCACCTCAATTAATGCAATGTCACAGGCTCTAGAAACCTCAAATAAACCTATCAAAAGTGTGAACCAGGCGGGAATAAGTTCTTAATCAATTTGATAGGATATAAGATTTTGGCCACTGGATGAAAGGTTAATGTCACCATAAAGAAAAAAATCTTATAAATCAGCCACACTCTTGGGCCTCTGTAGAAAAACAGTAGTCAGGTCAGTGGTGAGCCAGTCAAGTGATGGAATTATTTAATGGTATAATATTTGTAGTGCATAAGGTTGCAACGAAGAGTTGGAGCTCAGCCCCTGTGAAGGAATCACTTATGAGGGGTAGGGGTAGATTCAGGGCAGGGTTTGTTTTGTTTTGTTTCCCTTTCTCTTTTTCCTCATTGACTATGTCATCAGAGACAAAAAATGTAGAAGACAATATGTCTGTATGAGACCAATAGTCACCCAAATAAAACAAAACCCTGAAGGAACAAACATGATCAGCTCTGGACTCTACAAAGGCACAGACCGATCCTTGGAGCTCAACAGCAGTCTATACCTAAGGGTTCATGAGACTGTTCAGACTGTGTCCACTGCAGATTGTTTCATAATCTCAGGTGGATTCTCACTGCAGCAAGGCAATTGTTTCATGTCACACTAATCAATCACTATCCCATTCCTTATGGCTATTCCAAACATTCCTCTTTCTCTCGTATTCCCGTACAGCACTCCACTCCCACTCCCTTTCTGAGGACCTGGAGTCAAACTTCATAGATAAAAAAGAAAAAATGAAGATCACTTGCTTAGAATTACATTTTCTCCCCTTCTCCTCACATCATATCGCTTAAGCATCCTTCCCCACTATCTCCTACTTCATTCCATCTCACTTTGGGTGATCTTTTTCCCAGACATTTCAAACTCCTCAACAAACAACTTTGCCTCAACTCTCTCTCTCTCTCTCTCTCTCTCTCTCTCTCTCTCTCTCTCTCTCTCTCTGACTCTCTCTCTCTGACTCTCTCTCTCTGTCTGTGTCTCTGTCTGTCTCTTTCTGTCTCTGTCTGTCTGTCTCTCTGTCTCTCTGTCTCTCTCTCTTTCTCTCTCTGTCTCTCTGTCTCTGTCTCTCTCTGTCTCTGTCTCTCTCTCTCTGTGTCTCTGTCTGTCTCTATCTCTCTCTCTCTGTCTCTCTCTTTCTCTCTCTGTGTCTCTCTGTGTGTCTCTCTCTGTCTCTCTCTCTGTCTCTGTGTGTGTGTGTGTCTCTCTCTGTGTCTCTGTGTGTGTCTCTCTCTCTGTCTCTCTCTGTGTGTCTCTCTGTCTCTCTCTCTGTCTCTCTCTGTCTCTCTCCTTCTCTCTCTCTCTCTGTCTCTCTGTCTCTGTCTGTCTCTGTCTCTCTCT